>OZ020261.1:2557111-2919052 GCA_963971285.1 Astropecten irregularis | reverse complement strand
TGTCAACTTCTAGCAACTCCTGCATCCTAGCTGGTCCGTCCCCAGCCATCTTGACTTTGTCTTGACACTGGAACCGGCGTATCAGGTCGAGAGAGTCAGGCTGATCCCAAATCATGCGAAAGTCATGACCACCTTTTCAACAAACTAGATGTTATGATCATCTTCGATCACGAAGGGTGAACAAGAACATTTTCTCCATGGTTAGCCATTTCAAAACTATAGAAGTGTGGGAAATTAAAAACCACCTCCGGTGGTGGGCACATGGAAAATAACCAAGAAGAAGAGTGGCACATTTGGGGTCTTAGACATTTTATGTATCATCTCAACTGTTTTGAAGATTACTTTGTTTATAGAGTTAGGGGGTCTCGCCTTGCAAAAACAGCCCATACATTTTTAAGTTTCGTTTCATCGGTCATCTTTTCTAGCATTATTTGTATTGTTCTTGAAACAAGTAATGCATTGCCGTGTAAGATTCTTTTAAGTCGTTTTTTATGAAGATCGAAACAAAACTGAGATCAATTCTTCTGGTTCTTTTAAGTCGTTTTTTTCTTGTCTTTTTATGACGGAAATGACAACCCCTTTTGTTTAAAGTCATATATTTTCCATTCTGTGGACTGTTTATGACGATAAACCCATCCGCTGAACTGACACCAAATATTTACAAACCCTTGAAACAACCCCTATCATGAGGATTTTTTCATGAAATGGTCGACATACCTTCCGGATGAGGGATGCAAATGGGACACGCCCCGAAAATGAGGGTGGGGCACCCTTGTACCTTTGTACAAAACCTGTACCTATCAATATCTTTTTGGACCCTATCGAACCCAGAACTGAAAACATGCACAAACCCAACTGCAGAATCTGTTTTTGTTACATACCACACCATAGCCTGCTCTAGTCTTCATCAACTCCTTCTCATCAGTGGTAGGAGAATCATGTTCTTATTCCTCCAATCATTTTTGGGGGTGTAGTAGGCGATGGGAGACTACCCCCCCCCCCCCCCCCCCAACCCCCAGTTGGTGCACAAACAAAACTAAATATACGCAGGCATCAATATCTGATTAATTGGACCTTATAGAATCCGGAGCTGCAATAATAATAATAATATTAATACAGCAACAACAACTTTGGCACAAGGGAACTTTTTTTGGTATAGGGCCTACCATAATATCAGGGAGGGGAGGGGGAGATGATAATAACCCCCATCTGCTGAACTGACAGTCACAAAAACAGATCTCTGGTGCTTTAAAGGTGTAATTAACCATACATTATATTATACAAACTCACAAAACAACCCTACAATCATCAAAATAGGTCATTAATTGGCGCGGACTAAATATTTGGGGGCGGGGCTAAATAGGACACACCCTCAAATGAGGAGGAGGCCACTTAACATTTCGAACCCCATCAAAAAATGATTGTTTGTAACCCTGCAGACCCCAAAACTGAGAAAAAAATCATAAATTAGCCAACAAATCCCACGGGAATACATACCGTATCGCACTTATAATGTAATCTAATGCAATGACCTTTGACCTTTGTCCCTTTGACCCTATCTTAAGTAGGGAACGCACCACTTCAGATTTTTTTAAGAGGTATGTTTGGATTCAGGGTAGTGTAAGGAACATTCTGACACTTATGATTAAAGTGTATTTTTGGGTGATTTTAAGGGGCTGCCCCCTCCCAACGCACCACTCACGCAACTTAAGAAATCACTTTTTGTACTTGTCTAAGTCAGCCCTACACATCCCACACTTCAAACCTTTTGCACTCGAAATTATGATTAAATCCTGCTGGGCTCCCGGACTATATGCAGTTATATGCAGTCATGTACAATCAAGTCTAGTTCCATGCTGAGACAAAAAGGACTTCTAATTGTCTTTGCTAAAAGCAAACTGGAACACGTACAACATGGTGTCAGAAGTATCAGGAACCCTCAATGACTCATCTTGACAAATGACAGGTATATGTGATTGCACATATTGACAGCAACACCTGAGAAAGTAGGTGCAAAGTGGCCGTAACGGTTGCTAATTTTCCATGCATTACCATAGTGTGTGTATAAAGTGCAGTACAGTATATAGTATTAGTAACGTATGCTACTGTGTAGGCCCATACATCGCTGTGTGTGTGAACTTAAAATCGACTACTATGGTGCACTACAATGTGAACTCTCTTGGAACTGGTAGTGATGGATGTACTACGTACCCCTCCAAGCCCACTTGAACTTACTGGCAATGTTGCAGAAAAAGTTCAAACAGCGTTTCCAGTTGTACATGTACATAGATGCAATAGGAGCATCACAGAAGAAAGACAGACAACAAACGTCGATCTTTTGCATGTTATCGGTGAGCCAGCCCTAGATGTTTATAATACATGTACATTCAAATAGTATGAAGAGGGTGTCAAAGAAGGAAATAACATGCGCTTGGCAAAAGTCATTGCCAAATTGGAGAAATACTGCACTCCAAAGACCAACTTCACACTGGAGAGATTTCACTTCAATAATTGTAGTCAGCAACCTGGTGAAGGCATTGATGCGTACCTACAATGTAACTAGACTGAATAAACACAGTTAAGAAGTGTAAATTTGGTACACTGTAAATGATTTGCTGGTCAAAGATAGACTGGTTTGTGGTATCACTGCTAATGTTACCAGAGAACGCCTGCTTCGAGAGGACGGCTTAACTCTCCAAAGAGCAGTCAAAATCTCCAAGGCTGCTGATAATTAGTGAAAGAGCGTTCAAAGGAGATCTACAATCAGCCACACCAACAGTCAATGCATTGCAAAAAAATCCATCTGCAAAAACAAATCCACAAAGACATTACAGAAAAGCACAAGGAGCAGCAAATAAGCCACACACTGCACCTAAAGGAAAGTTGAGTCACAGTAAGCCCAGAAAAAGACTGTTGACAAACATCACTGCAGACGCTGTAACTACTGGCATGTCTCAGGAAAATGCCCAGCGTTTGGAGAAACATGTGCTTACTGCAAAGGCAAAAACTATTTTGCCAAGTGTTGCCTCAAGAAACAGGGCAAAATAGACACAGTACTGAGAGAATGTGGAGTATAGTGACTTATTCCTGGACACAATCATGATGGATTCAGTTAAAACAGAAGCAGATAACTGGATCTATCCCCTCATAATGTCAAGCTGGACACAGATGAACAGGTGAACATTTTGCCGGAATGTGACTACAATCGGCTGAAATATAAACCACAGCTACGCCCAACCACAGAAATACTGAAAGCCTACAATCAAAGCCAGATAAGAGTCAAAGGCAAGTGTGTAGTTACTGTGGCTTATTCAACTCAACATCACAAGATGCTGTTCTTCGTGGTTCCAGGAGATACACAGGCACTGTTAAGCCCTGTTCGGATGGGACTTTTTTTGGTCAAACTTATAATAATAATGGTTACTTTACCCATTTTAAGTCCAGTCCGAACAGCCAGAAAATTTTCCTCTCAGTTACTTTAACCCAAGTCCAGTGGTTACTTTTACCGGCCAACTTCTGCCCGGTAAAAGTGACCAGGTCACTTTAACTGAGATGATTAATCCAGTGCGAACGCGCGACTCGGGCAAACGCCACTCGGTAAAGCCCAATATCCGGTCACATGATAGCTTGAAGTACCATGATGAGTTTGACGACACGCAAGCAATCAGTTTTCGTGTGTTTTTGTTTACTTTTTGGTTGAAATACGGTTAGTATTGTTTTCGGCCAAGTTGATAAGTTGCATGCAACGTACATTATTATCATACATGATTAGATGATTGGTGATGCGTATTTTCCTCAAGCAGGAAGTAGTATTTCGCAGGCTATTGAGGTTACGATCGGCAGGCCTTGACAATTTCTTTTTAGCTTGCCCGATAGGGCAAGCCATGCCATAAATTTACTTGCCCGGATTGGATCAAAACTTGCCCACGATTTTTCGGAATCCATGACACGATTATGATTGTCAGCTGTTAAGCTTTAAAGGCATACTTTTTTCCTACCTCCATGCTAACGGGAAAACGATAGTTATTAGCTGAAAACTTTGTGACCTAGATCACGCATGTAGCGACTTGTGGCCGCCGCTGTTCTATCATGTACATGTAACCCTTTTACTAAACACAGAGACACACGTCTTTTTCAGCGAGTGTACATGTACACGCAACTGACAGAACAGCAGCGATGAATGCACATGGTTCAGCAACCAGGGATCAGACCGCGTTAGTATCGGTTCAATACGTAGTCTGTACTATACATGTACATGCGTGCGGATAATGCGTGCAGGTAATTGGTGAAATTTAACTATCCACAGCAGCAACGCCTTAAACCAAGACTAGGAACGCATGGAAATATTTTTCGTGTGTAAGAACTTTCATTCTGATTGGTTTACAAATGCTCTGAAAAAGGAAAAGGAGCGCTCTCAGCCAATAGCGTACGCTGTCTTAGATTATGCGTTCGAAACCCCGATCAGCTGAGAGAAAAATGGTGTTTGTTTTAATAATTTATATCAACGTCGATGACAGATGCGCCGTTTGGATTGCCATAAATAATGGTCAAATGCATGCACGGAGAAATGTGGGTGATCGAAGCACTTACGACTAAACTGGACTGGACTTTTATCTTCTTTTTTTTAATCATATTGGAATTATAATTGATGTTTAAATTATAAAGCAGTTGGCATACAAACAGGTAAGCTGCTCGATCTGGACTTGCCCGAACCATGCTTGATGACCGAACGGAAGTCAGAATTTTAATAGCGCGCCAGCTAGGAGCAAATTGTGACTCCAAGCTTGACGCATCACAAGGATTTTGGCAGCTTCATTTATATGAGAAAAGAACACTTGTGCACATTCAACATGCCGTTTGGAAGATATAGATACATGAGGCTACAATTTTGGCCTCATATATCTTCAGCACCAGAGGTCTACCAGAAAACTGCACACCAAATCTTCGAATCAATTGAGGGTATTAGTACTATCGCTGATGACATCCTCATCTATGGAGCGATCAAAGAGGCTCATGACAACAGCCTATGACAGACACTGGAAACAGCACATCGTGTGAACCTGAAACTGAACAGAGACAAATGTGAGATTGGTGTCTCACATTCATTGGTGATCTGGTAACAGTTGATGTTGTCAAACCAGATCAACAACATGCCCAAACCTGAAACCAAGCAAGAACTACAGAACTTCTTGGGCATGGTAAACTACCTAGCAAAGTGGATACCGGGGTTCTCGCCCTGCTTCGAGCAGAGGATAACCAGTGGCAGTGGGGTCCAGAACAAGACAGAGCGTGGAGTGACCTGAAGGATGCAGTCTCTACAGACCCGATTCTTCAGTACTATGACCCCAGTTGCCCGATACGCCTGTCCTCCAACGCAAGTAAAGATGGCCTTGGAGCAGTGATCCTCCAACTCCACAATGACAAGTGGACATCTGTGGCCTATGCATCGAGAGCTATGACCAGTGCAGAGACCCGTTCGCCCAGATCGAGAAAAAGCTTCTTGCGATAGTTTTTGCGTGCGAGCGTTTTCATCAGTTTATCTACGGAGCTACCGTTGAGGCTGAGACAGATCTTAAGCCGCTGATCAGTTTCGGAGCTGCAGTGATAATTTTCCTACCTTCCATTTGAATTTATTTACATCTCGAGCCAGGTATATTCTATTGAAATAAGACTCCAAATCTAAAAGGAAGTCAAGTATCTGTTTTTTTATCGGCAAAAATGAGTTGAGTCGCAGATTTGTTGACATAAAGTAAAGCCAAATCTACGTCCAGTCTGCACAAAGTGCACATACAGTGATCATCAACCTCGATCAGATCTGATGGTGATGGTACAGATATATAATGGTAAAACCTTTTCTGCCTAAGATGTTGTTTTTAAAAAGGAAAGAAAAAATAATAAATCACAAGCCAAAAACACTTTGGATCTCAGGGTGAGATCAAAACTCTTATGTTTTCTAAAAAGAAAAAGTGGGCATACTGTAAGGGACCGGATTTTTGGTGTATCTTCCTTGATATTTTGCCCATAAATCTGTACTTCTTTGACAAAAACGAAGTGTATGGAGTAAACACAATTATGTACCGATTGAGAATGTACCATGGACTGTTATACATGTACATATAGTGCATCATTTTGACCAAACCATAATTGGGCGTAGGGCCCGACATCCCAATTCGGGACGCGCTAACCACTAACTCCACTACATGTATCTCCGCATTCCTTGCACGTGCACGCACACACACCGTACCCAGGGAAAGGAAAGCCTTCTACACATTATGGATGTCGTGCTACTGCACTTACGATTTGTTCCGAGGTTGAGCAATGTCATCGACGAAAAGGTGAAATTATTAGATTTCTTTTTTGGAAATTGTCGAGTACTGGGATCGAGTACCGAGTACTTAACGTCAAGTACGTCAAAAATTAAATAACATCGGATCGAGTACGGGCCAAGTACATTTTGTTTTCGAGTACTTTTAATCGAGTACGGGCCAAGTACTTTGGTGGACTCGAGTTGTACTCGAGTACGAGTACGAATACGAGTACTACAACACTGGGTACTATTCTTACACAGTATTAAAAAAAAAGAGATACAAAGATCCAACAAGAAACAAAACGTTTTCCAAGACTGCAACAGTTCTACTTCGAAGTAAAAGTGTTCCGGTTTTGGTCCAAAAACCTTTTTGAAGGGAAGTGATTTCTGTTTTCGTTCATGGAGCCTCTGCTGGTTTGATATTGCTTCCAAGAAGACGTTTACGGTAAAAGAAGACATTGGCTAACGATAGATGTATACATTGTGGATGAATTTTGTTCTCTCTTTCCTTCCCCAAAAATAAAGGGGGAGGAAAAGATTAATGTTGTAATGAGATTTATTCATACATGTAACAAATTGTGTATGCATTCTTTAAAACATTATGCTATATAGCAAAGATGATGTTTCCCTCCAAAAACAGATAGGAATGTAGTGAACATAAAGTCACTGGAGCACGACAAGGCTGTAAAACAAAACTGGAAACCAGCATCATTTAACCACTTCTCAATGGTATTAAAAAACACAACAAGCCCATCAGTGGGAATATTTTCACCGTGCTTTTAGAAGCAATTTCTTTAATCAGAAATTTACACTACTTTCCCCAGGACCATTTAGTGGACTCTTCCAATGATTGTTCATTAGTGGTGGTATTTTCACTTTTTTTTGTGGTTTTGTCCGATTGTTAGGTGTTCGGGTTCAAGCCGAACACCTATTGTAATTGTTCGATTTTTTTTTTTTTTTTCCATTTTTTTTCTTCCCAAACTTGTCTGCAAGACTTCTATATGACGGTTACAAGATATTGACTTGAAACTTGGTGGGAACATCGGTCATGATGCCAAGTTGTATTTAGAAGATTGACGTCATGATGACGTCATCGGGTATCAAATTACGAGCGTTTTTAGGAAAAACTTTGGTGCTCCATAACTTGTGAACCAGATGACCTACGATATTGATATTGACATATGTTACTCAACACGTAAATCGCAACAGTTAATATATTCAGTGCTGTGTACAAATGACCTCCACTTCCGGTGTTACCGGAAGTTGAAGTTTGACTCAAAATAACTTGAAAACGGAAGGATTTGAGCACAAAAAACCCGAATGGGTAAAAGATAGAGAAGGTCTTGGGCTTTCAGAAAATATAAATGATGACGTCATGCGGGTTATATAGCGCCCTCTATGGTTGATTAAAGATATACAGTGATTATGTAATCCGAAAGACAACAATGAATTTCCGTCAAATTTGGTAGGTGTGAAGCTCTCATGCACCTTGATATGTTCGTGAAATTTGAAAGTGGTGACGTCATTCAACCGGAAGTTATGCTCTTTTAAAGGAGAACTTATGTCATTATTCAAATACTGTTTACTCAGTAATCACGAGACGTGTATCGATGAAAATTGCACACTGTTTACATTGTACGCATAGAATGACGTCTGCAAACTTTGAGTTGTCTGTGATGAACTAACCGGAAGTTATCGTCATGACAATATTGCATATTTTAAAGGTGATGTACGCCATTGTGATTGAACAATTTTTTCAAATATTGGAATAAATTGATTCAATGTATGTAATCCCGGACAATATACGTACCATTTCATGAATTAAACTTTTTAAAACTTAAATTTGGTTGTCTGTGATGGCGATATACAATGTGTGATATATCAACTGCATAACACCTAACGTTCAAGCTCGATGATCGTTTCTCTGTTGTTGGAATAGAGTCCTTACAACAGCGCCCTCTTGTGATGCAAACACACGTTGTGAATTGAATGATGATGTTGTATATGTACAGGCGACTGCTGTTACAAAGTTAACTTTATCACATCCACCGTGAGAATCGGACTGAAAGATTGACATTGATTTTCATTATTGGATAGTGTTTTTCAACTCCATGAAATATCATTTGGGGAGTAGTGCTCTTGTCAAAGCTTGTGCGAGGACACGTTTGATGAACTGGTCAAGTGGTATTAATATCGAAAAACTGGGTAATACTATCAATGTTTGAAAATGACGGAGACAAAATCAAAGGGGGAGCATATCATTTTATGAGCTAAAGTTTTAAACAGACACACTCAAATGATGAAGAAACTCAGGATACATCTGATGACTGATGTACAATGATAACTGTAGAGATTTATTTCTTTCAGACCTCATGAATCAAATTGTTTGTGGAAAGTCCTAATAATGATGAACAAAATTGAATTTTGGTTTATGGATCAGAGCATGGAGGTAGAAATAAAAGACAAGGGCCACTAGATTTTTGTTTGTGATGCATAATATGCATTGAATATAATTTTTTTTAAAGGTGAAGCCATTTTCTATACCGTTCAGCCAGTTAAGTGTACGAATAATCAGCATGATCAGTATTTCAGTCACGCAGTGTAAGTGTCTTTCAATATGCCATTAATTGATCACGTACGTTCCAACATGTTCACATAACAGTTCAACTACGAAATGAGACCCCGAACACCTAGTGGTTGTTCCCACAACCACAATGTCTAGTTATTATTATTATTATCTCGTCAACCACAAAAAGCATGACAATTTTTCCTACAAAACGGTCGTCAACTATGACATCATGGTGAAGAGTCCAGTGCAGTAATCCAAAAAGCCGATTATAAACTCTACCAATGGGAACTCTGCTAGGTTTTGTGATTGTGGGAGGAAAACCGCTGTTGAGTCCAGCAATGCTTCCCAAAGTGAACAAGAAAAGGGAAAAAAGGCATGCACCAGCTTACCGACAGAATTCTATAAGTGGTCAGAACGCAGACATTTGAACAACATTTGGTGCTTATGTAATCATTGTTTGGGTGTAAAGTGTAAAATGCGCGTAATAAAATGTAATATAGGTTTTCCCGCACATTTTAAAACTTTTTTCATTAAATTTCCAAAGCGAGTAACTTCAATTTCGTCTCGGAGATTCCTAACAGATTTTTAGTTTAATTTGAACGACAAATTCCTGAAATCGTTTAGGAAAAGACAAATTTGATCATTCATTATGTAGATGATGATCAAGTGAGACGAATTAGAGTGACATATGACGAAAACGAATGAAAACTGACGAAACCGATTGACCATTGATCAATTGGAATGACCAATGACTAAATTGAATGTAGCATTGCACATTGCAGACTTCTTGGGACGAAATTGAAGTGAAGTGCTTAGGAAATTGAATGAAAAAAGTTTGAAAATGTGCGGGAAACCTATAATTTATGAATACTTTATACTTTATATTTATCATTATTTCATTGATTAATTTAATTTATTTGCACCAAGTAGCAAAAAGCCGAACACAAAAGGTTGATTATGTAATCATTGTTCGGGTTTTACACATGTAAGTGTAACAAAAAATGTGGTAGGCCCTACGATCGAGTCTTATTGATTTTGCCAAGTGATAATTGTTACAGGATACGGGAGAAAATAAAATAATGCCAACAATCACAAGATCCAGCATGAAATATCCCGGAATTTTTTGACAGTCCAAACGGACAGGAAAGGGAAGTACTCAAGTAGAAGGATACTCATTGACCCAATGCTCCATGGTTGAGCGAGCAGAGACATATCAGCCTATGGGACACAGGAGTCTGGGGATATATTCCACAGCGAACACGGCCTACACAAACTGGCTGTATCCAAGCTTGAAAAATCCACCAGAAAGGTACAGCTACACACAGCGAGACTTTTAAGTCCAAATTATCCAAAGCAGCGTTATCGTCATCCCCTGATCAAAACAGGAAATTATAGCACTTTCTCACATCTACCGCAACTGAGAAAATCTTGAACGAGGCGTCATCCATCACTGGTGTCATGAAGTGTCACTTCATCAGGCAAATTTTCACTTGCTTTCTGAGAAACCCTATATGGCGCTTTATCACGTTCTCCAGATGTGAAATTTTTTTTTCGCGAGATATCTCATCATCCGTCGCAAACTAGTTATGGCTGGATTCTTGTAGAATGAATGTTGATGAAATTCTCAAAAAGAACAATTGATACTTTTTCTTATAATAAGAATTATGATAATAACACACCCCATAACAGAATCTTAGGACATTATTTCCAGTGCTTTAGTTGCGATGATCGTAACCCTTGGTCTGACATGGCCAAGGGAACTACAATCATCGCAACATCATTTCCAGAAACAATTGCTTCATCAAGTCTGGAAAACTACGGTAAATGTGATAATGTCTAGGCATATAAAAACATTCCAAACAATGTCAATGTCATCATGGAGAACTAGAACACGCCTCATGAGGTCATTGAACAGTCAGATCTCCCCATATGTATAGAACTCTTAATTAAAGGTACAGTACAGGATTGTAATGGTAACATCCAAACAGAAATGTTCACAGATTTACGTATAACTTTTAGGGAAGATGGTGTGCGTACATTGTACATGAACATATAGACCTACTTCTAGATTTAGAACAGTAGAAGGCCAAGGAGTAGCCTTCTAAATCTAGAACTATAAGTAGTATAGACCCAGTTGCTGGGGCGCTGTCTCTCCCTTTTTTTTTTAATTTTGGGGGTTGACTGTCAGTCTAGTGTTGATGCTGGTAGAATTTTACGGTTAAAACTCTGACTGAACACTTGGTATTAATTTTATCCAGAAATTAGTAAATTAACAAAAACAATCAAAACTATTCTTGTTTTATAAAAACAAATAACCAGAGTCAGGTTTTAGCTATTTTCTTGTGACAGACGGAGTGAGTGCTGTTCTGTGATCTTTGTTCATATTTCAGAGTAAAAATAAAATTTTCTCACGCACTTAACGCGAACTTGAAAACAGCCCATCGGCCATTTTGTCTGGTCTGGCTAGTGTAGTTGGTACCTACTACCAACGTATCAAAAAAAGTCCACACAACGAGAGCAGACACTAGACCATATTATCGTCTGCGGCCGTTACGTGCGTTCGTCAAAAGTTGCATATTCATTACCGAAGTTTACCCCATAATTTCCCTCAAAAATCAAAGCCCTGCCCACAAATTAAACCTTGCTAACAATATTGAAAAGGACACTGTAGCAGCAAGATGTTATTGTTTTGATTGTTTAACTATTATTGTTATTCTGGACATTGTTGTTGTTATTTTGTTGAGGTTCGCCTAAGTGATTTAATCAACAGATTATTTCTTGCAGCATTTGTTAGGCCGCCCTCTGTTGACAATGCAAACTTTTGAGAGGTCAAAGTTGAAATTCCTCATTGATTCTGATGATCCGTAAACAAATTCCATGTTTTGTGATTTCCCATAAATTAATGTCAAAATTAACAAGGTTATAAGGTCCCAATTTCAGTCATGTTAGGTCCAACACAATCGTGAACCACCGTTAACCACCGTTATACACCATTATGCCACACGTATCAGCCACCAGCTTCAGCTTCACCAACTTCACTAATTAATCCAATTAATAGAACTGATTCCTGAGTCAATCTGTGTGATGTCATATAATAAATGATGCTGCCTCATATTCAATCATTAAGCCAATTGTGTGGTGCGTTCATGATGGGACCATTACAGCTTGTGTAGTACTAGTAGAGTATTTCCAAGGCTACAGACACCACGAACTTATAATATTAAGGTAGGCCTAAGTCTCTTTATAAAAAATTGTTTTATTCCCATTATAGGTATCGGACCTGCTTGTACACCGTTACCATAATATGCAGTGGCGTCGCCAAGGGGGGAAAACCTCGTGCCCCCCATTTGAGATTTGGGTTGGTGAAAAAAAATATAATATATATTATTGTAGTGCCCCCCCCCCCCCCCAACAATTGCTAGTGCCCCCCTTGTGCCCCCCAAACTCAAAAGTCTGGTGACGCCACTGATAATATGGGTGGCGTAAAAGACACTAATGCCAATAAAACTTACCAAAGAAAAAACTGCATGGTGCAGCTTCCTAAACTGATACGACTGATCATGGAGGTATCACGATGGTATCACATGCGGTAAACGGGGAAGTCTGTCTGATTGCTTTCCATGAAAGATCCACTGCACAGCTAGCTAGGCCCCTAACGTTAGTCCGTTGATGATAGACAGTCTCCAATACAAAGTTCCATTGAGCGAACGTCATTTTTCAACGATAAACGTTTGCAAACTTGTTGACGGTAACTGCAGACAAGTACGCCTCACTACTAGTAGTTTCTTCCAGGTCTATGACTCTATGGTAGTACGCTAGGCAACAACAGTCATGGCGGCTAGCTGCTCATGTCCATGTCACGTCGGAGCACACGTGAGACGTGCGGTGATTTAAACCAACGGTAGATTTAAACACGTTCGTTTCGGGGAGGCCCTCATACTCATACTTTCATACAGTAGCCCTGACCTGGGAATGGTTGTGTATGCTGCACAAAACAAGCGGGAGAGTGGGGACGAGGTTGACTGGTGGGCACCTAGAGTCCCTTAAGGTTGCACCCAAGTAAATAAACTCCCATAGACAACAGTGGTAAATCCTCCAATTTCAAAAATCATTTAAAAATATACAGAACTCTCACAACTGTTCAAGTTGCACAGAAAAATGATTATGAACATGTCACCTTTCATTTTCTTTTCATTTTGTGGTAGGGTGACCATTGAATTTTTGAGATATACTCATTCTCAGCTGACAGACCCCTACAACAAGGTATGGATCACTCCAGTCAAAGAAGCCATTTAAAAAAAAAGCATCCCTCTGCAAAGCGGCTGAAATAGACCCAACTTTCTCACCCAATTGCATCCAAAATGGTCACAAATGGAAGCCCAGACTCCAGGCAGGAGGTCCAGTGCCATATTTCTTCAATCCGTCATTTTCATAGCTCTCACAACTCTCTTATTTTGGGTGCACCCTTAATACAAACTATGGGCCTTTGCGAAACCTGGCTTGAGGCTAGGCTTGATACATATTTCACTACTGAAATTTGAGGCGCACAAAACAAAATGAAGGGATTGAACAACATGACAAAACCGAAGAAAGGCTCCAGCTTCGTCATGTATCTCAAGCCCTTCATTTCATTTAGGACGCAAAATGGCAGTAGCAAAATAAATCCCAAGCCTAGCCTCATTTCGTAAAGGCCCATAGAGTAAGGAAGAGATTCTATGATACAAATGAAATAGGGACCCTAGTGGGCACTGGTAGGCAAATATCATAGTATAGTAGCGCTATATAATCTTTGCTGGTGGGACTCGTATTACATGCACGGAATCTGTGGCAAGTACGATATACACGTACGTCCGACTTCAGTAAGTCGTGACCATAGAGATGCATAAACATTAGTATGTACAGTATCTCCATGGTCGTGACCAATGTAATTGGTATGGCCGAGATTCATGAAAAATTGACACGATCGAAGAAGCTTTTTGGAGTAAAAAATTGGTAACAAGTTGATTTAACCTAATTTGGGGGTGTTGAATTCAAAATTATCTAAAAAGTGCTGAATCACACATCACTTTGAAATAGAAGAGATAAAAAAGGAGGGGCCGGTTTTTACCAGTTACCAAAGATTGGTAAACAGCACTCCAATCCAATCTATATCTTGAAACTTAAAGCTCATTTTCAAATAATAATCAAAAAATTGGCAACAAATCCACAATTTTACACATTTTTGATCTTTTAAAATATTTTCGGTTGTTGTTTTAATACTAATTTCTGAGTAAATACACCATTTCAGGCGGGAAAAAAATTTAACAGTATGTTTCTACCACCACCATCTTCATGTCTTGTAAGTTGGATACGTAAATCTGTGAACATTTCTGTTTTGGCTTCTTACCAAAGTATGATATTACCTTTAAAGATCCTTTTTTTTGCTCATAGGACCCCTGTAACCTTGAAATGCAGCCTGGTAACTTGTTAGCAGAACACCCACTAATTAGGTAAAATCATAATGTTTATACCAG
The DNA here is from genome assembly GCA_963971285.1 of Astropecten irregularis. NCBI lineage: Eukaryota > Metazoa > Echinodermata > Asteroidea > Paxillosida > Astropectinidae > Astropecten > Astropecten irregularis. Next base: position 2,904,663 of record OZ020261.1, on the reverse strand, counting down.
ATTCTATTTCAAAGAGCTATTTTTTCCAACTCGAGGATTACTTTACCAAAATAACCCCTTAAAGGTAATATCGTACTTTGGTTTTTGTCAAAGAAATGCAGTTTCATAGGCAACAATATCATGGAAGATACAGTAACAGTCATCTGTGAAAATTTCAGTCCCATATGGTGCCCAGTTTTTGAGAAAATTGTGAAAACCGGCCACAGTATTTCCTAAGTATTTTCTCTTTTAGTTTTGATCTTTAAAAGATCAAAAATTGTATGTTGGTGTAACCTGACCGACTCTAAAATACAGTTGACCCTTGATTTTGTTTGGGATTTTCCAAAATCTAGGCCATTTAAATACTGAAAGGTAAATATTGCTGGAATATCCAATCCCATTACAGGCCAGTTTACAGGCCTTAAATTTCGTTCTTGAAGGGGAACTGCAACATTTAAATTTGTTTTGGACGTACAAATAAAATAAATGCTATCAAGAGTTTAAAAGTACAGGATGTATACTATTTGTTGTGTGTAGTCTTGTTTTCCTTTGTTATCGTGTATTACTACCGGCTTAAATAATTAGTAAGCATGTCATTTTCAATGTTGGGAGGAAAAAAAAAATCCCTACCTACCTACCCTATTGTTTTTTTTTCCTGTTACGCCAACATAACTTTTTTTTTAGGCATATTTATAAAATACTGTACGTCCTTTATATCGACAGCTATAGGCCTAGTTACCCAGATGTTTGGACAAATGATTGGTATGCAAATAGAAATAAGAAATGAATGTTATCTGTTGCTGTGGTTGAATGTGACTGTCTATATAGGGGCACTATAGTTTGTTATAGCACAGAACCTGTAGGCAGGGTTGCAACAAGCAGGGTCCATAAGTTGCAACCAGCAGGGTTGATTATTCACACAAATTACTACTCTCACGTGGTACACACATTAGGTGGCTATTTCAAGTTGGCAAAGAATACAAACAAAAGGTTTCTAGAATTTGGTCTTGAAGTGTCCACATTTCACTTTAATAAATTATTCAATGAAGACATCCAGGGCTTTGATTTTAACACAATTTCACAATACCTGAAAGTTTTTTGTGGTACTTTGTATTAAAAAAATTTGTCATCTCAAACATCACCATTTAAACAGATTCAACAATACGCTACAATAGCAATACTCATGAACAATAAATATCCAGTCTGGCTTTCAGAACGTTTGGATTTTTTTTTTTTTAACCAATGAACATGTTTCAACACAGCATTTTGTTAGTTATAATTTGACTACCAACATCTATACCATAATCAACTACGCAACAAAGTGTTGTACAAAGTGTAATTCTTTCCAAATAGCAAAATACAAAAGGGACCACATTGAATATCTATTTGTCTTGTTGCTTCCAATCAGAAGAGTAAATAACTTCAGCCCCGCCTGTACACTCAGGGCATAGATGGCATTTCAAATATATGCAAAAATAGAATTTTAGTATAGTAAAACCCTGTTTCAATTCACTTCAATGGCAACATCTAAACACAATAAAAATGTTAATTCAGATACCACATGTTTTTGGTAAATAAAGTGACCAAATAGAAAATAAATTTCTATTCTTGTTTTCCAAGAAAACAAAACCCAAAAAACAAAACATTTAGAAGCTTAAAACCGAAAAATAATACAACATTCAGTTATGAATCTTAAAAAAATGTCTTTATACCCATGATGCAGTAGAAGGGCAAACCCCTTCTTTGTTGACCATTTGACGGATGAAGATGTTCCTAAGATTGAGTGCTTGCACAAGGGGCATCCTAAATTTACCTAATTCTCAAAGAAAGCATGACATTCAGTTCAAGTTCAGTTGCAATACTTTCACTTTTAGTCCAATTGAATCAACAGACCAGCAACCACAAACACTGAAAGATTCAGACACACCAGACTGCTGCTGTTTCTTCTGCTGCAGTTCATTACTTGAGTCATCCCAAAAATGTCAAAAATTGCTTTGTCAGATCTTTGTTAAAAGCAGGAGCAGAATCTTGTGTCAGGAAATCAATTAGTCAATGTACAGCAACACTACAAACTGAATATATTTTCCAGTTCAGGGAATGAAAGACTTCTCCTTTAATTGTTGTTAGACTTCAAATATAATCAATAAACACATTCAATTCTTTTAGGACATTTAACAGTTATGATAACAGCATTGTATGCATCTGAGCAGTGAGTTATTCAATGTTACACACACTTAACCTTAGGTCTCTTCAAAAACAAACAAACAAACAAACAAACAAAATAAACTGTTATGTATGAAGCTCTGGAAGGGACTGCAGGCAATTTTTGAGTTACTTATTCGTTTGAACACACAAATTGCTATTTCATTCCCATAAATTGTTAATTCGGTCCCGCAAATGACTTATTTGTTCGAATTGATCGCTAATTCATTCCCACAAATTGTTTACTCATTCACACAATTTACTGGATGAAACTCTGTGTACTCATGTTAGTTGTGTATTCATGATTGTATACACATAATGGAAAGCACGCTGACGTGACCAACAGCAGAATCCCCACAGCTACTTCGGGACAAGAAATGGATATCCTGCGTGAATACCACCATAATGGGACATTGATAACCTTTGAAATGTCATTCTTTGCTTCCTACATGTTACACACAATGAACTTTGCAGCTTCACCCCACAACATCCCAAAGACTGATATCATCCATGCAACCAAACCCGCACTGAGGAAGCTTGACAAGTTAGAAAACAGCAGACAACATCCGGATGAAGATCAACCAAGTCATCTGGAACGCCAAACCCCCAAAAGCAAACTGTCCAAGCCAGAACAAGTACCCCAGATGTTCTTCAACATGACAACACCATCCACATCATTCCAGCCAACAAGGGAAAAGCCACTGTCATCATGAACCACACAGACTACATGCCGTGTTCAGCGGACGGGTCACTGCAGTGGATGTTGTATGCCTTACCCTGCAGTTAGCCAGTGGTATGTCCTCTGCGGTCTGCGTCCGCATTCACAGTACCATGTTCAGAGAACTGTGGACGGGTCACTGCAGCGGATGTCGTACGGCTCACTCTGCGGTTAGTGGAGGAGTCTCACATTTCGCTGATGCTCCTTGATCTTCTCGCCGATGAGTCTGCCAGTCTTGCCGATGTACACCTGGTCGCATTCGTTGCACAGGATCTGGTAGACAACTCCCCCATGTCTTCCTGGTGGGACTGGATCCTTTGGGTGGACAAACTGGTTCCTCAAGGTGATGGAAGATAGAAACATGGCACAGATACCTTGTCCCTCAGGGTATTCTCTTCAGCTATCTGGAGGTGCCATCCATGAAGTAGTCTTGGTCCAAGACTGTAAAGCTCAATAACAGACTCAATTGTGCCATTGCGCCATCTCGTGCCTTCATTTCACCCAGCAGCTCGCATTACAGTCGTGGGAATATCCTACGAATTGTTATTTTTCCTTCAGATTTCCAGAGGAACCAATCAGCGCCCGCAAAAATCCAGTTGAATTTGTATCAAATGAATATGGAAGACCTGTAATGCATGACCTCAGTATACCATGCCAATGCAGTTACCTCATAATACATGTACAGTATGCTATGCTTCGGCGTCGTACAAATAGTGGTACTGTCAAGGGGCATTCAAATCATTTCTGCATTATTACCGCTTGCAAGTAGCCATGGTAGAACTTATATTCTATTCATCGCCTAGCCTGACATGCCTAATGCATGAGGGACTATATTGAATAATGTACATCACAGTATATGTACTACATGTAAATACAACATGAAAGTTGATGGTATTAAATTAACACACATTGTGGCGATGATACAGTTGTTGGTGGGTGCGTAATTAACTCCTTTCCACAAATGAGACACTATCCCATGGATGCCAATGTAGCAGCCATGTTGTTCTGTTCTGCGATTTAACGTAACAAGAACAGAACCAGCTCAGATTGTTTAACCACGCCGAGACTGTCTGGCCACGGACTGCACTGTCTCGCGTTTGTTTACATTTCAGCTCCAATGCTCCCACGGCCTGCTTTGCATCCTATTTTGCATTCCAGAGTAAAATGTAAATATTTATTTCACAAAGGCCACACCTCGGTTTGTAGCAGATTCCCAAGACAAAAATGCGAGCTGCTGGGTAAAATGAAGTCACAAGAGGGCATGACCGTGACCGTTATCGAGCTGTACCGTCTTGGACCAAAACTACCCATGGAGAACCATGAAGGACTTGTACTCCCTCCACTTGGTGTCGGTGCTGGTCCTGGGCCTCGAAGAACGCTGGATGAAAGGTGGTGGGTATCCATTAGCCGCGAGAGCAGCGTGAGCATGTCCTTCTTGATGCATCTGGTGTACCAATGTTGTTCACGATCGATACACTGTACTTTGTTGCTAACACAGTTATAATTTGTGGGAAAGAATTTGTAATTCGTGGGAACCAAATAACAATCTCTGTGAACAAATATGTAACTTTTACTTGAAAACAAAATTCTCCACTGTCCCTTCGTGAGCTTCATAGATATACATTAATTACGTAAGAGAAAAGAAAGCAATTTTGGAATGGAATTCCTCCACCCATGTGGTCAGTGTCAATATGTGGAATATAGCCAACACTTCTATACCAAATACTTGGCTATACCAAACATCATCCTTGGCTCCTAATTTTTGTGTGCAATACATACCCAATACGGTTCTTAAAATCACTACAATGAACAACCACTATAACATAAACAATCAATATCTGTGCATCCTGCCATATTCCTGGTGGTGTTCAACTGTATTTATCCATGTTCTGACACCATATTTCTTTTACTGAATAATCCAAATCATAAGCAGATGTCTTCAAAAGTATGCGAATTTGGTATTAAAAGTCAGAATTGAATGCTTTAAAACAACTTCACACAGATTATTTAAATGTATTCAGAAATTAAATGAAACAACATACATGTACATATATGTAAATTCAGAATTCTAAATAAACAAGATGGTACGTAGTATAGCAAAATAGTAGCCAGATGTTGTGCGGTGGTACATGGGTTTTGTACATACTCGGGAACGTGTGGCACTCTAATGTACGAACAAAATTCTATGTAACACAGCATGTGATCCAACAACTATTACCTGTACATAAACTGGAGGGATGCAGGGGAAGGTAGAGTAATTGAACGACCTTTGTGGGTCTACTAAGTTTGTTGGATACCTATAGGAAATGCAAGCCAAATCAAAGCTATGGTATCGTCTCACTCAAGGAAATGTTGAACGATTATGATCCATTCTCAATCGGTACATGTTCTGTGTAGTACACCCATGCTTCCTGCTTTTGTCTTCTGATTTCTGTTGCTTGGTTCTCATCACAGAGTGTTTTTTCTCTGCAAGCCCTAAAATGCAACTTTTCCTTTTTTTTTTCATAGGGCCTTATAAAACATTTTGGATAGATACTGTTAAGGCAACATCACGCTATGAAAATATACAATAAAACTTCAAGCATGTGCACAACAGAGTCAGGGGCATCATCGTGAATACTGGTACCTGTGGTGTGCCTCAAGCCTGTATAGCACAGGACATGTACAGCCATTATCGTTTAATGGTCGTGTGTCCAAGTGAAAGGAAACGTTATACATTATTCCGGGCGGCAGTTATCGGTGTAAGCAATCTTTTACTTGTTTTAGGTGAGATTCTGTTTTATAAGTAATGGGAGACTTTTGAGAACCGGTCTTCAAGGCCAACAGCGCACGCGCACGTATTTGTGATCATGCGCACATTGTTTTGCGTGTGTGCTGTTGTGTGTGCGCTGTTGACTTGAAGACCAGTTCTCAAAAGTCTCCCATTGTTATATTTCCCAATTTGTAACCAAAATACACCAATAATTCATGGTTATAACCAGGGTTCTAGCCTCGGTGGGCGGCGCTGGGCGGGCCAGCCCGGCACTGGAAATTTGCGCCCGGAACATAGGTCTGAAATAAACTCTGCCGCCCAGCACGTATTTCCGCAGAGTGAATAAAAGTATTGCCAATATCGTGAATTTTGATCACATTCCTGAATAAAAGTTCACTCTTTTCTGTGTTTTGAAATGTGAAGCACTGATTCTCAATGTTTACAAGACGATATAATTTCCAATTTTTAGTGTAGGCCTATCGTCTATCTGTACATGTAGTGGACTAGGGCTCAACTTCATTTCCAGAGCCCACCACTAAAATTGGTCTGGCTAGAACCCTGGTTATGTATTTTTGTTAACGTGCAAGGAAATTTTACCAGTGCATTGTGTTCTAGAGATAACTTGCTGATGTGCAAGTGACTTTTGATCATCACATTTTTCCCATCTCTCAGTTTGTAAACTTTTGACTTTCAAACATGTATCTTTATTGTATATTTCCAATTAGTGTTTATTTTATCAAACGACACTTGGTTGATTCGACTAGACATGAGCTCTGAATTGTAAAGTTAACTATTTTTTGCCAAAATGGGTATAAACGAATAACAATGCCTTTTTATCAATCCAGACTGATTAAAAACCGGTGAAACATGCTGATGAGTTGAAAAGATGGCAGACTTCCCAAAAATCTGGTTGGGTAAGTCTAGCTGGCGACTGAATAAAAAAATGTAGGGAGAGCTCTAAAAGGGCAGTAAAATATAACCTTGTGGAATACTGCATGAATGATGATCATGATAGGGTCATTGTTATTTTGCAATGGGAGACTTTAGAGAACCGGTCTTTAAGTCAACAGCGCACGCACGTGCAAAACAACGCACACATGCTCACAATTGCGTGCGCATGCGCTCGTGACTTGAAGACTGGTTCTCCAAAGTCTCCCATTGACTTACTTGTTTACTTGTTTACTGAATACAGATTGCCTGATTTCATATGATAAATATTGTACTGTCAACATGATACATGTATCCTAACAAACATGCTTCATACTGCATTTTGATTGCATTAATAAGTATAAGGAATCGTGAACAAGGTCTCCTTTCTATCCAACCGTTATGTCGTCAGTTGACAAATTATACGTTCCATTGAGGACAAAGGTTTACAGGTCAGGAATTAAAATATACAACAAGATTATTTAAAAGGTGACGCACCAATGAATGTGAACATGAAACCAACTTGTCCAAGGACTTGTACCAAAACCATAGTGAAGGCAAGCATTTTGTGGCCAATTAATGTATCAGCTGTTTACCCAGAATATAAGTGAACATCACCTGTCTCTATCTACAATGTTGTGAAACCATCTACAAACATTTCCGAAGCAAGGGCATCCTTTGGTAAGGTTCCGTTGTCGATGAGTTGAAAGAAGGAGCTAGCAGCCTTAGCACTAAGTGCTCTTAGTGCTTTAATACGAAGTAACATCTTACCATAATGTTGGTTGTTGGGCGGTTGTTTAGTCTGACAGTGTAAATAGAAGCAATCCATGAAGCTTGACTGAAGATGTTCCACAGCCTCCTTGTTTTCCAGTCCAGCTGCATCTACATTATGCAAAGTATAAACAAATAAAATGTAATTAAGTATTAAACAGGAAGTGATGAGGGGAATACCAGTATGACTTATCGAATGCAGATTGAGACATCCCATACAATAAAGAATTGACATAATCCAGGTGGGATGTAATCATTGAATGAACCAAACATTCAGTGGCTCCTTGATTAAGATATTTTTGATACAACATAAATTATACAAACTATAATAATTCATCTTCTTGCAAACATGATTGATGTGAGTGTCCATTGACAATCTAGAGTCCAGCCAGACTCCCAGACTGCAGACATTGTCAACAATTTTTATATGGTCATTGCCGATTTTGACTTGGTCAATGCTGACCTTATCCAGTTGATGTTGAGAACCAAACAGAATAACCTCTGTTTTTCCAGCATTAAGTTTCAACTTGTGTTGGTGCATGCATGTTTGAACCGAATCAACACATGTTTCAATAGCTTTCAATGAAGTTTGATAACATGGTTTGGGAGAAAAGAATTGCAGCAACTGGGTATCATAACGATAGCCACTTATCGTGTAATTGTTGATGACTTTAAATAGTGAACTTGAATAAGCCATGAAAAGCACAGGGCCTAAAACTGAACCTTGAGGAACCCCAAATTTAACACTGATACGTTCTGATAAAACACCTGAAACAGAAACCCTTTGGCAACAATTTGCTTATAAAGTATGATTTAGAGCAACAACTAATGGTCAACTGTATCAAATGCAGCATCGAGGTCAAGTAAAACCATCATGGCTATTTGTTTGTTACACATAATTTATACCAAAGCAAAGGTAATCCTACAAAGCATGGTTTCTGTGCTGTGAAACTGCCTATAAGCCGATTGATTGGATGGAAAGAGATCGTTCTCATGCATATGGATGGTAAATTGATCTGCAGCTATACGCTCCACTAATTTTGAAATGAAATGAAGCTACTTATCGCTCTAAAATGGGGGATCGTCTCCATCGTCTTTTTAGGGGCTGTTTGTCTAACCACAGATCTTGGTTGTCAAATTTGATCCTACAAATCCGTGTTACAGGAAGGACATTCTAAAATGCAATCCAGAGCAGCTTTTGCACGCCGGGTGACTTATCACATTTCCTACTCTATCATTAAGTTGATGGAGAAGTAAACATCACATGAAAACTTGGTTGGTCATCAAGTCAAGTTTGCGACAGCGTTTCGCTGCAACGTGAACCGCCATTTTGATTTGTTTTATTGTAAGATGACAATTTGTAAAACGCGCGCAGATCGTCTAGTCAATCACAAAATTCGATACGCGCTATTACGCGCACTGAGCCAACTCGTATGCTGTTTGGTCAACTTCCACGCCGCTAAACCGTACGCTGACCAACTCGTATGCTAATTATCAACTCGTACGCAATTACCGGTAATTAATCAGGGTGGTTTTTTTTAAGGGTTGGTCGTTTTTTTATATTGGGATTTTTTGCGCGAGATTTTATTTGAAGGATTGGTCATTTAAAAAAAACAAAAAACAGAATCCCTGAAATTCAGAGAAAAGTCATTTAAGTGAAAATGGTGTACGAGTTGGCCGGTGTATGTACGAGTTGGTCTATGTATGTATGAGTTGACCAGCTTTCGTCGGCCCGATACGTAGCCATGAACACGTGCGACGTGTAAGCATTTTGTGTGAGGGAAATGCCGATGGATCGAGTCGTTATGATCATATTTATTGGACACGCAGTGCTTGCAACAAATTGTCCACTCGCGCAAATGTATGTATAACAGACTGGAATTGAGGTATACGGAACGAGAATGTATTGTCTGTTGAATATGTAGACTGCAGAGGAAGTCTACTATGATGGAGATCAAATACTGTTTGCACGTGTTCACGACAAGAGTAGGCTGCACGCAACGGTAGTACTGCTTCCGTTGCGGCGTGGCGCAGCGAGAACGCACTTCGGGTTGTTGCAAACTCAGGCAAAACATCGCTAAAAGTAGTGAGTTGGATGTAGTAATTCATTGTTTTTATTTTTCTCAAATTTGCATTTTCTCAATTGAAATAAAAATCACAAATGAGCTGAGAAAAATAAGCACTGCAGTTTTCTATGTATTTCTGGTCGTCCAAGGCTGAATTTTTTTTCCTGCCGGCAGAAGTCAAAAGTTGGCGGTGCACCGTATACATGGGTGCGCCGTATACATGTACATGGAACTTTACGGTAATTCTGTGTCCTCCAACATCATCATGATGTCATCGTTCATGTATGTCAAATGACAATGGCTTCAATTAGGGGCTCCATAAACCCTGCAACTGAACTAAACCCTGCATTCAAGATATGTTCACTTTTAAACCATGTTTATCATATCTTAACAAAATAAGTGATGTGTATTAATTAGAGAAATATTTTATATCATAGGCGAAAAAATCTTATGTGCTGTTTCCAACAGCCAAAAATGTCTAGTTGTGTCTAGTTGGCTTTTCCTTATCAGCAAAAAGCCTTTGCACTTGTACTGTTTTTTTTTTTTTCGGCCTCTTCTTCTTTTCCCTGGAATTCACACAGACAAAGCACAGGGGAATTCTCATTGCCACTTTCACTTTGGTCACTTTTAGAAAGCCGATTTTAACCAAACTTGGTTTAAAGGAAGTGCACATAGCATCATCATGTGTCACACATCAATTATGAACAAACCTTAGGTCAAATTGGGTTGAAACCAAAGATTATATAGCACTACGCGCAAGATGGGAAACTCTCCACTGAAACGCGTAATCGCCATGGGCGCCATTGGGCAAGTCCAAGATAACGCGCGCATTACGTATGGGACATTTCAGAGGCTGTTATGACCTGAAAAATACCCTGAAGTGACTTTGATTACATTGAACATCATCATGGTGATTGATATAGAGGAGAATAATATTAATCATGTACAAAATGATGACAAATGACCTTGACAATAATATTTTAGAAGAGAAAATATAAGCCGTTACGTATGGGACCAGAAAAAATACAATTTTTTGAAAGAAAAATTTAAGTTCAAAATCCTCTGAAAGTGTTTCATTTAACATCTTGTAACTCAGTGTGATTAAAGTCACAACACTCAAGTTTATCAAAAAGAAGTTTCATGTCACTAGACAAAAAGCTCTAATTACAGGCTCTAATTAAAGACAGGTACAACATGTTACGTATGGGACAATTACGTATGGGACATTTTGTCCCTTATTTGTTTAGTGTTTATTTATGGCTCTTTGGTTTAATTACCAAAGTAAAATCAGTTGCAGTTACTCAGAAAAGTATGAAGATTGTCAAGAAAACAATATTCCAAGAATATTTACTACCATAATCATATTTCATCATATTTCTTTTTATTTTAATCTTATTTGTGTGTTTTTGCAAGAATGTTGCCAACCAAATGCACTTTAAATGAACATGTTTTACTAATGTGAACATTTATTTGAAAACTTACAGCCACTCTTGTCGTCATGATTGTTAACAATAGGGCTGATTACTATTTTGCTTTAAGAATACGTTTTTATTCAATATTTTTGAGCAATTAAAAAAAAATGCAATGCCTTTGCACTGCATTTATAAAAGACGCTATTCATTTATCAACAGGGGTACTCAAAAAGAAATATGTTCATTATCATCACAAACATTTGTGCAAGTGTGGTTGTACCTTTGTCAGCTAGGGCTGTGCAATGTCTGGTGCACAATACCCAATATAATAAAAGGTTTTTTGTTGTTGTTTTTTAAATCTTAATTCTATACTTTATCCTAGTTGATTTTACCACCCCCGCTTCAGAATGGAGCAGTCCAGAATTGTCCCATACGTAACAGATTTCCCATACGTAACTTTTTTTTCATTGGTTAATTAAAAATGGGTCGGCAGATTTTTTTCTCTCTTTCTAATGATATTTACCTTCTTAAATCAATCAATTAGAACTTTCCAGAATAGCACTGCAGTAACTTTTATAATTTCAGAAAGAACGGAAAAATATGACCTGAATTTGTTACGTATGGGATATCTGATGATAGGACACGACCTAATTTGAATAATTAATTGCATAATGCCTAAAATTTTGTACCAAGTCAAACTATATGATGAACCTCTTATGTCCACATATAAACCAAATATCACTTGTGTTCCTTTGAATAAATATGATTTTTTATAATTGTCCCATACGTAACACAATATTTTACATTTATGCAAATCTAGTCCTTATAATTTGCATATATTTGCGTGATACCATTTTTTCCTTTTTGAAACTTCAACTCTTAAGCTTCAAAATGGTACCAAACATTTCAATGTTGAGCAAAGATGAAATTGTGTCTTCTCAGGGGACCTTATCTTGGACCTGCCCCATTCTGGTGTTGGGCGGGCGCTCCACCTACGGAGTTTCCATAGCATGATATGAGCGACTTGCAAAAGTACGTCCAGAAAACCACCAAAAATGGCCATTTTCACATTCAGCTGCTTCACATCAATGTCAAATATTTCTATTTACAATAAACAATAGGTTTTTATCGAATCCGGGCCAAAATTTTGCCAAACACTCCCCTTTTCTTTGATAAATCTCCCTGTCCCCATATGTCCCGTGTACAAACTACTCACCAGTTGCACACCAAAATAGCGGATCGTGTATAATTTGTATGGAGAATGGCGACCTCCATACTGATTACCACGCACCCTATGGTCAGTTATCCATCTTGGACATATATAATCTTTGGTTGAAACTTGGTATGTATCCAAGTCAGGAAGTGTTATATTGAAAAATGGTAATGATGTCATCATGACGTCATCTTGGGTCACGTGACAACGCCTTAATGGGCAAACCTCACTTGCCAATTATTAAGAACAAACCCTACATTCGATTGGGTGTAAATTTGGTATTGTATCCAAGTCCGGAAGAGTTATATTGAAAGATTCCAATGACGTTATCACGTGAAGCGCTTATAGCTCTATAGATGTAGTAAAACTAGTAAATGTTAAATGTTTAAGGTACAATAGATGATTGGTAAAGGTCACAGAACAGAACTCATAATTGTGTCAGATCAAACATGTACATGAAATTAAAAAACTGTGAAAATTTGAGCTCAATCGGACATCTGAATCACGAGAAAATAGCGAAAACCCGACTCTGAGTAGCAAAATCGGTCAATTTTTTATTCAAATAAAACTTACCTGGGAATGAGAGTACCAGTGCGTTGAGCAGGCAGAAATCAGTGTAAGTCACAGATATCTCATTTAGGCGTTTTGCAAATGTCATAGTAGACTGAATTAATTCAATATCCCAACCCATCTTCACTGTTTCATCTTCACTGAGTACCATGCCCTCTGCAAAAATAAGCCTCTTATTCTTATAGGTTTCCATAGATCTGAAACAAATTACATGACATAAATCAAAACTGGGCAAAATGGACATTCAAGTAGGAAAATGCATACATGTATATATTTTAAATCACATTTCGGATCAAAAGTATTTGTGCCATTCTGGTTTGTAAAGCCATGTTGATTAGACAAATGGTTTTTATACCCAACAGACTGGTATTTGTGAGGCATTTATAAACAACACACCTTCAGCAATACTTTACAAATTGAGGCCATTTTCATCTAAAAGCCATTAGTGGTGATTTTTTAAAATGTATATCGGTATGTCTGTAGAGAGAAATATGAACAATCAATTGAATTATTGGTAGATCAAGTTGAGCCACTGCTAATCCAAAACATGCTCTTGTTGAAATAAGAAGGTTAGACCAGCAAAGTCCAGCTTAGCAATGACATAATTTGCCTATTAAAGTTCAACCACTTAAAGGAACACTGCATCTTCAAAGTTCAAAATCAACAATGCAGAGTATTACACAATATTCCCTGTTTCTCATGTTGTAGCATTGCTGCGAGTATCCATAAAATGATCCTTGGGATATATGTGTGTGATTTCATGGCTTGTGACTGCCAAATGAACAAAGATAATTGACTACAGTCAAACCTCGTTAATATGCGGTCACCGGGACTTACCGAAAATGCTTATATTAAGCGGGGCCTCGTATTATGCGGGATCCATATTTTGTCAACCGAAATGCACGTGTGTGCAGTAACACGGCACATACAGCGTGCACTATCCCTCTGGTAACCCATAATTACGTGTCAAGTTTGTGTTTACATTTTAGAAGTAATTTGTACTTAATAAATTTGCATGATAAATTTCATTTTGTTGAATTGTCATGGATGTAAAAGGGATTTCATGACAATATGTAAGAATAATAAAAACCAAGTAAATAAAAACCATGACGGCACGAAAACGACATGAAAATTGCGAGTGGATGACAGCGACGAACGTTAGCACCGCATGTTCAGACAACCATGTGCAGCATGAAGCAATGTGCAACGTAGGGAACCAGCGACATTTTGATGGACATGAGAGGGTGCCTTTTTTAACTTAAAATAATAAGTGCATTCGGTCGTCGTGGTTTTTTTTTTTTCCCGGATTATTTTTTTATGATGTCGGGTTTTTTTTTGCAGCCCAACATCTGTCTTTTTTTCCCCTCCATGTATCCAATAATTCTTCAAATTCTTAAAAGTGTAGCCAACATGTATCCAAACAAAATAATATTCCATGAACGGACAGATACGATCGGACTATGGCCCGACCGATCGGCCAACCGCTGTACGTTCATGTAATGTTACAGCTACACGTGGTTACCATTACCATACACGTGATCGGATATGTGGCTAAACTGCAGCATGGGTTTTGTTCATGCAATGCTTCCGCTGATTGGTCACTGTTGCGAAGTGCCGACACAGCACAAATTTTGGCTACATGGCGATACTTTATTATTTTGTCAAACATTGTCAAAGTACTGTGCGTCGTTTTTAATCATTTCAGCTGCCTTGTTTTGATTTAGTATTGTGTTACTGTTATTATTATTAATTTGCTATGGATTCTAAATGAATAATGTAAAAATGATTATTATAATAGGTTTTTATTGTGTGTATTGATTAATGCTAAGTTTTGTTTTATTTTGTAAAGCACATTGAGAAATCTTTGATTCATAATGCGATATATAAATGCAGAGCATTATTATTACCCTTCGCAACTAGAGTTATGATCAATCGTAGAGCATCATGATATTGACCCCAGGACTTTGCTGGTCTAACCTTCTTATTTCAACGAGAGCATGTTTTAGATTATCAGTGGGTCAACCTGATCCACCAATAATTCAATTAATTTTGGTTCATCTCATGCTGTGACTACACATACCCTATAGATCAGCGTGGACATCCGGGTACTTTCATTCTCATAACTTGACAACCGATGAAAACTAATGTGTAGATGGCGCAAGCTACGGACAAATCACGCACAAACCATGCACAAACTGTCCGTCGTTGAGAATTGTTTTCCAAATATTTTTGTCAAGGAGCAGAAATCGTGTTCTGTACGACTTTCATTGTCGAGTCATAGTTTTTCCTCAGACAATAATCCTTCTTTGAAATACCGTATACTAAGATTAAACAATTCTGGCAGCTTTTTGTCTTAAAACCTGTACAACTTAATGCATTGTTTTCATCGGCTCCAAGGTCGGTGAGTTGGAATGACGTCACTCCGCGCTGATCTATAAGCCATGCTTCATGCTACTAAGCAAGTAGCACCATGAATGAGACATGACATCCAGCATATTGTTTCTTACCTGTAGCTTAGTCGAAGAATGTTAAGCTCTAAAAATGAGCTTTTCAGAAGACACATTTGATCTCCAATGCAGAGGTTTTTAAAGCCTGGAACTTTTTTGGCCCATCTGATTATGAGTTGTAGTTCCTTGTAGCCACACTGCATAAATTCATGAGCATCAACAGACTTTGTACTACTTGGCTCAACACCTTGGCAACCTACATCTCCAGAATCTAGCAACAAAACAGAAGTATAGAAAACATTATATACATACACCTTGCAATACCAAACAACATGGGTCATTCCACCAAGCATGGGTAAGATCAATTTGATATCCCTGTGAACATTTAAACAGTTCTTCAAGTCTATTCTGTGGCACACTGTGATCTGTACTAAAAAATGAAAACCTATAAAACAGTTGAAATAATAATGTAATCTCTAACCACAAAATACCATCTCTAACAGGGGCAATTGGTGAAAGAATCATGACCCTAGCTCTTACGACTTTCAAATGAAGAGCTACTTAGTCCGTGGGCCGTGGCCTTTTATTCGCTCGTTTCGTGACCATCATCACCGAATTTGTTCCCATTCGGCATGGATGTAGATCTGCCATTACTCAACAAGAATTGATTTGTTCCCAAGTCCAATTTTTGTTCCCTAAAGAGAAATTTGCGATAGAAAATCGCCAAATTTTACGTACAGAAAAAACATAAGAATAAATAGCGCCCTCAATCGATAGAAAGTAATTATCTACATAATAAAACTATAGGAATTGCATACCTGTGCTAATTTTATTCCCGATGTAAAACCCTTTACATGATTGGAAACTGATCAAACTTCAACGTAATTATTTCTAGGGACATTTTAATTGTCGTTTTAATTATAGGAAAATAAGGTGAATGCTGGATGAAAAATATGACACATGTTTTTGAAGATGTTTCTCCCAGCAAAATTTCTAAAATGCCCAACATACCACCGACTTTGGTTTTGGAAAAGGTCAAAAATGTACATTTCCTCTTAGCCAGGGCATTGAGAGAAATAATATAATTTAAAAAACACCACTTGACCATGGTTAAGGATAAAACTCAGGTTTGTAAAAGAACTGCCTTGTACTTACACAACAAAAGCAAACAAAAAGTGTGTAGTGTAGAATACAAAATTCTTAACTTTATGTCGGACAAAATGGCGGCAATTTATCAAGGGGCGTGGCCTACTGGATCGGTGTACTAGGGGTAACTTTCGTTTTTTGTCAGTAGAGAGTAGAGTTTACAGAAGTCAAGCAAATAGTCACAAAGAAAGACCTTCCATTAACATTGACATGATCATGATCCTAGCTCTTACCACTTCTGAATGAGGAACAATTTCCTGTTTGACTGGAAGAACCAAAGCTACCTGCTGGAATCATTACACCAAACTGAAGTACATAATATTTACCTTTTTCAGGTACTGGTACTGTATCTGGTCGGGTGAGTAAGAGACTTTCAAGAAGCTGCCACAAATCGCATTTCTTTTCCTCATCAAAGCCATCACAATGTACAAAGTTTTCCGAAGTGGATGTTGATGATCCAGGATCCTCATTGCTTGTTCCATCAATCTCTGAAATTAATAAAAACTGGTATTTTGTTATAACTGCTGCAGACAAAACATTCAAATGTTGCTTTTCATCAGAAAAAGCTGTGCACAAGTAAAGTGTCATAAATCCAATAAAGCCTTACAGATTGACTACAGCATTAAATAGCACAAGGTGGTCTTGGACGGTTTGTAAAGAAAAGTTATGAAATGTACACAATAAATATAACCCAAGGTTCAATGTTATGATTAGAATATGAACTAGAATTCTCTTGGTTAGGATCCTGAAGACAACTAGTGTAAGTGGCTCTAACATTTAACTGTTGACAAGTTATTCTTCACATTAGGGTCAGCTCCCTTATACCCAACCTGAAATTTTGATGGTAAAAAGGCTGACTTAAATTTACAATACCATTACTAACTGGCATTTTCACATTTATTTGCAAAGAACATATAAAATACTGGGTTTAAAACCCAAAACCTACTTTGACAACAATACTCTAAACAATCTTTCTGCACATTTTGGAAAAAAAACAATAACACTGGTAAGCAGGGAAAGTTTGCTTAATCTTGTCTGTAAGTTTTTCTCACATGGGGGTGGGGAGGGGCCTGCAACTGGACACCCTTTGCTACATGCTTGTGCAAATGGGAGTTGTATTTAAAGGTAGTATCATACCTTGGTAAGAGACCAAAACAGAAATGTTCACAGATTTACGTATAACTTACAGGGTATAAAGATGATACTACATGTAGTAGAAACCTACTGCTAAACTTTTTCCGCCTGAAATTGTGTATTTATCCAAAATTAGTAAAACAACGACCTAAAATCTTTTTTATTTTTTAAAAGATCAAAAATAAAAGAGAAAAGACATAAGAAATACTGTGGCCGTTTTTCACTGTTTTCTCAAAAAGTTGGCACCGTATGGGACTGAAATTTTCACTGATGAATGTTACTGTATCTTCCTTTATATTGTTGCCCATGAATCTGTATTTCTTTGATAAAAACCAAAGTATGATACTACCTTTAAAGGGTGGCTGCAATGATATTTAATAAAATCCACCGAAATAATTAAATAATTTAATTAACTTTTAAATTTCATAAAAATTTGTTTATTGTTTTCCCCCGCATCGGGTACTTTTGTTTTCTCATAATAAACCGCACCCCATTAGCATTTTGGACACAAAATTGTCCACGCCCCACCCCCTAGTATGGGATTTTGATTGCCGTCAGTGACGCGGGAACAAGCTTAGCATTACTCGATGGCTTGTGAACCAGCTAGCCGGTTCCTGAGATGACGTCACGTTCCCCCCTCCCAGTGAATAAAATGATTTAACACCAACACGAGGGAGGCTAAAACTACAACAGACACACAACTGCGTTTTAAAGACTTTATTTCATCAATATTTAAGCAAAAACACCTACTGCGGCCACCCTTTCAGACTGGTTCAGACTGGATAAGGGCAGTGTAATTGTAATGATGTACCATATTAAAGGTACACGCGCTTTTTGGCGCAAATGCATGCCTTTATCATGACTGGAAAGGTCTTCAAAAAGTAGAATAGACCATTCCACACAAATAAACGGTAAAATTTAGCCGTTTTCGTGATAATTACGAAAAGAAAGGAAGTCACGTGATCATTGTGATAGATCCATTTCCAGTCGTTTAAAAGCTGTTTAACTATACAAAATTTACGTATTACTTTTCGTTTAATCACTCTTTTTTAACCAAAACAACTTAAGATTTGACCTAGTGTTCCCTTTTTTAAATCAGAAATTTCCAACGCTAACAGGCAATATAAATACATGCCAAATTAATTTGTTTATAAAAGTCCGGTCACTACGGGTGCATTATCACCTCTGCAGACACAGCACGTGGGGGCTTACGACGCATTCAGCCCGAGGCATGGGCCCGTGATAACCAGTGCGGCCTGATCCATCCACACACGGACGTTCGTGTAGTATTTTTCATGCGAGACCGCGCGGCATGCAAGTTGGCTGAGTCACTCACCCGGTCCCCGTTACAATTTTTTGTTTTTTTGGTGAGATTTTCGAACGGAGCGGGAAAGCCTGGAGATAATTTCTTGTCATACATGAAAATCATTTCATGCCCTCAAAATCTGTTTGTGTCATTATAAAAATTATATTTTGTGTATTCATGTGGAAATCGTTTCGGTCCCTCGAAACATACAGCTTAGAACAGATCGAAATTGTTTCATCGATCATGCCCCAAAATCCTTTCGTCAAAAACACTGCGTCAACTCGCAAACATTGCGGCAACTCGCAAACATTACGCCAACTCGCAAACATTGCGGCAACTCGCAAACATTACGCCAACTCGCAAACATTACGCCAACTCGCAAACATTGTGGCAACTCGCAAACATTGCGCCAACTCGCAAACACTGTGGCAACTCACAAACATTACGTCAACTCGCAAACATTACGCCAACTCGCAAACATTGCGCCAACTCACAAACATTGCGGCAACTCGCAAACATTACGCCAACTCGCAAACATTACGCCAACTTGCAAACATTACGCCAACTCGCAAACATTTACTAACTCGCAAACATTGCGCCAACTCGCAAACATTGCGCCAACTCGCAAACATTATGCCAACTTGCAAACATTGCGCCAACTCGCAAACATTGCATCACTGACTCGATAACATTGAGTCAACTCAAGAACATTGCGCACTCAAAAACATTGCATCAACTCAAAAACATTGTGTCAACTTCGAAACATTTTGTGAATAATTTTGAAAAGCCTTATTTTTTTAACAGATTTGTTTAGTTGTTTTGCCAATGATTTTTGTATCGTAAACAGCTTGAACGTACGTGTATCGCGTTCCTGGAATTCTCATACGGCAGCTGCAACATTTAGTCACAGCTACGAGTACCAGTCTAAAACCATTGGTGTGCCACATCCTTCTTACACTTGTTACGGCTGGAAATGCGTATACGCTAACCTTTGACCTTATTTTGATTTCCGTTAATTAACCCTAATTAAACGACTTATTTCTGAATTTTTTTTCACGAAAACCTTCATCCAGTGTTCTAGAAATATTGTGTTATACTCTGCACTCTTCATTTTTTTGGACTTTGAAGCCGGCGTGTACCTTTAAAGGCTGATTGTTAATTATTTCTAGGGGAGCTTGAGTATATTTCTTGAAGCACTGAGTTGAGTTCCCATGATATTATTTTTCTTCAAGAACGCATACATGTATATGCATTAGCTGTTGATAGAATATTGCAATTATATTTCTAAGGAACCCTAAACATTTCTTGGAATACAGAATTAATTTCTTGGAATGTATCTGGGGAGTACGATAAAAGGGTTGGTGAATATATTTCTGGGGAATACAAGAATTAATTCTGACTTGGCAGCGATACAGGCTCTGCTCTACAAGGAAACCTGAACAAAAAGAACTGATTGGCAGTTCCAGTAGATGTTTGTCAAGCCCAGTGCAACTTTTGGTCAGAGAGATGATAACTTCAATGCCGGGTTACTTGTTTGAGTATGCTGCCAATTTCCGGAACTTCCCTCTTGCTTCCCATATAATGATCCAAGATGTTTTAGGCCATGCAAAGCACTCGCACGGTAAGCCAACGCAACTGACAGCCTCACAGGAGCTTGTGCACCCTCACATAAATGTGTGCCAGGCAATTTACATGCATGACACACATTTCATAATGCAAATTTTTGGAATTACTTGTGTAAACACAACTTTACTTTAGCTCTGCATTTTAGCTCTTGTGGCTGTTCATAGGGATTTGATCACACTGTTGAGAGAAAATGACCATACATATACACCATCACTCCAAAGCAGTGTGATCAATCAAAAATTACCAATTATCAATCTCTAGAATTGCAACATATTTTGAACCTCATTTAAACCCATGTTTACTATTTTGTTCTCTGCCGAGTATTTTGTTGCCGTGAGTTGCCATATTAAGCAACAGCCTTATTGAACTTGCTTTGTAAATAACTTCCCCACACTGTCATTGTTTTGCTGCTTCATTTACTATTACTGGTTTAATTGTCTCTGGATTAAATGTCCCTTGACTGTATTTCATTCATTGCCTTTTTGTCCCTTTTCATCAAGTCGTGTTTTCAATATTGCATTTCAAATTTTTCTGTCGTGCTTCCTGCACGTAACAAGGTATGTGTACAACACTGAAGTTGAAGTACATTATATTCATACATCACAAACACATATCAAACAAGAATGTTGAGACAATCATGTTTTACAGTAATATGCACATTATTCTTATTTTCTTTTTAAACATTTCAAACATTAATATATGGAAGAAGTGGATCATGACATTGAAGTGTGCTTAGGCACATGGTTCATTTATAAACTGCAAGTATTGTGCTTTTTTTGCTGTCTATTCTCATTATACCAAATTTCTTAATATAATTGAAATTTGAATTGATGTCTCTAATTTGTTTACCTTTATCTTCCTGAAGATCGTTATCACCAGCTGCTGACACTGATGATTCTGGCTTTTGTCTCTTAGCTTGAGCCCTTCCACCTGGAGCTCTGTCTTCTCTTACAGCTACATGCACAAAACAAACAAACATTCAAAAGGTGTCCCTTTTTAGTCTGAGAGCTAGCCACATAAGATTTCAACCCATTTTACCCAGAAGGTTTGACCCCTTAAAGTTGCTTAGGTTGTCCATGTGATTCAGAAAAAGCCTGCCCCCAGAGGTTGGACCTTGACCCCTGACCCCCTGGAAAATGCCCCCAGACTAGGTTATTTCAACCCATCGTACCCCATGGACCAAACTTGGTCAAAACAAAGTAGTATGATAGCACATCACAAAAAAAAAAAAACTGACTAAATATCTGGTTGGGAAGATGAGGTCAGACCACCCGCAAAGTACACCCCAAGGGCGCCCTCACTGACAGTCTATTTCACCCCATCTCATTAATGCACCAAAACTTTGTCAAAACAAAGCAGTTTGATAGCAAATCACCAACAAACAAAAACTGACTAAATATTTGGTTGGGGAGGTGCGGTCAGACCTTCCCCCCCCCAAAAAAAAATTACAAATTAAAAATACAGTATCCACGTGTGGTTTAATATTACTGTGTGTACAATACATGGAGAAAGCATACTTATGGCTCTCGTGTATGTAACGGGAAGAGCAAAATCGTACGTTTAACTTTCCCTGCGGAAAACAAATCATGAAAAAAGACCAAAGAGTATGGCCATTATGCAAACAGTTTGATACCTCCATGGTTTGATGAACATCCATTGTCGAGAGAGTCATCTTGGGTATATGTCTTATTTAACGCAGGAAAATGATGGGAAAGGTGAACTTAGAGAAGAAAAAAAGAGTTGGTGCTCTGGAAGAAAAGATCGGAGTTCGGGAAGCTTGATGTGGTAAAGGAGAGGTGTCCAGTCATTGTTCAACCTCATTGACGGGCCTCCCGATCATGTGGCAATGTGTATAGACAGAAGTATGCGTCGTTCCAAACCCATTACCAGTACAGTGGCACACACAGGGAGAAAAACCAGGCAGAAATGCGCGTTAATTGAGAAAACGGGATATTAGTGAAACTTGAACTTATAGGTTATTTAATATTCCAATATTGTTTTGAATGTAATGTTGCATGCAAGGGAGAGAGTTGAAGGCGGGGGCTTCTCCGCCTTGCGCAATAGTCCAAGAATAATACCCAAATGTATATGTTTGTATCTAGGCAAGTATGTAGAAAGCAGGTAAAAGTTGATAACCCTTCAAAAGAACAACTCTGTCCAGTGATAATATGCCGAGTGTTTAGTTTATTTTAGGAACAAAGTACAATATTGGATATTTTATTAGTTTTCTGAAGACCTATAAGGGGGATGCGTTCAGCCGTTTGTGATATTGGATGACACATGGCGGTCAATGAGATGGTGCCACTATTTGGAGCTATCCGACCACGCCTTCCAAGTTCCGAATTTCAGATCATACTTCTTTGATTAAACAAAGTTTGGTCCACGAATGAATTAGGGTTGAAATAAACTGTAAGGTGGGGCTCTTTTCTGGGCATTCGACATCGTGGGAGATTCTGACCTCCCCTTTGCAACCAGTCAGTTTCCCTTTTCTGTCGGATGTGGACGAAATAAGGGGGGGGGGCGGGTACTTTCATTTGTTGGGGTTTGACCAAACTATTGAAATCAAATATTCAGGGGGGGGGGGGTGGTCTGACCTCCACTTCCCAACAAAATATTTAGTCAGTTTTTGTTTGTTGGTGATGTGCTATCAAACTTCTTTGTTTTGACAAAGTTTGGGCCATGGGTGCGATGGGTTGAAATAACCTGTCTGTGAGGGCGCACTTTGGGGCACTTTGCGGGTGGTCTGACCTCACCTTCCCAACCAGATATTTAATAAGTTTTTGGGTTTTTTGTGATGTGCTATTATACTTCTTTGTTTTGACAAAGTTTGGTCCATGGGTACGATGGGTTGAAATAACCCGTCTGTGAGGGCGCCCTTTGGAGCACTTTGCGGGTGGTCTGACCTCACCTTCCCAAGCAGATATTTAGTCAGTTTTTTTTTTTTTGTGATGTGCTATCATACTACTTTATTTTGACCAAGTTTGGTCCATGGGTATGATGGGTTGAAATAACCCGTTCTGGGGGCATTTTCAAGGGGGTCAGGGGTCAAGGTCCAACCTCTGAGGGCAGGCTGACCAACTTTTTCTGAATCACATGGACAACCTAAGCAACTTTAAGGGGTCAAACCTTCTGGGTAAAATGGGTTGAAATCTTATGTGGCTAGCTCTCAGACTATTTATGCAACATAAGGAAGGACAAAATAATGGGCAACTTTTGGAGAGGGCTGTCAATGGAGGGCAGCAAACTACATACTAGTCTATTGAACATTTTTGTACACGCTTAAATATATGGTGGTTGTCCAAAAACTCTCTAGGAAAATACTGTTAACATTAAATTCAGGCCATTTACAATTAATGTTTACACATTGCCGCCCACCCCAATTTTTAGGCCTGAAAACACAAATTGAGGCGAAATTCTTATGTTTGGCCAGGAAAAATGTGGTAGGCCTCGCTTGCAAAAGTAAAAACTCTGTGCACAAAACAACCTTAAACCTAATCCCCAGGTCTTTAATAGGACCTGGAATAAATTGGAAGATTTCCCCATAGTTTAACTGTGGGAATATATCTTCCAATACATTCTAAGGGAAGTCCAAATATATTGGGCACTGGTGTTCATTGGAAATAATGTGTAACTACCTCAGTTTTTCAAAATTAATTTCATACCCTCAAAGATTGAATCACTTGATTGCAAAAAGACAACATGATAATGGTCAGATTACACCCGAAATAATATTATCCATGAAATGAAGAACAATTGCTCACCATCCACCTTCATGCCGACATTTATGCATTTTTTGTATCTGCAATGCTGGCAATTGTTACGGTTTTCCTTTGTGACAAGGCAGCCACCATGCTGTCCTTCCCCACGACATACGTACTTTAACTGCTTCTGCACAGTCCGCTTGAAAAATCCCTTACAACCTTCACAAGTATTGACTGAATAGTGCAAGCCTGTTGCCTTGTCTGAGCAGACCATACACTCATTATTCACTGTAGTTGACACATCATCATCAACACAAACTGGAAGTACAACTACTTCAGAACTGTTCACATTCACATCTCCTGTTGCCATCTTCACACTTGTTTACATCAAGGAGACTGGTTCACGATGGATGACCTAACATAGTATCAATAGACAACCCAAAGAAAGTTCAGATTAATAACCTGCCTATGTCCCAAATTCACAAGATGACAATGCAGGTTTGGTGGTTTAACTACACAGAAAGCCCTTAATGTTTCCTTATAATACAGTACATTAATACATGTACACCGTTTGTACACCGTTACCCTTGTTTTCACTCCTGCCACATTGTCAAGCATTGTTCAGTAAAAAACAAACAAACAAACAGTGTTTAGTTCGACCGAGAGAATAAAGGCCGATTAATACTCGCTGCATATTCACTGCATACGCAGCGCGGCGTTCCTTTTCTAAGTGTCTGCTCTGTGTGTAAGAACGCACACTGCGTACTGAAAGTGTGTGTCTTTGGATATGAATAAAAGTTTGTGCGCACCAATTTGATTCAAATAGCGTTCCGCACTAATGACATCACATGTGATTTGGCCAGTGCGCACGTGTACAAAATCCCCGGATGTCAGACAAACTTCATGCATGCATACATGCATACACACACGTTTGCATGGTTGCAATGTTTGTCTGAGATCCGGTGTGCTATTTTTTAGCGCAAGTGCGGAGCGATATATTAGGACAAGTTGAAATATTTTAACATTCGTCGGATGCGTACACGCAGTAGAATCTTTAAAGATGACAGACGAGGCAAAATCGGCAGGCAATTTCTTTCAGATCTGGCCAAATTTCGACGGTGTGCGTTCCTCAAAAATGACAAAAGAATATTCTCGTCTACTCTCTCCATTGTGAATCAGTGAATTCACGGAATCGGAGTAGGATTGCACTTCGGCGCATCACACATTTTGAAAGTATGAACTGTATCGTTTGAGCGTTTCGGCATTCGAATGCAGGGGGATTGTGATAAAACGGGTTCCAAAATTATAAAGGAAGTTACTTACCAAAAAAGGCTAAATATATCTTGGTGATGTCCTCTGCTACATTATTAGCAAGGTTAGATTTATGGAAAGTGGGCAGGGCTTTGATTTTTGAGGGAAATTATGGGGTAAAAACAGTAACGCAGATGTAACATTTCACGGCCGCAGGTGAGAATAGTCTGGTTTCCTCTCTGGCATTTCGAGGACTCTTGATCTGTTGGGTCTGGGCACTAGACTAACTAGACCAAAATGGCCTCACGCGATTATGGGCCATTTTCAAGTTTGCAAATTGTTTTTTTTTACACTGAAATTTTGCACAAATTTCTTCAATCTAGGCTTTCACGGACCCAGGAACTTTTGCTGAGAGAGTATCACTTTTGAGGAGTAGAAATTACTTAAGAGCAAAAAATAATCAACATGTTTTGGGGATCCCTTCTCATCACAATCCCCGAATGCAGAATATCGCTGCGTATCGAATTTCATATGCACATTGTGTGTTGCTCATGCGTTAACGCAGTGAGTATAAACACAGGCCTAGAAGTCACATCACAAGTTAACTGGTCATCGTGTTTATATTGTGAGCAAATCTAACGTACACCTGGGCCCAATTTCATGGAACCCGTTACCGTTAGCAAAAATTCTTCGCTTACGGTAGCATAATTTTTTTGGTTACGGTTAGCGTATTTCACGGAAGAGTTTCCTTTTTGGTAACGGTAAGCAAGGAATTTGTGCAGAAAGCATACGACAGCCCGTTAGCAGAAAATGATCACGGTTACCCTAGAAATTCTTCGTTTACCGAAAGTCTTGCTTACGGATTCCATGAAATAGTTTTCACGAGTAGCAGTGCCCGTAAGCACAAAAATAGGCCGTAACGGATTCCATGAAATTGGGCCCTGTGCTGTACAACAACCACTAACCTGGCTAACGTTAAATTAGTTTCAGTCAAAGTTTTGATACTCACAAAATTTCACGCGGGTCCAATTTCACTTTTGTGCTGTAAAAAAAGGCTCAATGCCAATACAATGGCCAATGGGACAATGACATGAAGAACTCGAGTCCAGTTAAAACTTATAGGCCTACTAGGCGTAGGCCTACATGTATCGAAAAAAATTGTATAAAATTAATAAAAACGGGAGACATCACAAGTTCAGGTACACAATGATGACAGCCACCGCAGCTCATAAACATAAAATAATGCCTTGGTCCGGTTGTAGGTACTCCGCGGCCAGAGTACGGCGGTAAAGGCTAACGTGGTGAACTGTGAACTAGACAGTAGACTAGCCACGATTGTTTTTTTTGTTTTTAGAGTTTTGCAAAATTGTGTCTACAAGGACGCCCTCTTCCGACATGGCCAAAGCATCACCACATTGTCAACAGAGGGCGCAATACACACTGATCAGGGGTGCACCCACTGATCTATACAAACTCAGTGGGTGCACCCGCCACCGTGCACAACACTAAATAGTGTTCCATTGACTTTAGTGTAAAATACCTCAACTTCACATTTCAAAAAATCCCATCCAGAAGTCTCTCAGTGTTTGGTGCTATAATGCAAAACAAAGTTTGAACCCTCATCTACCTGATTCCTTTCAATTTTTGGTTTGTTAGCCGATCAGATTTTTTTGTTAATTTATAAGGTGACCATATTTTGTTGAGATGATCTGGGGACAGTGATCTGTGTCCTGGGGGAGGGGTATAATTTTGAAAATTTGTTGAATCCAGATGGTGCCTACATGCAAAATGGTGGCATCTATGGACATCTTGTCCAGTTGACATCATGAGTGGGTTACATATACTTACATGTCTTAGGTGGTTGTCTTCACATATTTTTGTGAAGAATGAACCTTCTTTAGCACAGCATTTCATTCATTTGTTTTTTATTTCGGACAATTAGAATTTTCAGGGGCATTTCGTCGAATTGGGGAAATTTTTGGGGACAATTTTTCATCGGGGACGGCACTGTCAAATCAGGACTGTCCCCGGAAATCGGGGACGTCTGGTCACCTTATGTTAATTGCCCCAAGAAAAAACACACCCCCCAAAATGTAAATTTTCCCCAAACCAACTTGCAGCCGGTTCAAAACAATGTAGGAGCACATTTTAAGTCAACATTTTTCAAGTCTTAACAAAAGGCTGAAGCATTGAACCTCCAGGTTGTGATAACCAGTCATAAGTACACAATATATCATCTGCACGACCCCACAAATTGCATATTTAAAACAAAATTGAGGGTACACAGAATATGATAATCAGCTCGGCTCATTGATTTTTGAGCTATTTAGTGGGGTGCTCATCTCTCACGGCTCAGGATGCGCCACACTAAATAAAACCTCATTGACCCTCAACCTCGTAGTTAAAAAAAACCTCATCCAGGAGTCTCTCAGTTTTTGGTGCAATACTGAAAATAGTAGTTTGAACCCTCATCTTACTACCTTGTTCCTTTAAATTTTTGTTTGTTACCCCCCCCCCCCAAAAAAAAAAAACCACAACACCACCAAATGTTTTTTTCCCCGTATGTAAACGACTTGCTATAAAAAGTGTTAATGAAGCAACCATCCACGTTCAAAACAATGTAGGGCCAAATTGTTAATGTCTCCACAACAAGCTGAAGCACAGAACCCCCAGAATGTGATAACCCGTCAAATTGAAATTGCATGACCCCCCACATGCATTATTACAAAATAACTGGAGGGTTTCTGCTAGTAGAAAAGCAAATGCATTTTTTACCTTTCTTACTACTCCTTTTGTGTTGCTGTTCTGCCTTTCAAGAAAGCAGATTAACCGCTTGTGGCCCAGTCAGGTTCAAAAGTGGTCCTTAGAAGGGGGCCCCAAAATTGAGAATTTTCCCCACCAAAATGCAACAGTGCACCATCCATTGTGCAGAAACAATCTTGTCCACATGCCTGATACCAGCTGCCATTTTGAATTCCCTTCTGATCATACTTTTCTCTAGTGATTGACGCCGTGTGGATCTTTGTGGGGGGGGGGGGGGTCTGGTTTTCCTGGCAAGAATATGTTTCTTGTATTATTTCTTGTATTGTATTCTAGCTCTTTCTGAAATCGAATTATTTCATTTTAATAGTATTTGACTCACTCAAAGAAGGAGACAATTCAAAGCTATACATGATACAGTATTACAGTATGTCATGTATGATACAGAAAAGCCACAATTTTCTATAAAACTTACTTGTGCAGACGAGGTACATTCATCAATGTGTGCTCTCAGCAAACCTGTGGCGAAGAACATACCACAGAGGCAACATTTCAAAGCTGATGTGGATGATGGAGGGGAAAACTCAGTCAGTTCAATGTCTTGCTGGATGGGTCTTATATAAAAGTGTTGAGTGCTGAGTAACTTCAGATCATTTGAATCCTTTGGGCATGGTCCAGTGTGCACAACTTCCTGAATTGATCTAGACTATGCCCTAGGCACCATGATTTCAAATCCCATGGTCAGCTCCTTCTTGGAAAACAAACTTCAGAAAAGGCAACACAATTGTTTAATTAAGATTCATATAACCAAATATTTGAAGCTCGAACAATGATACACGAAAGCCTTCCAGGAATACGTTTAGGATTCACAAATCAAATTATTGTTATTTTTCTGAGATGAAACTCAAATTATATATTTAAACAAGAAATGCGAACTAAATTTCCAATGAAATGAAGTTGAAAACAACAGAGTACAGTTATAATAAAATAGGGTAATGTGATGTCAAATGAACACAAATAATTCAATCAAGCAACCAATCGATTAACCAACTAAAGAAACGATCATTGAAATTGTACCTAATTATTTGAGTTTCCACATGATCAGAATTGACATCCAGCACGAACTAGCCATATGATCACCAATTCCATTGGCTTTCAGCAATGTCCGCTCATCCTTTCAGACATACCACAATGTACGTGCTGAAACATTTTTTTTTTCTTAAATAAGAACAAATATCATCAAACATTGAATACACAAGAAATTAGAATAATATATACATACGATACTCCGCAATTAATCACTGTAAAGTGTGAGACAACATGTATAGCGGCAACATTTCTTGTTTTGAGCTTTTCGAAACGAAAGTACAGGCGCGGTTCTACGGGGGGGGGGGGGGGAGGGGGGCTAGGGGGGGCTGTAGCCCCCTCCCCCAAATTTTGTCTAGCCCCCCCAAAAAAATGCAAGTGAAAAAAAAAATTCTTGAAAATACTGGATTTTTTTCAGTTATTAAGCGCCAATTACATAAAAAACGCGTTGTGTGGCCTATAATGTGCATGTTTTTCGACCCCTAAAAGACATAGCAGAAGCGAGTGTTAGAAGAACCCAAAATATTGGCTCTTCTAGCCCCCCAAAAATTTTGGCTCTAGAACCGCGCCTGCGAAAGTATATACCCACCTCCTGATTGGTCAAAACTTAGAGCGGTCGGTGCTGGGCCGGGTTGGCTTGCATAATAATGATCAGGAAGTTTGCATACTACATTACTAGTTACTACGCATGTACGCCTAGGCCTGTACTACACAACGAGTTGATTTGTTTTGTGTGCTCCACCGCAAGCAAAACTACAATGCCGGCAACAGTAACCGTACGGTACCGGTGGCATTATTTGCGTCGTCCAGCAGCAGCAGCTGCAGCAGCAGTAGGAAGGAGGCCTACATAACCTAGCAGGAGAACAGCCGGTGGTTCCGACGCTACCAGCTACGGATCACACACGCATGCAGCAACAGTCGGCTAGCTAGCTTATGCACCATCGACCATGTCGACAGTATCCACCCAGACAACCTGCAGCAGCGGCCAGGTTGGCGGCCGGGTCGGCAGAAGGCCTATTTTTTTACTACGGCACTTCGGCAACAGGCGGGCATGGCGGCACCAGCGGCGATACTGCCTTCCCCAGCAGTTCATGGTCTGGCAGTTCAGCCGATATGAATACACCACTGAGACAGTACTAGCAACCGGACAGCCTCAACTGCTCAATGCGGGCAACCAGTCGACCGGTTCGGGTGAGTCGCCCGGGACAACAGGGAACTTAAACAGTTATTTTACCTCTAATGCTTTTTCTGGGGTCGCACCATAGAGCTATATTAAAATTACTAGAGCGCTAGCTCCGTGTAAAAAGTGATGCCTGCTGAGCGCATCCATGTTTGTGAACAAACCTATGGAAAGCCCAAAATTTTGTATGTTTTTTGTACGTTCATTTGCATACCTGCGTACCTGCGAAGACAAATACGCCCAAAATCCGACGCACTTTTAGTAAATGCGCATTTCATTTATCGCCGAGCGCACACACGCTCTGCACTTCAGTCACGTAATGATTGCAAGCATCATGTAAAGACGTGCTACGGGTACCGTTCGCGCATACTTGAGCGTTGCATAAATATAGAGTACACGTACTCTTCCAAAGGCATTCCAGTCAAAGTGTTCCTGTTACACAGACACGCACTCAAATTCAAAATAACTGCGCCTAGAACAGCTTCAAATCGTCTACGCGCGGAGAACGAGGAGCTCGCGCTCTAGTAATTTTAATCACTCTACATGGTCGTACATAGCTTTACCTCTCACCTCCCAACTGGGGGCATGCCTAGTTCTAGGACCTCTGCTTTTATTAGGTCACCTAATGTTAAAAGGGGGAAGAACTTGGTTCGGTAGTGGTGACCTGGGGCCGATTTCATAAAGCTCTGCGACGCGTCGCAACTCGATTTGCGACGCGTCCTAGCTACGACGCGTCGCATCTATGCAGTGAGTCCATAAAGAAAGGATGTGTCTTAACTCTGCGACGCGTCGTAAGTTTTATAAAATCGGCCCCTGATGTCAGTAGATCCTGCAATAAGCCTTATCGCAAATACCGCCTGGTTGATTTTGGACAATGGTGGAAAGGCACCATGGGAAGGAAAAAGGGGCATATTTTGTACCTTTTCCCTAATTCCCACAGTGCCTTCCGACTATTGTCCAAAATCAACCAGGCGGTATTTGCGATAAGGCTTATTGCGGATGTGCAACACGGTATCATGGTCAATGGTGTCACTCAGACCGCCAATGTTGCTGCCCGCCACCTGAAGAACAAGCCAGCCCCCAGCGAATTGTTCCTCTGCAACCTGGACCGGACCTGCGTCCCGTGTTTAACCTTGGAGCAGCGCTGAAGTTTTCTGTGGGGGGAATTTCTCCTCAGAGTTGTTAGTCTGGCGAAGTGATGATGACTTCAACATGTCTACACACAGCAGTACCACAACCACCGCCAGATGCCAACCAGTGCAATCTCAGCAGAGGAGGTCCTGCAGATGCTCAACCAACAGCGCAGAGAACAAGGCTACGCTGCACTGGTGGGAGCTGTATTCCAGAAAATTGTACCTGAACGCAGAGATGGAAGCAAAAGAAGCCATTCATCTCCTTCTTGGCACTTTCCTGAACACCGCCTGGCTGTGCATGGCGCCGATGTTTCCCCAGAACACTGGTAACAGATTCTGCTGCGTCACTGACGATCTCCTTGTTTGGTGGAAATCTGAGGAGTCCACGACTGCCAAACCAGCCAGATACAATGCCCATCACTTGCCATGCTGGGAGTCATTGATGGAGCGACCGTCCAGCTGTTTCGCTGCAGTGAGCACCTCTCCGAGATGAATAGAGAGGTCCCCCGTACACAGATCGATGTCTTTGCTGTACCATCTTCATACCCAGTAAGTTATACGTAAATCTGTGAAAATTTTTGTTTTGGTTTCTTACCTAAGTATAATACTACCTTTAAAGCTAGAAATGAGAAAGATTTACCACAGGAAGAGAGCAAGTTACAGGCTACTGTACATTCCATTTATTGTTTCTCCCAACTCTATAGCTCTTTGAATATGTTTCATTGACGTGGATTGTGAT
This sequence comes from Astropecten irregularis, assembly GCA_963971285.1. Classification (NCBI taxonomy): domain Eukaryota; kingdom Metazoa; phylum Echinodermata; class Asteroidea; order Paxillosida; family Astropectinidae; genus Astropecten; species Astropecten irregularis. Next base: position 2,872,544 of record OZ020261.1, on the reverse strand, counting down.
TGAAACATGGCCTTCCTCGACGTGATTGTGCTACTGGCAGTCTGACGACGTACTGTCTTTCTCGTAAAGTCTCGCCATACATGACATAGTGATGTTAAGAGGAAGGGGGAGCTCCCCACCGATCCGAGGGTGCCAACCAACATTATTTTCCCCCTGAACCGGCCTTGGAGGTAGAAAAGGCAGCGAATGCTGTCTTCTGGTTAAAGGAAGGTGCCATGCATGGACTGGAGGTATACATGTAGGGCCTATTATAATCAATCAAAACTTATGCTGGGTTAGAGCCTTTTGGACTACTGACGTAAAAGGTGTCCACTGTGATGAGGCTAGGTTTAGGTTTAACTGCATACAAAAGATATACATGTACTTAGGCTAGTACTATGTGAGGCCGTGGGGGTAGAATTTCCTTACAAAGGGTAAGTGCAGATGCTACTTCAATTTGTGCTGGTTCCGTGATTGACTAGGCATAAAATGCAATTAAGTTATGCATGGTGCCTAGCAAGTGGCCAATGATGTTGGCACTTGTCCAGCCAGACGGATTTAAGTAGCCTTATCTTGTTGAATGTTGTACTGTACTTATGTACTCAGGATCATTTTAATTTGTATTACCATGGAGGTAGGAAAGGTGGTGGTATTACTAGCTTTGGGTGGCAAATTGTGTTAGATTTTCTCTTCGGAATACAATTGTGTAAAATTCTATATCCTTCCTCCATGGTAAAACAAATGGTCATTTCTAAATGAAAAATGCATTTATATGTAGGCCTATACTTCTTAACATTACCTAGGGCCTACATTGCAAACCATGACCTATGAATATGTAACTGTGCAAAAATGAATCAGCAAATAGATAATTTCCTAAGCTACAATTTGTTAAAAGAAATACCCATTGGATTGATAATCTTTAATTAAAACCCATACATTTTGCTCCCTGCTCTATAATGTTAAATCAATGGTTGAAAGCCACACACAAATATGATACAAGATAAGGATACAGTGCCATTCTGCACAGTGCTTCACATCCTGTTAGATCTAGGTGTAAATTGCAGGCCACCATACTGCATCTCTGCAGCGTTGCTTCATGCGAACAATGCCATGGTGGCCATTGTGGGCAAGTGCCACAACCCGATGCTGCAAAGTGGTAGGGATTACTGCTCTGTCCCCACGTGTGAGGCAACAATCATTCCAAACAGACAGCTCATCATGAGGTCTGTTGATAGGGTTTGAGTTCTTCTGTGAGTTGTTTTGGCCACTCAGTCTTCAGGGAGTGGCACACCTGCTGGAGAATGCCATCGTCTTGTGAGCCAGATTTGAGTACCTTGCAAGATACATGGTTGCTGAGAGAGCTGGATATTAGCAACATGCAGTGTTGTAGTCGAGTACCAAAATTTGAGTACCAAGTTTTCTTTCCCGGTCCGAGTACTTTTTAATTGAGTCCTGGGCCAAAAAACCGAGTTCGAGTTTTTCTGAGTCTGAGTATGGGCCGAGTTCGAGTTCAAAGACATCTCCCATTAGAAACTGTGACGCATTTGTGTACAACTACAATGTGCACAATCTCTCCCCACATATACGATCTTTTTTAAATACCAGCACTGGAAATGTACTGCACTGTAACGCTTTACTGGTGGAGGTGGTCTTACCAACGGCTGATACACAAAGGTCTGTGGCCCGATGCTGTAGTTGCTTGATTATCAAGTAGACGCACATGCCAGTGCTCGCAGACATAGATACAAGCAAGTACTTCACGTTCTCCTGTTGAGTACTTGCGTTCTGCTGCAGAGAGCGAGCGAGAAGTGAAGGCTACAGGGCACTCGGTGCATGCCGTTGACTTGTTGTGAAAGCGCGGCCCCAAAGGCAGTGCCAGATGCATCAGTAGTAACATACATATATGTAGTAGCTTATGGATAAAAATTTGCGAGGATAGGTGGGGAGGTGTTTTTCTTCTTCATGAATGCTTGGGCTTCGGAGCCCCCAATTCCCATGGTGTGTCCTTGAGCAGCAACATACGAAGGGGATCTGCAATCTCAGTGTAGCCAGGAATGAACTTCAGGTAGAAGTTGCAGGTACAGAGAAACGGAGCAAGTTCCTTAGCGCTGATGGGAGTGTGTAGCTTCAGGATATTAACGTTGATGTTTGGGGCATAGGTGGCAAGTGAGAAAAAGGCACTCGCCTCTCACCAATATGGCCCGGGTTTGATCCCGGTTTGGGTCAGATGTGAGTAGAATTGTACATTGGTTTTCTCCTATGAGGGTTTTTCTCCGGGTTCTCTGGTTTTCCTCCCACAAAAATCAAACACTTTGGATCTTAGGCTGTGTTCCTCGATCACATATGGGTTGATGTGGCTGGCAGCCAAGGGTGCCCATGAATGCCGGCAACACAATCACATTACAGCCTCATCCTTCGCAATTAAGCACCCCCAGCTGTGAGTAAAGGCCCGGTCCTGCTGCACTTACGGATGCAAAGAGGATTTAAAACGTAAACAAAATTTTGCCATCCATTGGAAAATGCTATGCATCTGTTGTGAACTCATTGCATACATGTTTCATGCGCTCTATCCATCGAGCATCCGTTTCTGTGATTTCATCCGTACAAAAAGTTTTGAGCTGCACAAAACTTTTAGAACGGATGAACTTTCTGCCGAGTATGACGTAAATCCGCGACATATACGAACAACAAACGTTCTATGTCCGTTATCATCTGTTAAACGTCTGCTGTATCCTCTCTGTATCCTCTGGGCATCCTTGCAACTCGCATCCACTGCAGCTGAAAACGGAAAGAGGGAGGAATGATAAGGTACATGGATCATCTATACATTGTTAGTAGCATGGAAATAGAAAGGATGTAAGCGTATGCATCTCATATATAAAGTATTTAAAACGGACAAAGGGCTTGTATCTGGGATTAAGCATATTTTTAGGATGTCTGGAGTATATGTCTAGAGTATGTTTTATATAAAAAGGGGGAGAAAATCATCTGGATCTCAGTATGAGTCGAGCAGCCATGCTGTACAGACCTCATCACCCTTTGCCTTGGTCTTCAACATCATCAATTGTTCTCCACCATGGATGATCAAAGAGTCCATATGATAGCTGTAGTCATTCAACAGCAGAACCACAACCTATTCAACTTCAGACTGTATAAAGTTTTAGACAGAAGGAGAAGAAGGAGACTTCCAAGAGCTGTGTGTGTCTGAGGATGAATCGTGAGAAAAATGTAGTTTGGACTGTTTGATGGTGGAGCTGAGGAATGAAGACCCTTGTGCATTCCATCACTTAATGAGGATGCCACCAGCCATGTTTGATGAACTTGTAGTTGCATCAGAGAGACCCAGGTTGACCAAGCCTAACACACACTTACATCCCTACCTGGACCCTGGACTGAAGGTGGCACTTCTTCTTTCGTATGGGACAGCTAGGCGATGTCACTCAGCCGCTGCAGCCAGCTAACTGTGTCAGGGCTCAGATTGTCGCGGTCCAGGTCATTGGGTGGGGGAAAGGTGGGGCACTCGTGGATGATGTGGTGGGCGGTCTGTTCCTCAGCTCCGCATGGATCGGCCAACACCCGTCCGTACCCGGTTTAGTGTTGATCAGTTCTTGCGAGGAAGGTCAGTGCCCGGTGGTAGGTTCATGTTTGGGTTGACTAAGAGTTGAGAGGGTCGGGGGGGTCTCCTGCCAGCTGGTTCTCCATGCTTCAAGTGTGTTGAATTGGGGTCCACCAAGAGTTGCTGGGTGACGGGAGAACGGGCACCGGGAAGGTGGCACTGACTCTGCGGCACCTGGCCTCTGGAACCACATACAGAAACATGCAGTATGCATGGAGGGTGCCACACAACAGCATCAGCAAAGTCGTCTGAGAAGTGGTAGAGGCCATCGCTCCTCAGGTGGCCCACCACTGAACTGGAGACAACTTGCAGAAGATCGGTATCAGGTGGAACTTTCCTCACGCCGTTGGAGCTATAGATAGGTAACACGTGGCCTGCAAAGCCAACTGGTACTCGGCCACAGGCAGGTCCCTCAGGGTCTGGCTCACGTAGGTGATGAAGGGCTTCCGGGCTGAGGATGCTCTGTCCAAGTCAAACAGCTGAGAGAGAAGTTCTGTGCTGGTCTTCTTTGTGTCCCTGATCTCCAACAGCACACTGTCGTCCTGGCCCTCCAGTCTGCCTCTCTGCCTGCGTCCTCTGGAGCTGGTGGTGGAGGTGGGGGTGGGTTGGCTTCCCATACCAGGAGTGCATGTGCTTCCACCATCCAAGAAGTACTTCTGCAGTGTACCTCGGGCTCTCTTCCTTGCCTCTGCAAGCTGCCTGCTTCTTCTTGGTGTCCCGATACAGTCTGTGGCCCTCTCTCCAGAGGTACTCGTTCTCCCCCAGCCATTCCAGCACATCGTCGTCATGCTCCTCGGAAACGGTGTACTCTTTCCTCTCTCCCTTCTACTTCCCTTGCCTCTTCCTCCCTCTGGCTGGAGCTTGTTCAGGGGCTTCAGCAGGGCCTTAATGGGCTTGAACATCAGGGCCTTTAGGAGCTTGGTCAGGGCATTCAGGGGCTTGAGCAGCAGGGCCTTCAGCAGCAGGGCTTTGAGGGGCTTGAGGACCTTGGGGCTGGTCCACCACAGCAGCAGCAGCTTCACCATCAGAGTCAGTGTTAGGGGGTGGGGTGCTGGTTCTGGCCTTCTTCACCTTGCCAGGGCTTGAACGAGTTGGCACAGACTTCCTTTTATTGCCTGATTAACGCATCGTGCATGGTGTTGATACAAGATGTAGTAGAGATGTATCAATGTAGCCTTCTTCAATAACGACATGTAGTAGAGATGTATCAATGTAGCCGTCTTCAATAACGACATGTAGTAGAAATGTATCGATGTAGCCGCCAGCACCTCTTTCCGCTTTATGCTGACTGCGTGTGTGCTGCATCCCTATACTTTGTGTATGAAAAAAAAACCGCAACAGGATTTAAATTCATATTTGTGAAGATTGTGTTAGCTTTACAGCAAAGTGAGTATCATGTTAAAGCCACATTTCTCCTCTTTCCAATGATATGTTTTTTTTTTATTCATACATGGTCATGGGTGGCTGAGTAATCATTCTTTTTCTACAATGGATCAGAATGGACTTGGGACCAAGTTTTACACATGGCTTAGAGCATCAAACACATCAATGATTCTTTGGCATTGCCTTGCCTTCGTTGGAGCAGCTGTTTTTTTTTGTATGGAGAAGGTACGTACGTGTTGCCTGGTCTGGAGGCTGGGGTGCTGCAGTAAGGCACTGGCCTTGCCTTGCCTTCATCGGAGCAGCTGGTGTTTTTGTATGGAGACCGTGTTGCCTGGTCTGGAGGCCGGGGTGCTGCAGTATTAGTCACTGGCCTCGCCTTCCCTTCGTCAGAGCAGCTGGTGTTTTTGTATGGAGACCGTGTTGCCTGGACTGGAGGCCGGGGTGCTGCAGTAAGGCACTGGCCTTGCCGTCACTTCGTTGGAGCAGCTGGTGTTTTACATGGAGACCGTGTTGCCTGGTCTGGAGGCCGGGGTGCTGCAATATTAGTCACTGGCCTTGCCTTCCCTTTGTCAGAGCACCTGGTGTTTTTGTATGGAGACCGTGTTGCCTGGTCTGGAGGCTGGGCTGCTGCAGTAAGGCACTGGCCTTGCCGTCACTTCGTCAGAGCAGCTGGTGTTTTTGTATGGAGACCGTGCTGCCTGGTCTGGAGGTTGGGGTGCTGCAGTAAGGCACTGGCCTTGCCGTCACTTCGTTGGAGTAGCTGGTGTTTTACACGGACACCGTGGTGCCTGGTCTGGAAGCTGGGGTGCTGCAGTAAGGCACTGGCCTTGCCGTCACTTCGTCAGAGCAGCTGGTGTTTTACATGGAGACCGTGTTGCCTGGTCTGGAGGATGGGACACTGCAGTGAGTCACTGGCCTTGCCGTCACTTCGTCGGAGCAGCTGGTGTTTTTGTATGGAGACCGTGTTGCCTGGTCTGGAGGCCGGGGTGTTGCAGTAATGGCACTGGCCTTGCCGTCACTTCGTCAGAGTCAGCTGGTGTTTTACATGGAGACCATGTTGCCTGGTATGGAAGCTGGGGTGTTGCAGTAAGGCACTGGCCTTGCCGTCACTTCATCGGAGCAGCTGGTGTTTTTGTATGGAGACCGTGCTGCCTGGTCTGGAGGCCGGGGTGCTGCAGTAAGGCACTGGCCTTACTTTCCCTTCGTTAGAGCAGCTGGTGTTTTACACGGAGACTGTGTTGCCTGGTCCAGTTGGCCGCATAATCGGACTTTTGACTCGCCACCGATTTAGTGTTGGTGTCATGCCTGCAAGTCAAGAGACATGCCTGGAGCCCTGATGGGAGTTCCTCATGGAGATGTCCATTGTGAGATGTGTAGCTGGAGCAGTTTGCAGAGTAACTCGGAGGTAGATGGGACACCTTCCCGCTATTTACTTTTCGTTGGATGGAGCGAACTGTGTCGTGTATGATGTGTCACCTTTTGAGCCACCATGAACTGGGACGCTTGGCTACAGTTTTCTAAGTTGCTAAGGTTTCTGCTTGCCCCCATTTTTGCATCACAGTCATTTTGTTACAATTTAATCTAAGGAAATTGCATTAATAAATAAGTTGTATATGTGTGATGTTACTCCGTTTGGTAGCGTTCCTTTCCTTTTCCGTTACATCTCCTTTCCAAAGGGAATCAACACAGAATTATCTTTGTCTTTTGGTTTGGGGTCGTAACAATAACTAGTCCTGATGAGGCCGGACTAGAGCAGGCTAGTCGAGACCTTATTGCGAGAAGTGCAAACGATATAGAAGTGCGAATGATAAAGAAGTGCGAAAGTACAAATGATTATTACAGTGTTTCCGCAAACCGATCCACATAACAATAACATAGATAAGTCTCAGTCTCTATACTTTGGAAATTCCTCCTTTTTGAGTTAATTCCAAATTTCGCGAAAACCTTGTGGAGAATATGCACCTTTAGCACTTCAACCTTTTGTTCAACCTTTTGTTCTTGGTCTTCACAAGACACCAGATATATGTGCCCATGATGCCTTATTAAAAATACACACACACTACATGTATATGAAACACACCTTTGTGCTTCATTACATACATAGTGTCGCAGAACAAGACTTTGTATTTTTGTTGTCACTGTACTTTAATACACTCCCATAGACTTCACAGACAACTTTGAACAAAAGAAGGACGTCTCTTTAGAGGACAAGAATTATTTTGTTGTTGTTCCTCTCATCCTCAGTCTGAAAATAGGATTGGAGGATGTCCACTTTGTCCAGACACACAAATCAAGTGGCTTAATAAATTAAGTGTTTTCATTTACCGGGTAAACTGATGTGCAAATAGGCTATGTGATGTACAGTACTATGCATTTGACAGTATAAAGCTATAGGCTCATTCAAGAACCAAACTCTGTAAATCATCAAGCAAATACCACACATACTGGAAATATATCCACCAAGGTGAGAAACTATCCAAGTACAGAGTCCCAACATTGTGGTCAGGGTTGTCTGAACCATCTTGGTCACACTGGTGGTACTATACTTTAAGTTCAACCGGTCATGATCCATTTTCATTCTCTTATGGAGGACTACACATCCTGGTTTGTGATCACTGCATGTATATATACACCCTGCACTGCACACATACAAGTATGTGTACACATGTGCACGTATGATGAGTAATCATGGAGTAATATACTACTTCCTTTTTATACCTTCAGATTTCACAGACCATATGATGACTAAAAGCAATGAGACCAATTTAAAGGATTTACCTGCACCATGAATTGTTAACTGGTGAGGATTTACCAATCTCTACTCCAGACATCTTTTTCATTCATCTTGGATATGCGGTAAGTTAATTGGTAGAGCTGACAATGACCATTTCTGAAGTCAGGAATGTTGTGGTTCAAGATACCATGAGTGTGATGAGTGGTTCAGAAAAGAACTGTTTACCCTATGTTCTGAATAGTACTTGTAGGTGGTCTGTCTGTTGTACTTTGATTGAGCATGCCATCATGTTGTTCTGAAGGCTAACATTTGACCATTAATTGTTCAGGGAATGTGCCATGCATGCATTATACATTCATTTTCAAAATTTAATTTTCAAACTGTCATGACAGAATTTAATGTACATGTTTTATAATACTTCATGTTTTGTTTGTTTGTTTGTTTGTTTGTTTTACTTCTAACAAAGTTTGTTCTTTAGTGTATTATTTCCCTTGTGACCACATTATTTGGGTGAGATATCATGAGAAGTGTCATAAGATTGAAGGACCTGTGCTGTTCATGTTTGTAGCAAGTTGGGTAATTTTCAATCTGCAAATCCTATTATGTGAACCCCATTGGTGATAATCTGCTAGCTTTGCATGAAAGCACAAGGTTTCATTTATCAGCACTACTGGGTATGTTCACAACAATTGCTAACTTTGCTGTCAACTATTTGCTAAATTTGTGCTGCTGGCTGGTCTCACAATGCCTTTAGCTATCGGTTCATACAAGCAAGGTCTAACTCAAAATGGCGCTGAGTGACATGAAAGCGATATCAGTCACAGTATTAATGATAATTAGACAAATGTCGTGAAGGAAACATCGGCTACTTGAAATGGGATTGTTTTCTGTCTTAATGTTCACAAACAGCATCGATGGCAACTGTGCGTTGTGGGTCGCAAGCTAGAAGCACATGTATCATGAATGTGAGCAAGAAAAGGAATATGCAGTCATTATCCAACGTGTTTGTCCACCTTAACCCCAAGATAGTCTACGGGATGGCAAACTCTGCTCGGTTTCACACTACAATACTAACCCCAGGGTTATGCTGTTAACCCTGAGATTGCCATCCTCAACCCTGGTTGTGAGCAAGGGAATTAACAAACCATGGGGTAATGACATTTTTTCTTCCTTAACCCAGGGCAGAAAAAATCTTGTGTGAATGCACCTTAGCAGCCACTTTAACGGGGTATCTTAGGGTTAAGATTTACCTTTAATCCTGAGATAACCTAGAGATTTTGTTGTGAGAAAAGGGTGTTCATTTTATTTTAACTTGTAACTTGCATGCTTATTATTGCATAAAAAGCTAAGGAAAAACAAGGATTTCGAAGCAAATTTTCTCAACATGATATTTGTTACTTTGAATGAATTCGTTGCTGCCATGATTGTAGTAGACATATGATTTCAAAATGAAATATTCATTTATTAAGGGTCATAAATGAAGAAGTTTGACTTGCTTGACTTGGCTCAACCATGACCTTTCTGCAGTCAGCAGTACTGGTATGTGTGTGTTGGGGGAGGGAGGGAGCATTTTTAGAAAAGTTGAGAGGAAAGTTAGTGTGATGTCATGACTCATAAAATCATCTCTCCCATTACAGCTACAGCCAAAGTACAGCATGGGATCTGCACGCACAGATGCTTTGTTATCAGCTGCTATGAGTGGTGATGCTCAGACTGTCACAGAATGTATCCAAGAAGGTGCTAATGTCAACACCAGAGATATATCATTGCTTGTAAGTTATCCATTTCACAGTAAGAAACAGATTCCAATTAATATTACTGACAAAAACACAAACAGATTTGATCAAATAGGTCAAAACTACTTCAAGCATCAATGCAGAGTTTAAAGAAATGCACAGAACCCATTATTCATGAAGCATGCATTGTTGCTGCCTCTTTGGTTGGATTGCATAAGTACTATGAGATATCAACAATATTACGGTATTCTAAATCTGGAGCTTGTGGCTGTGTTGAACATTTCATCATTTCCAGGCTATATACAGTGAATTTAATGATGTCAGATCATAAATGATATGAAAATACGTACTATAAACAGCAAAGGCAATAAGATGGCAAGTAAATATATCAAGTTGTCAATTGAACTCTTGTTATTATGATTTATTTTCATGAACTTATAGACCTAATTGTTGGGCATCTTTGACCAAAGTTAATTGATTTGTGATCAGTTTGCCAGAACCCCTTTACACTACGCAGCAGGCAGTGGATATGATGCCATATGTGATGTATTGTTACAGGCTGGAGCTGATGTGAATGTCATAGATAAGGTGAGTCACACAATCAAACAAAATTCTGTGCAAATGAGGTTTAGAAATGTTATAACAAATTAGATTGAAACAGGACTGAGTGTTCAGTTGGATGAAATTATTTGTTGTGTCAGGTATTATGTCTACACCACACATCACGAAAGGGAAAAATTCCATTCCAGACTTCGGACTGGAAAAGTGTACATTTTTCTGTAATGACTTACATGTAAGTAACATATAAATTTGACTCACAATCCGTAAATTTGAGCTCACTGTAAAATCATCTCTCAATCTTGATTGGTAATTTTTGTAAGATTGAGAAGAAATCAGATGGAAATCCTGTTTGTGTTTTTATGTATTTTGTTTGAACTCCTCATCAATATTCATATTAGTTTGTGGTCAAACTAATTAATATGAAACTAACAAAAGTTTGTGATGTTCTACTTACTCTTCAGAATGGAAGAAGTCCTTTGCACTATGCCGCTAAGGGAGGTCATTTAGATATTTGCAAGGCATTGATCCACACATCTCTAGCAATGGTGGAACACGCAGACCAGGTGATCAACACTTTGTATGATATTTCTACAATCCTTTAAACAGCCACAAATTGCACACCGATGATGGAAAATAAGAAATTAGAAAAATCTTTGGACAATTGAAGGTTGAAGCTGATTGATGAATCTTGGTCCAATACCAGTTTAACTCAAGTCTGAATCCAAGCCAGAAGCTGCATTCAGACTGGACTTAATTTAACTGGGATGATGGTTGAATTTCAGGTAAATCTCACCCCGGTTTACACTTGGAACGCTTAGTTGGGGAAATTTACAATGAAAGCAAGACCGAGGTTCATTTAAGTAACCAAGCTGGCAATATAATGGCTCATATAATATGTGTGTTGTCAGTGCACTTTACATTTGACAGTATTTGGGCTTTACTGAGGGGCATTTTCCCAGTCGCACATTCGCACTGGATTAATTTGCACACGATTAATAAAAAAAAAAAAGGCCATTCCAAATGGAGCTATTGAAAATGCAGCTCAATTTTGCCTTGGGCTTGGGTCTGATTAGCACATCTTGTATGGATAGTTGTATCATGTAGGTAATGTGTAGAGTCCATATTGGTATTTGAATTAAGGTCTGTGTGTTTGTGTGAAATTCCTCATCAGTTTGGTGATACAGCTTTGCTGACTGCATCTGCATGGGGCAATGTGGGTATATGTGAGGCACTTATAGGTGCTGGTGCCAATGTCACATCCAGAAATCAGGTATGTGGATATGATTATATTCATATGTGTATTTTCTTGACAGCTGATCATTCCTCTTGCTGAGTGAAGCCATTATGTAAACTGTGCACTGTGACATATTGTGATAAATTGACCTGTAAATTAATTTGTCAAGGTTAAATATTTCTGTATTGGGTTAATGAGATTATTTTTTTCAACGCTTGTTGTAGTACAGTTGAACAAAATGTGGCTCTCAAAGCTGTAGCTATGATTTGGTGAGAGCCTGTTTTGGATAGAGAGGGGATTTTGTTCATGTCTTGTCATGGCTGGAGCCAGAGCCACTTAAGCAGTTAAGTCTCATGTTCTGGTGGCATTTTGTCAAACTAGACAGGTTAATTAACACTTTACGAAACATAATTTTGTCATAAGACCCAACTGCACAAGGCACACATTAATTAAATGTTGATAATGCTATTATTGTATTTAGGTTGGTCGTACTGCACTGCATGAGGCATCAGAAGGTGGCCATGTAGATACCTGTCAGGTACTGATCAAGGCTGGAGCAAGCCCTTTTGCTGTGGACCAGGTATGATGGAAATCATTCGGGAATACAGACATTTCAGGCATTCTGAAACAAAGATAATTGCAAAATTTTTGGCACAGAATAAGATTTTTGTTTTCTGTGATTTATGTCTTATATTAAGATTTTATATCTACAACAGTTGTGTCTAGAACTTCTCAACTTCACTTTTGGTATTTCAGCGCTTAACTCTTGAAGACATTGTATCATCGGATGGTGCACAAATGTAATGAGACAGACTTTTATCACCAACACCAACCAATTTTGTCCAAGTATTTCACTTCCTTGAACAACACCGTATTAAAGTTGTGTGGCTGTGAATTTGTTCGTGCTGTCTTGTAGAACACTTCTGTACACCTTAGTACGTCATCCAGTCACGTTATTCTTGTTCAGATGAGGTCCTTTGATTTCAAGGCTCTTCTTTAACCAAACCATGGCCTGGGTTGTAGGCCAGTACATTCCACTTAGCTCTGCTTTGGAGAATCATAGTTTCCATCTGTCACCAAAATAACCTTATCACTGCATTGAGAAACATTCGTTGTTTGATGTTGTATGGAATTTTTAGATGCTCATATTAAAACAATATTTTTGGCTGTCATTTGAGTCACATTTTATGAACGTTAATAAAATTATGATTGTATCACACATATCAGGAATGCAACACTCCACTACACTTAGCAGCATTTAGTGGTAAAGGAGGACTATGTACCATGTTACTGAACAAAGGAGCAGATGTAACAGCTAGAAACAAGGTGAGCTTACATACTTGGGTATTTCCACAGTTTGGGGACATTTTTGTAGTTGGGTCATTCCACCAAGTTGTGGCACAATTTGCTGTGGTGTCCCTTGTTACATCAGTGGTAATAAACATCTTGTCACCTGCATGGGGATTCTAAATTGGCATCGTTATATACCTTACAAGGTTCTTGCAGAGCTGTGCTTTATCTTTGCAGAGTAATATGACTCACTCTGTTGTAATGTAAAAATAGCAGGCAGGAGAAGTTACCGATGTAACAGGGGACGGCGTCACAAATTGTGCCCAAACTTTGTGGAATGACTCAGTTACCCTTTTTTTGCATGCATTTTAGGGAATCACAAGTGGTATAACAGGAGGTCATGGGTTGAAATCCCACCTGAAACAGGGCATAAATCTGTTCATGTGCACTCAATAAGCACTGCATGAGTAAGCAGTGTTCATCTACATCGGTGAAGGGCAAGCCTAATTTGCATAAGTGATATACTTGCTGATTCCAATGAAACATTTCTAAATTGGAGTCTTCCAAGAATGATTGATCAAGAATAGGTGAAAGTCACCTAATAAGTAACTTACGTTACCGTGCCCACTTGCATAACTGATACATTCTTTTTCATGATGGTATTAAGTTACTCTTAATATAAGGCATTGACTCTAGTTGCTCATAGAAAGTCATTTTGCTGATGTTAAAGATAAAGGTAAGTTGTCTGATCTGCTAATTGCATGTATACTGAGCTTAATTAGTTTGTTAAGATTAAAATTGTTTGATTGAGTTATTTGAAAGTAATGATTGTGGTGTATTACAGGATGGTAACACTCCTTTGCATTCAGCTAGTATAAAGGGACATACCCATGTTTGTCAGCTCCTCCTCAATCAAGACGCAGATGTCATGGCTAAAAACAAGGTATGTCCATTTCATCTTCCATGTGTGTGTGGTAAGGAATGCAGTAAAAGGCCTTCAAATTGATGCTCCATGCTCATTTGACAGTATTTTGAAAAGTGAGGAATGTCTGGGTTTTTGTGCATATTTGTAAAGAATGAATTTAATGTTAAGAAAAAATGGGAATTACATGTTGGACACTTATAGCTGGGCTTAAATGACTTTGATTTAACTGGGGGGACTAAGATTTCAACAGGGGCATTCTTACCGTAATCTTTGACTGAATTGGAATGATATATCTGAACATTAATTTCCCATACTATATTAGACACTTGAAACTCTGCAGTTATTAAACACATTTTGTAATAACATGTGTTCCACTCCTATTTTATTTTCTCTCACATGTTTAATTTACACAGAATATTCTTCAATATTGATCTACGAATGTTGATGAATTTTACTAATAAATTTGCATTTTGGAATTTTTATGTTTAAGACCATCATAAATTGCCTTGCTGCTTTCGTTCATTCATGTGCAGCTCGACTTCCTTACAGTACATTTTCTTGGTCAGTTATTACAATTAGTGTGAAATAAAGTAACAAAAATGCATGCACTTAGACGTATTTTGAAGATGGTTTCATAGGGAATGATCAAATTTTTTCAAAGATAGTATGCTGTGACAACCAACATAGCAGACATAGTGCTATCTAATAGGTGATGCTATCTTTCAAAAAGTGCTTGTTGATACTTAATTGTGTTTTTTGTTTTGTTTATATTCTGATTGTATAATTAGTCTACATGGTGTCTAATACACCCCTTTCACGCTGCTTCCAACAGTGAACCACTGTTGGGTTTATTATTCGATCCAATGGTGGTGGTTCACTGGTGAAGATTCTATCACTGTTCTTTCATATTAGTGAGAATGTTTCCCGGTGAATTTCGGGTTTATTCCATTTATAATTCCTTGAAATGCATGCAAATATGCAAAATAGAGGTAACTTACATTATAAAAATTCCCCCAAACCGTGGAAATGCCCTTATGATTCATTTGCCTTCACTGTTAGATATCCCTTGAAAAAATGATGGTGCATCCCCATGGACTTATAGCCCCTACCTGTAGCTCGCTTCTGTCGTATATCAGACCCCTTTATTTTTCTGACATAAAGATAATGTTAATCGTTTCAGGATGGTGATACAGCATTACATGCAGCTACTGGGAGTGGTCATCTAGACACCTGTAAGACCATCCTGCAAAATGGATGTGACATTTCCACAAGGAACAGGGTAAGCTTATCATCTGAACCATAGTGGCATGTTTGTGTTTTTGCGTTTTTTTCTTTTTTTGGGGGGGGTCACTCACCAATAGACATTACCACAGGATTTTTCACCATCAAGAAAGTAAATAAATAAAACAAAACAAAACATTGGACATCAGTTCAATGCTTCCAATGCTTTTTTTTTATAAAGCAGATATCTGTCATATTTGTAACTCTGGGATATGGCGGTGTATGAGTGGTTTCATGGCTTCTGACTGCCAAACGAACAAAGATAATTGATTTTTAGGGACACCACCAACATAGGGCTAGATAGCTCAGTTGGTAGAGCGCCGGTGCGGTATTCTGGAGATAGCAATTCTTCTTTGGTCAATTTGCAATTAATTTTCATTCAGTTTCCCTTGTGGTTATTTGATGATTATATTGATTAAAATGCTACATCCTCTTTGAGTGATCCCCCATGTACCATTTTTAGTGAGTGGTTTCATCTCTTCTGACTGCCAAACGAATTGTTTGGGACACATAGCACTGGAAGGCCCAATTGGTAGAGCACTGGGATGGTATTCCACAGGTCGCAGGTTTGAATCCCGCTCAATTCTTCTTTATTCACCTTTCAATAACTTTAACCAGTCAGTTTCCCTCATGGTTATTTAATGGTTATTTTTCCTTTTAATTCTTTTTCATTCAGGTTGGCAATTCTGTATTACATCTAGCAGCCAGCATTAACAATCCAAGCATTTGTGATCTATTTATAACAGCTGGTGCAAATGCACTCCTCTTAAACAGTGTAAGGCAGGATTTTCAATATCGAATCCCACTCCAGTCAATTGTACTTTGTTCACCTTTTAATGACTTTAATATTCAGTCAGTTTACCTCGTGGTTGTTTGATGGTTATGAAATTTTGTTAGTAATGAAAGTATAATCTCCTTTGTCCTATTATACTTTTTTTATTAAAAGGCAGCAATTACTCGAGCTTACGTGACCTTTGAACTAGCAATCTGAAATGAGCATGTCTAGAGCCTGTTTTTTGAGGCATGGAGCAAGGAAAATTCATTCAAATTCTCTTTGGTTCAGACTTGATGTGAAATATTTGTCATTCTTGAAGTATGTTTTGATTGAAAGCTGTATATTGTCTTTTAATATTGATTGTAGGATGGTAAGACAGCAAGGGGTCTACTACCACGTACATCAGGCCAGGCTGGTAAGATCATCGCGCAGGCAGAAAAGGTAAATCAAGTCATTATGCTATTAATGGTTATTTAATATTCAATGTAAAACTTCCGGTGTTAAAAGTGAACCGAAGCTTGAGTCATGAGTTGAGTCACTTTGAATTAAAGTCGTAGAGTCAAGTTGTTGATTTCTGGTAGAGTTGAGTTGAGTGGTCTTGGTCCAGTTTGACACTGGGAAAACTGTGCTAATTAAATTCTCAAACTTAATGGAAATTTGATCAAACAGTGGAAGATAGATTGCTGTCTGACTTGGGCGAAGTCAATCGCTATTAATAGAGTAAGATGTGAGCTGGATTTTCTCTTGCTTTGAATAACAGAAGCAGAAGTATGACAAGCTGGTTCAGATGGGCACTGAGCCTATCAATGTGGTCAAGTTATTCCTGATTGGTGATCCTAAGGCAGGCAAGACAACCCTCCAGAAGGCACTGGTCAAGGTAAAGTGCTGACTTTAAGGTAGTATCATACTTTGGTAAGAAACCAAAACAGAAATGTTCACAGATTTACGTATAACTTTCAGGGTATGAAGATGGTGCTGGTAGAAACCTACCCTAAAAAAAATTCCGCCTGAAATGGTGTATTTATCCAGAATTTAGTCAAACAACGACCGAAAATCTTTCTGATCTTTTAAAAGATCAAAAATTAAAAGAGAAAAGACTTAAGAAATACTGTGGCAGTTTTTAACGATTTTCTCAAAAAGTGGGCACCGTATGGGACTGAAATTTTCACATATGACTGTGACTGTATCTTCCTTGATATATTTGCCCATGAATCTGTACTTCTTTGACAAAAACCAAAGTATGATACTACCTTTAAGCCATTTTCATTCCATGATTAATATTTTAAATTTTCCATAAAATTACTTAGGCCTATTTAAGTTGGAAAATTTTACATTTTATTTAAAAACCAGTACATATGACAAACAGCTGCAAAGTGCTCATCAATCAAAATAATGACCAGAACTTTTTTTTGGGAGTTAAAATCATGGTAGGATCAAAACGTCAGTCTGTCCTATCTCTGAGCATTTGTCTAAAGAAACATTAACAAGTTGTTGTTAATTATTAATGATTTTTCGTCGGGGAGATAGAATTATGCAAATTTGGATTAGAGGTCTTGCGTTCGATTTCCTCCTGAGCCAGCTCATGGTTTATCATGTGCACTCAACAAGCTCTAGTATGCAGTGCTCATCCACGTCGGTGAAGGGCAAGCCTAATTTGCATAATTAACAAGTTATTAAGTAGAAAGCATGAACTTTCTGACTGTTTTACCTGTTTTTCAATGTTATGTGATGTTAACCTCAATGCTAGAAATATTCTTGCATCCAACAAATAGGTCACATCAAAAGTCAAGCATTAAATTTCACATGCTGTTTGTTGTTTCAAGTAGTAGAAATAGTGATGTCAAAATCAGAATGCTAGAAATATTCTTGCGTCCAACAAATAGGTCACATCAAAAGTCAAGCATTAAATTTCACATGCTGTTTGTTGTTTCAAGTAGTAGAAATAGTGATGTCAAAATCAGAATGCTAGAAATATTCTTGCGTCCAACAAATAGGTCACATCAAAAGTCAAGCATTAAATTTCACATGCTGTTTGTTGTTTCAAGTAGTAGAAATAGTGATGTCAAAATCAGAATGCTAGAAATATTCTTGCGTCCAACAAATAGGTCACATCAAAAGTCAAGCATTAAATTTCACATGCTGTTTGTTGTTTTAAGTAGTAGAAATAGTGATGTCAAAATCAAAATGAGAAGGATGTTTGACCGTATTCTTTTCATGGTACATGACCACTTGGATGGTAATGTTTTCCTCCCAGGAATGCTGGAAAATAAATAATTTCACTCCCAGCTGGTCCCTCTGACCTTGGCATCTCTGACATGTCCGCTATAATGGTTCACATAAATCTCATGGGAAATATTGCTTACCATTGATAAACCATTGACTCTAGTTTGTAGGAAATTGCATAATTTAAATATATGTAATGCCCTTAAATTATGCAGAAACCTCAGTGGTGGTTGCCAGGAGACTGGCAAAGCTTAACCAGTAGTTGCCATGACTACCAAGCTACACCAGGCATTGACCTGTGCAAAAAGTATGTGCCAGGGGCAGGAAACTTTGCATTCTGGGATTGTGCTGGACAAGTAGAATATCATGTTACCCACGCCATGTTCCTTGGAGCAGAAAACTGTATTTACATGTTTGTATATGACATCGCCCAGCCAAACCAACTCAAAGGAGTAAGTCTTATTTCAGATTATTTTGTAATAATTATTTTAAAAGGACTAAGAAATTAACTGAATCAAGCATTCAGTCCACCAGAGTTGTTGACTCGTTGTTGACTCGAGTCGGTGACTTGGACTCGAGTCCGACTCGAGTCACCAATTTTTGTGACTTGTGACTTGTGATTTGACTCGAGACTTGACTTGACTTTGAGAAAATTTGACTTGCGACTTGACTTGACTTGTGACAATTTGACTTGAAACATTGCAGTGTTTCCTACTTTCTTTTAGATAACCATTTTATCAAACCTTTCATTCCATTCCTGGCACAGACGGTTCGGAACTTAAAAATTGAAAACTTTGCCGCCACAACCGCCTGTCAAGTTCGGTAATTGTTCGTAGTTTTACATTGTACATTGTACATTTTTATGTACAACGTATTCACACACTGGACGTACTGTATAATGTACTGAACCGCAATCGACTTTTGCTGCATGTGATCTGTGCATGTTCACATTAATTTACACAAAATCTGGTCTCCTGTTTCGACTTGATGCATTTAAAACCGTTTCTTCTCTAGAGCACCATGCTCAAATCCATCGATTTTTGCACTCGTGGCCGTCCAACGAGAAAATAATATATTTTGGTGTTCGTAACTATCTTGTTCGTCGTCGAAGCTTAGCGAAACTTCTTCACTTATTCTTCCCAAGATACAGCGTTTTAAATGAGGTTGCTTTATTCAAACTACATTTTTGAAGATTTCTCGTACATCCACAGCAACATGAGAGGCCATTTAAAGAAATTTCGAGGTACATATGCTTACAAAAAATGCTGAGTTTGTGATTGCAACTGTTGACACTTCTTGCTGCAACGCAAATTTACCTTACCGTGTTGTGCTGTGTGACGGCCATGAGGCAAATGCTTTGTGCGGACGGTCAACATTCTGTGTGGACACGCTACCTACTTTGTGCCGTGGAGCACAGAAACTTTTACTTTTGTTGTTAAGTTTGTCCTTTCTTCCTCCATGATTATCTCCATGTAAGAATGTTTCATGTTCATCTGAACTATGGATTATTTTTCGCTATTAAGCTATATAGATTTAGTTTTATCATTTGTCATCTGTCAATGGGCCGTATGCATAAAAAGTAGCAATTGCTTGAAAACAGTCAGGCAAAAGATCAAGCTTTAAGCAATTGCTTAAATCCGTATGCATAAACTTTTGCTTCTGCTTAAACCTTTTGCTTGCTTTCAGCAGGCAATTGCTTGAGGTTTCAACAATAAGGACACCACGCCAGTGCAAGAACCATTCATGGGAGTATAAAGGTGGATTACGTAATAATATGTAACGTGGGTGGGGAGGTGGCTCTACAGCAGGCAAAGACCAAAAATCATGACCAGTATTGGCAAAAGGATGGATGAAAAACCAATGAAGACAAGAGCGAAAACAAAACACAAACAGAATAATTTGCGATAGGTCGCTGGAGCTATTTCTTCTTGATTTATTCTACTCCTGTACAACTTCGAGGTTTCTCTTACGATCATGAACATCATGATTAAGCAAGAGCTCAAACTGGTATGACGGAGCTTAAAAAAACGTAAGCAATTGCTCATAAGAGCAAGCAAAAGGTTCGTTTTATACATACGTTTTCTATAGCAATTGCTTATCTTTAAGCTATTGCTTGCTGTCCGCAAGTTATTGCTTGTGCTTGCTAGCAAAAGCTTTTGCTTGCAAGCAATGACTTATTTTTATGCATACGGATTATGCATATGAAATTCTCCATGTATCCTCCAAATTTCGAAAAACATTACCGCTGCCAGACTACAACTTCAATGGAAGTATTATCCAGTATTCAGATCATGTCAAAAATCTTGGCGTGACATTTGATAAACACTTAGCAATGACTCAACATATAAAGAATGTTTGCCGGGCTGCATCTTGGGGACTTCATAAAATTGGCAAAATCAGGCGGTTTTTAGATAAATCATCAACAGAACAGGTTGTTCATGCCTTCATATCATCACATCTGGATTATTGCAATTCTCTTTTAGCTGGTCTCCCAATATCTCATATCGCCCCACTACAACGAATCCAAAACTCTGCTACAAGACTTGTCACCCTGTCCAGAAAAACAGATCACATCACACCTTTACTCCGCTCACTCCACTGGCTCCCTGTTCATCATCGAACCACATTTAAAGTTCTCCTCCTTACATATAAAGTTTTCCATCAAATCGCCTCCAATTATCTTAAAGAATTGATACCCTTACGTTCAAGTTCATCGGTCAGGCAACTCCGTTCTTCACATCCTCTTACACTATCTCAAGGACCCCGTACTAACACAAAATATGGTGACAGAGCATTTTCCTTAATTTCCCCTAAGATTTGGAATTAATTACCATTAGAAATAAGAAACGCCTCATCTGTTGATATTTTTAAATCCCTATTCAAAACACACTTATTTAATAAACCTTGATCACCAATCATTATCTGGTAAGCGCTTAGAAACGCCTGTATTAAGCGCTATATAAATGTTTATTATTATTATTATTATTATTATTCAAGTAAAAGGCTAGTACAAGCAATTGCTTCTTTTTATGCATACGGCCCATTACTTTTGTAATGAATGTAAATTTCTCTTTCCATTTTTCTGTGAATAAAGTAAATGTCTAGCACAATATGTACAAAGCTAGGCCCATCAAATATAGTGTCTCTAAAATTAAAAAGCCCATCAAATATAGTGTCTCTAAAATGAAAAACCCGTCTACCCAACTTTTTTTTTGTGTAACCGACGCCAACAATTTGCATTTACTTTTTTTCAAAGTATGTTTCTCATTTTGCATTCTCAAGATTGACTTGACTTGACTTGACTTGACTTGACAAAAATGACTTGTGACTTGACTTGACTTTTTTTTTTACTTGACTTGTGACTTGAGTTGTGAAAATTTGACTCTGCATTCCACTCATTGAGGTCGATTTTCCACTAATACTTGAAAGTAAATAAAATTACAAAAATTACGAATAATTGTTCTTCAAAAATTGAATGTAATAATCCAAGTGATTATTGAATTAATTATCAAAGACGTCTGCGGTTTGAGTTAGTTGTTTGAGGTAAAATGTTTGTTTGCTTGGAATGTTTCAGATACGCAGATGGTTGGCATTTATCAAGGCAGGACATGACTATGCCTATCAGACTAAACCTGATGTAGTCATTGTAGCCACTCATCTTGACAAGATGCCTAGTAAAGCAGAAGGTAATTAAGCATACATATTGAATGTTAATAGTTATCAACAAGCTTGTTTACAAAAGCTGCAGATGTAATGCCCTTGTTCCATTAATGCAATTAGATCATTGTACCTCATCATTCTGCCTTATTGTGCCTAGTTGGTTGTACCTCATCATCATGCCTTGTTGTGCCTCGATTGTTGTACGTCATCAGTGTGCCTCATTGTGCCTCTTTTTGTGTTTTAATCGTTGTATTTCATCACTGTGCCTTAGTGTGCCTAGATCATTGTACCTCATCATTGTGCCATATTGTTCCTTCAATTGTTGTACTTCATCTTTGTCCGTTATTGTGCCTCAATTGTTTGTTATACCTGATCATTGTGCCTTGTGACTTGATCGTTGTGCCTCATCATTGTGTTTATGATGCCAAGTTCATTGTGCCTCGTCATTGTGCCTTTTTGTGCCTAGTTGGTTGTACCTCATCATGCCTTGTTATGCCCCAATTATTGTACGTTATCAGCGTGCCTCATTGTGTCTCAAATGTTATATCTCATCATTGTGCCTTTGCATGCCTAGATCATTGTACCTCATCATAATGCCTTATTGTGCCTTGTTGGTTGCACCCCATTATCGTGCCTTGTTGTGCCTCGATTGTTGTACATCATCAGCGTGCCCTATTGTGTCTTGTTTATTGTACCTCATAATTTTGCCTTATTGTGCCTATTTGGTTGCACCCCATCTTCATGCCTTGTTGTGCCTCGATTGTTGTACCTTATCACCGTGCCTCATTGATTGTGTCGTAATTGCTGTACCTCCTCACTGTGCCTTAGTGTGCCTAGATCATTGTGCCTTATTGTGCCTTGTTGGTTGCACCTCATCATCGTGCCTTGTTGTGCCTCGATTGTTGTACATCATCAGCATACCTCATTATGCTTCATTGATTGTGTCTTAATCACTGTAACTCATCATTGTGCCTTATTGTGCCTTGTTGGTTGCACCTCATCATCGTGCCTTGTTGTGCCTCGATTGTTGTACATCATCAGCATGGCTCATTGTGTTTTAATTATTGTATTTCATCACTGTGCCTTACTGTGCCTAGATTTGTACCTCATCATTGTGCCTTATTGTGCCTCATTGTGTTTTAATCATTGTATTTCATCACTGTGCCTTATTGTGCCTAGATCATTGTACCTCATCATTGTGCCTTATTGTGCCAAGTTGGTTGTACCTCATCATCATGCCTCATTGTGCCTCATTGCTTGTGTCTTAATCGCTGTACCTCCTCACTGTGCCTTTGTGTGCCTAGATCATTGTGCCTTGTTGGTTGCACCTCATTATCGTGCCTTGACGTGTCTCGATTGTTGTACGTTAACAGCGTACCTCATTATGCCTCATTGATTGTGTCTTAATCTCTGTACATCATCACTGTGCCTTATTGTGCCTTGATCATTGTACCTAATCATTGTGCCTTATTGTGGCTTGTTGGTTGCACCTCATCATCGTGCCTTGTTGTGCCTCGATCGTTGTACCTCATCACCGTGCCTCATCCCTCATTATTGTGTCTTAACCGCTGTACCTCCTCAATGTGCCTTAGTGTGCCTCGATCATTGTGCCTTAGCTCATAAAATAAAATTGTTGTATTGGCGTAACCCGCCCGACCCAAAAATATGCCCCCACCGTTAACATTTTAAACCAAAAAAAAAAAAAATAAAACAACAAATTTAAAAATAAAAACTGGGAAACCCCCCCAAAATAAAAACAACAAAAAAAAACACGCAAATTTGTATGCAGATTAAAAGCTTAAAAGGAGCAAAAGATGGAAACCAGACTGGTTAAAGTTGTTATGTCATTTCTTGTCTTTATTTGACTCGTCAAATACTGTGATATACAGGGAAAAAAAAATTTAATACAGGAAAAAAAAAAAAAATCCGCCCGCCCTACCCTATTTTCCAACCATCCGTGACTCCAATACAACAATTTTTTTGTTTTGGCCTTATTGTGCCTTGTTGGCTGTACATCATCAGCGTGCCTCATTGTGCCTCATTGCTTGTGTCTTAATCGATGTACCTTGTCACTGTGCCTTTGTGTGCCTCGATCATTGGTCCTTTTTGTGCCTTGTTGGTTGCTACTCATCATCGTGGCTTGATGTGTCTCGATTGTTGTACCTCATTACTGTGCCTCATTGCTCCTCATTTCTTGTGTCTAAATCGCTGTACCTTATCACTGTGCCTTTGTGTGCCTAGATCACTGTGCCTTATTGTGCCTTGTTGGTTGCACCTCATCATCGTATCTTGTTGTGCCTCGATTGTTGTACCTCATCACCGTGCCTCATCCCTCGTTATTGTGTCTTAATCGCTGTACCTCCTGAATGTGCCTTAGTGTGTCTCAATCATTGTGCCTTATTTTGCCTTGTTGGTTGCACCTCATTATCGTGTTTTGTTGTGCCTCGATTGTTGTACGCATCAGCGTGCCTCATTGTGCCTCATTGATTGTGTCTTAATCGCTGTACCTCATCACTGTGCCTTAGTGTGCCTAGATCATTGTGCCTTATTGTGCCTTGTTGGTTGCACTTTATCATCGTGCCTTGTTATGCCACGATTGTTGTACATCATCAGTGTGCCTCATTGTATTTTAATTGTTGGATTTCATCATTGTGCCTTAGTGTGCCTAGATCATTGTACCTCATCATCGCGCCTTGATGTGTCTCGATTGTTGTACCTCATCCCCTTGCCTCATTTTGCCTCATTGCTTGTGTCTTAATCGATGTACCTCATCACTGTGCCTTTGTGTGCCTCGATCATTGTTCCTTATTGTGCCTTGTTGGTTGGTACTAATCATCGTGGCTTGATGTGTCTCGATTGTTGTACCTCATTACTGTGCCTCATTGTGCCTCATTGCTTGTGTCTAAATCGCTGTACCTCATCACTGTGCCTTTGTGTGCCTAGATCACTGTGCCTTATTGTGCCTTGTTGGTTGCACCTCATCATCGTATCTTGTTGTGCCTTGTTGGTTGCACCTCATCATCGTGTTTTGTTGTGTCTCGATTGTTGTACCTCATCACCATGCCTCATTTTGCCTCATTGATTGTGTCTTAATCGCTGTACCTTATCACTGTGCCTTAGTGTGCCTAGATCATTGTGCCTTATTGGTTGCACCTCATCATCGTGCCTTGTTATGCCACGATTGTTGTACAACATAAGTGTGCCTCATTGTGTTTTAATTGTTGCATTTCATCACTGTGCCTCAGTGTGCCTCGATCATTGTTCCTTATTGTGCCTTGTTGGTTGCTACTCATCATCGTGGCTTGATGTGTCTCGATTGTTGTACCTCATTACTGTGCCTCATTGCTCCTCATATCTTGTGTCTAAATCGCTGTACCTCATCACTGTGCCTTTGTGTGCCTAGATCGCTGTGCCTTATTGTGCCTTGTTGGTTGCAGCTCATCATCGTATCTTGTTGTGCCTTGATTATTGTACCTCATCACCGTGCCTCATCCCTCGTTATTGTGTCTTAATCGCTGTACCTCCTGAATGTGCCTTAGTGTGTCTCAATCATTGTGCCTTATTTTGCCTTGTTGGTTGCACCTCATCATCGTGCCTTGATGTGTCTCGATTATTGTACCTCATCACCGTGCCTCATTTGCCTCATTGCTTGTGTCTTAATCGCTGTTCCTCATCACTGTGCCTTTGTGTGCCTAGATCATTGTTCCTTATTGTGCCTTGTTGGTTGCTACTCATCATAGTGCCTTGATGTGTCTCGATTGTTGTACCTCATCACCGTGCCTCATTGTGCCTCATTGCTTGTGTCTAAATCGCTATACCTCATCACTGTGCCTTTGTGTGCCTAGATCACTGTGCCTTATTGTGCCTTGTTGGTTGCACCTCATCATCGTATCTTGTTGTGCCTTGTTGGTTGCACCTGATCATCGTGTTTTGTTGTGCCTCGATTGTTGTACATCCCCAGCGTGCCTCATTGTGCCTCATTGATTGTGTCTTAATCGCTGTACCTCATCACTTTGCCTTAGTGTGGCTAGATCATTGTGCCTTATTGGATGCACCTCATCATCGTGCCTTGTTATGCCACGATTGTTGTACCTCATCAGTGTGCCTCATTGTATTTTAATCGTTGTATTTCATCATTGTGCCTTAGTGTGCCTTGTTGGTTGCTACTCATCATCGTGCCTTGATATGTCTCAATTGTTGTACCTCATTACTGTGCCTCATTGTTCCTCATTGCTTGTGTTTTAATTGATGTACCTTGTCACTGTGCCTTTGTGTGCCTCGATCATTGTTCCTTAATGTGCCTTGTTTGTTGCTACTCATCGTGTCTTGATGTGTCTCGATTGTTGTACCTCATCACCGTGCCTCATTTTGCCTCATTGCTTGTGTCTTAATCGCTGTACCTCATCACTGTGCCTTTGTGTGCCTAGATCATTGTTCCTTATTGTGCCTTGTTGGTTGCTACTCATCATCGTGCCTTGATGTGTCTCTATTGTTGTACCTCATCACCGTGCCTCATTTTGCCTCATTGCTTGTGTCTTAATCGATGTACCTCATCACTGTGCCTTTGTGTGCCTCGATCATTGTGCCTTATTGTGCCTTGTTGGTTGCACCTCATCATCGTATCTTGTTGTGCCTTGTTGGTTGCACCTCATCATCGTGTTTTGTTGTGCCTCGATTGTTGTACATCCCCAGCGTGCCTCATTGTGCCTCATTGATTGTGTCTTAATCGCTGTACCTCATCACTTTGCCTTAGTGTGGCTAGATCATTGTGCCTTATTGGATGCACCTCATCATCGTGCCTTGTTATGCCACGATTGTTGTACCTCATCAGTGTGCCTCATTGTATTTTAATCGTTGTATTTCATCATTGTGCCTTAGTGTGCCTTGTTGGTTGCTACTCATCATCGTACCTTGATATGTCTCAATTGTTGTACCTCATTACTGTGCCTCATTGTTCCTCATTGCTTGTGTCTTAATTGATGTACCTTGTCACTGTGCCTTTGTGTGCCTCGATCATTGTTCCTTAATGTGCCTTGTTGGTTGCTACTCATCGTGTTTTGATGTGTCTCGATTGTTGTACCTCATCACCGTGCCTCATTTTGCCTCATTGCTTGTGTCTTAATCGATGTACCTCATCACTGTGCCTTTGTGTGCCTTGATCATTGTGCCTTATTGTGCCTTGTTGGTTGCAACTCATCATTGTGCCTTGATGTGTCTCAATTGTTGTACCTCATCACCGTGCCTCATGCCTCATTTATTATGTCTTAATCGTTGTACCTCCTCAATGTGCCTTAGTGTGCCTCGATCATTGTGCCTTATTGTGCCTTGTTGGTTGCACCTCATCATCGTGCCTTGTTGTGCCTCGGTAGTTGTTCGTCATCAGCGTGCCTCATTGTGCCTCATTGATTGTGACTTAATCGCTTTACCTCATCACTGTGCCTTAGTCTGCCTAGATCATGGAGCCTTGTTGGTTGCACCTCATCATCGTGCCTTGTTATGCCACAATTGTTGTACATCTCCAGTGTGCCTCATTGTGTTTTAAACATTGTATTTCATCAGTGTGCCCTAGTGTGCCTAGATCATTGTACCTCATCATTGTGCCTTATTGTGGCTAGTTGTTTGTACCTCATCATCATGCCTTGTTGTGTTTCGATTGTTGTCCGTCATCAGCGTGCCTCATTATGCCTCATTGTGTCTTAATCGTTGTATCTCATCACTGTGCCTTGGTGTGCCAAGATCATTGTGCCTAGTTGGTTGCTTCTTATCATTGTTCCTTGTTGTGTCTCGACTGTTGTACCTCATCAGCGTGCCTCTTTGTGCCTCATTGATTGTGTCTTAATCGCTGTACCTCATCACTGTGCCTTATTGTGCCTCGATTGTTGTACGCATCAGCGTGCCTCATTGTGCCTCATTGATTGTGTCTTTATCAATGTACCTCATCACTGTGCCTTAGTGTGCCTAGATCATTGTGCCTTATTGGTTGCACCTCATCATCGTGCCTTGTTATGCCACAATTGTTGTACGACATAAGTGTGCCTCATTGTGTTTTAATTGTTGTATTTCATCACTGTGCCTTAGTGTGCCTAGATCATTGTACCTCATCATCATGCCTTGATGTGTCTCGATTGTTGTACCTCATCACCGTGCCTCATTTGCCTCATTGCTTGTGTCTTAATCGCTGTACCTCATCACTGTGCCTTTGTGTGCCTAGATCATTGTTCCTTATTGTGCCTTGTTGGTTGCTACTCATCATCGTGCCTTGATGTTTCTCGATTGTTGTACCTCATTACCGTGCCTCATTGTGTCTCATTGCTCATGTCTTAATCGCTGTACCTCATCACTGTGTCTTTGTGTGCCTAGATCATTGTGCCTTATTGTGCCTTGTTCGTTGCACCTCATCATCGTATCTTGTTGTGCCTCGATTGTTGTACCTCATCACCGTGCCTCATTCCTCATTGATTGTGTCGTAATCGGTGTACCTCCTCAATGTGCCTTAGTGTGCCTCGATCATTGTGCCTATATGTTGTG
Organism: Astropecten irregularis; assembly: GCA_963971285.1. Lineage (NCBI taxonomy): Eukaryota > Metazoa > Echinodermata > Asteroidea > Paxillosida > Astropectinidae > Astropecten > Astropecten irregularis. Next base: position 2,844,619 of record OZ020261.1, on the reverse strand, counting down.
CCTTGTTGGTTGCACCTCATCATCGTGTTTTGTTGTGCCTCGATTGTTGTACGTCATCAGCGTTCCTCATTGTGCCTCATTGATTGTGTCTTAATCGCTGTACCTCATCACTGTGCCTTTGTATGCCTAGATCATTGTGCCTTATTGTGCCTTGTTGGTTGCACCTCATCATCGTGCCTTGTTGCGCCTTGATTGTTGTACCTCATCACCGTGCCTCATCCCTCATTATTGTCTTAATCGCTGTACCTCATCACTTTGTCTTAGTGTGCCTAGATTATTATGCCTTATTGTGCCTTGTTGGTTGCACCTCATCATCGTGCCTTGTTATGCCACGATAGTTGCACGTCATCAGTGCCTCATTGTGTTTTAATCATTGTATTTCATCACTGTGCCTTAGTGTGCCTAGATCATTGTACCTCATCCTGCCTTGATGTGTCTCGATTGTTGTACCTCATCACCGTGCCTCATTTGCCTCATTGCTTGTGTCTTAATCGCTGTACCTCATCACTGTGCCTTAGTGTGCCTAGATCATTGTGCCTCATTGTGCCTTGTTGGTTGCACCTCATCATCGTGCCTTGTTATGCCACGATTGTTGTACATCATAAGTGTGCCTCATTGTGTTTTAATTGTTGTGTTTCATCTCTGTGCCTTAGTGTGCTTAGATCATTGTACCTCATCATCATGCCTTGATGTGTCTCGATTGGTGGTCGTGCCTTGTTGGTTGCTACTCATCATTGTGCCTCGATGTGTCTCGATTGTTATAACTCTTTACCGTGCCTCATTGTGCCTCATTGCTTGTGTCTTAATCGCTGTACCTCATCATTGTGCCCTATTGTGCCTATATCATTGTACCTCAAGATTGTGCCTTATTGTGCCTTGTTGGTTGCACCTCATCGTGTTTTGTTGTGTCTCAATTGTTGTAATGTCATCAGTGTGCATTATGCTTCATTGATTGTGTCTTAATCGCTGTACCTCATCACTGTGCCTTAGTTTGCCTCGATCATTGTGCCTTATTGTGCCTTGTTGGTTGCTACTCATCATTGTGCCTTGATATGTCTCAATTGTTTTTCCTCATTACTGTGCCTCATTGTGCCTCATTGCTTGTGTCTTAATCGCTGTACCTCATCACTGTGCCTTTGTGTGCCTAGATCATTGTGCCTTATTGTGCCTTGTTGGTAGCACTGCATCATCGTATCTTTTTGTGCCTCGATTGTTGTACGTCATCAGCGTGCCTCATTGTGCCTCATTGATTGTGTCTTAATTGCTGTACCTCTATCACTGTGCCTTAGTGTGCCTAGATCCTTGTGCCTTATTATGCCTTGTTGGTTGCACCTCATCATCGTGCCTTGTTATGCCACAATTGTTGTACATCATAAGTGTGCCTCATTGTGTTTTAATTGTTGTGTTTCATCTCTGTGCCTTTGTGTGCCTAGATCATTGTACCTCATCATCGTGCCTTGATGTGTCTCGATTGTTGTACCTCATCACCTTGCCTTATTTTGCCTCATTGCTTGTGTCCTAATCGCTGTACCTCATCACTGTGCCTTTGTGTGCCTAGATCATTGTTCCTTATTGTGCCTTGTTGGTTGCTACTCTTCATTGTGCCTCGATGTGTCTCGATTGTTGTAACTCATTACCATGCCTCATTGTGCCTCATTGCTTGTGTCTTAATCGCTGTACCTCATCATTGTGCCCTAGTGTGCCTATATCATTGTACCTCATCATTGTGCCTTATTGTGCCTTGTTGGTTGCACCTCATCGTGTTTTGTTGTGTCTGAATTGTTGTAATGTCATCAGTGTGCATTATGCTTCATTGATTGTGTCTTAATCGCTGTACCTCATCACTGTGCCTTAGTTTGCCTCGATCATTGTGCCTTATTGTGCCTTGTTGGTTGCACCTCATCATCGTGCCTTGTTGTGCCTCGGTAGTTGTTCGTCATCAGCGTGCCTCATTGTGCCTCATTGATTGTGACTTAATCGCTGTACCTCATCACTGTGCCTTAGTGTGCCTAGATCATTGTGCCTTGTTGGTTGCACCTCATCATCGTGCCTTGTTAAGCCACAATTGTTGTACATCTCCAGTGTGCCTCATTGTGTTTTAATCATTGTATTTCATCAGTGTGCCCTAGTGTGCCTAGATCATTGTACCTCATCATTGTGCCTTATTGTGGCTAGTTGTTTGTACCTCATCATCATGCCTTGTTGTGTTTCGATTGTTGTACGTCATCGGCGTGCCTCATTATGCCTCATTGTGTCTTAATCGTTGTATCTCATCACTGTGCCTTGGTGTGCCAAGATCATTGTGCCTAGTTGGTTGCTTCTTATCATTGTTCCTTGTTGTGTCTCGACTGTTGTACCTCATCAGCGTGCCTCTTTGTGCCTCATTGATTGTGTCTTAATCGCTGTACCTCATCACTGTGCCTTATTGTGCCTCGATTGTTGTACGCATCAGCATATTGTGCCTTGTTGGTTGCTACTCATCATCGTGCCTTGATATATCTCAATTGTTTTTCCTCATTACTGTGCCTCATTGTTCCTCATTGCTTGTGTCTTAATCGCTGTACCTCATCACTGTGCCTTTGTGTGCCCAGATCATTGTGCCTTATTGTGCCTTGTTGGTAGCACCGCATCATCCTATCTTTTTGTGCCTCGATTGTTGTACGTCATCAGCGTGCCTCATTGTGCCTCATTGATTGTGTCTTAATCGCTGTACCTCTATCACTGTGCCTTAGTGTGCCTAGATCATTGTGCCTTATTATGCCTTGTTGGTTGCACCTCATCATCGTGCCTTGTTATATCACGATTGTTGTACATCATTAGTGTGCCTCATTGTGTTTTAATTGTTGTGTTTCATCTCTGTGCCTTAGTGTGCCTAGATCATTGTACCTCATCATCGTGCCTTGATGTGTCTCAATTGTTGTACCTCATCACCTTGCCTTATTTTGCCTCATTGCTTGTGTCCTAATCGCTGTACCTCATCATCGTGCCTTGTTAAGCCACAATTGTTGTACATCTCCAGTGTGCCTCATTGTGTTTTAATCATTGTATTTCATCAGTGTGCCCTAGTGTGCCTAGATCATTGTACCTCATCATTGTGCCTTATTGTGGCTAGTTGTTTGTACCTCATCATCATGCCTTGTTGTGTTTCGATTGTTGTCCGTCATCAGCGTGCCTCATTATGCCTCATTGTGTCTTAATCGTTGTATCTCATCACTGTGCCTTGGTGTGCCAAGATCATTGTGCCTAGTTGGTTGCTTCTTATCATTGTTCCTTGTTGTGTCTCGACTGTTGTACCTCATCAGCGTGCCTCTTTGTGCCTCATTGATTGTGTCTTAATCGCTGTACCTCATCACTGTGCCTTATTGTGCCTCGATTGTTGTACGCATCAGCATATTGTGCCTTGTTGGTTGCTACTCATCATCGTGCCTTGATATATCTCAATTGTTTTTCCTCATTACTGTGCCTCATTGTGCCTTGTTGGTAGCACTGCATCATCGTATCTTTTTGTGCCTCGATTGTTGTACGTCATCAGCGTGCCTCATTGTGCCTCATTGATTGTGTCTTAATCGCTGTACCTCTATCACTGTGCCTTAGTGTGCCTAGATCATTGTGCCTTATTATGCCTTGTTGGTTGCACCTCATCATCGTGCCTTGTTATGCCACGATTGTTGTACATCATTAGTGTGCCTCATTGTGTTTTAATTGTTGTGTTTCATCTCTGTGCCTTAGTGTGCCTAGATCATTGTACCTCATCATTGTGCCTCGTTGATTGTGACTTAATCGCTGTACCTCATCACTGTGCCTTAGTGTGCCTAGATCATTGTGCCTTGTTGGTTGCACCTCATCATCGTGCCTTGTTATGCCACAATTGTTGTACATCTCCAGTGTGCCTCATTGTGTTTTAATCATTGTATTTCATCATTGTGCCCTAGTGTGCCTAGATCATTGTACCTCATCATTGTGCCTTATTGTGGCTAGTTGTTTGTAATTCATCATCATGTCTTGTTGTGTTTCGATTGTTGTACGTCATCAGCGTGCCTCATTATGCCTCATTGTGTCTTAATCGTTGTATCTCATCACTGTGCCTTGGTGTGCCAAGATCATTGTGCCTAGTTGGTTGCTTCTTATCATTGTTCCTTGTTGTGTCTCGACTGTTGTACCTCATCAGCGTTCCTCTTTGTGCCTCATTGATTGGGTCTTAATCGCTGTACCTCATCACTGTGCCTTATTGTGCCTCGATTGTTGTACGCATCAGCGTGCCTCATTGTGCCTCATTGATTGTGTCTTAATCGCTGTACCTCATCACTGTGCCTTAGTGTGCCTAGATCATTGTGCCTTATTAGTTGCACCTCATCATCGTGCCTTGTTATGCCACGATTGTTGTACGACATAAGTGTGCCTCATTGTGTTTTAATTGTTGTATTTCATCACTGTGCCTTAGTGTGCCTAGATCATTGTACCTCATCATCTTGCCTTGATGTGTCTCGATTGTTGTACCTCATCACCGTGCCTCATTTGCCTCATTGCTTGTGTCTTAATCGCTGTACCTCATCACTGTGCCTTAGTTTGCCTCGATCATTGTGCCTAATTGTGCCTTGTTGGTTGCACCTCATCATCGTGCCTTGTTGTGCCTCGGTAGTTGTTCGTCATCAGCGTGCCTCATTGTGCCTCATTGATTGTGACTTAATCGCTGTACCTCATCACTGTGCCTTAGTGTGCCTAGATCATTGTGCCTTGTTGGTTGCACCTCATCATCGTGCCTTGTTATGCCACAATTGTTGTACATCTCCAGTGTGCCTCATTGTGTTTTAATCATTGTATTTCATCAGTGTGCCCTAGTGTGCCTAGATCATTGTACCTCATCATTGTGCCTTATTGTGGCTAGTTGTTTGTACCTCATCATCATGCCTTGTTGTGTTTCGATTGTTGTACGTCATCGGCGTGCCTCATTATGCCTCATTGTGTCTTAATCGTTGTATCTCATCACTGTGCCTTGGTGTGCCAAGATCATTGTGCCTAGTTGGTTGCTTCTTATCATTGTTCCTTGTTGTGTCTCGACTGTTGTACCTCATCAGCGTGCCTCTTTGTGCCTCATTGATTGTGTCTTAATCGCTGTACCTCATCACTGTGCCTTATTGTGCCTCGATTGTTGTACGCATCAGCATATTGTGCCTTGTTGGTTGCTACTCATCATCGTGCCTTGATATATCTCAATTGTTTTTCCTCATTACTGTGCCTCATTGTTCCTCATTGCTTGTGTCTTAATCGCTGTACCTCATCACTGTGCCTTTGTGTGCCCAGATCATTGTGCCTTATTGTGCCTTGTTGGTAGCACCGCATCATCGTATCTTTTTGTGCCTCGATTGTTGTACGTCATCAGCGTGCCTCATTGTGCCTCATTGATTGTGTCTTAATCGCTGTACCTCTATCACTGTGCCTTAGTGTGCCTAGATCATTGTGCCTTATTATGCCTTGTTGGTTGCACCTCATCATCGTGCCTTGTTATGCCACGATTGTTGTACATCATTAGTGTGCCTCATTGTGTTTTAATTGTTGTGTTTCATCTCTGTGCCTTAGTGTGCCTAGATCATTGTACCTCATCATCGTGCCTTGATGTGTCTCAATTGTTGTACCTCATCACCTTGCCTTATTTTGCCTCATTGCTTGTGTCCTAATCGCTGTACCTCATCATCGTGCCTTGTTAAGCCACAATTGTTGTACATCTCCAGTGTGCCTCATTGTGTTTTAATCATTGTATTTCATCAGTGTGCCCTAGTGTGCCTAGATCATTGTACCTCATCATTGTGCCTTATTGTGGCTAGTTGTTTGTACCTCATCATCATGCCTTGTTGTGTTTCGATTGTTGTCCGTCATCAGCGTGCCTCATTATGCCTCATTGTGTCTTAATCGTTGTATCTCATCACTGTGCCTTGGTGTGCCAAGATCATTGTGCCTAGTTGGTTGCTTCTTATCATTGTTCCTTGTTGTGTCTCGACTGTTGTACCTCATCAGCGTGCCTCTTTGTGCCTCATCGATTGTGTCTTAATCGCTGTACCTCATCACTGTGCCTTATTGTGCCTCGATTGTTGTACGCATCAGCGTGCCTCATTGTGCCTCATTGATTGTGTCTTTATCGATGTACCTCATCACTGTGCCTTAGTGTGCCTAGATCATTGTGCCTTATTGGTTGCACCTCATCATCGTGCCTTGTTATGCCACAATTGTTGTACGACATAAGTGTGCCTCATTGTGTTTTAATTGTTGTATTTCATCACTGTGCCTTAGTGTGCCTAGATCATTGTACCTCATCATCATGCCTTGATGTGTCTCGATTGTTGTACCTCATCACCGTGCCTCATTTGCCTCATTGCTTGTGTCTTAATCGCTGTACCTCATCACTGTGCCTTTGTGTGCCTAGATCATTGTTCCTTATTGTGCCTTGTTGGTTGCTACTCATCATCGTGCCTTGATGTTTCTCGATTGTTGTACCTCATTACCGTGTCTCATTGTGTCTCATTGCTCATGTCTTAATCGCTGTACCTCATCACTGTGTCTTTGTGTGCCAAGATCATTGTGCCTTATTGTGCCTTGTTCGTTGCACCTCATCATCGTATCTTGTTGTGCCTCGATTGTTGTACCTCATCACCGTGCCTCATTCCTCATTGATTGTGTCTTAATCGGTGTACCTCCTCAATGTGCCTTAGTGTGCCTCGATCATTGTGCCTATATGTTGTGCCTTGTTGGTTGCACCTCATCATCGTGTTTTGTTGTGCCTCGATTGTTGTACGTCATCAGCGTTCCTCATTGTGCCTCATTGATTGTGTCTTAATCGCTGTACCTCATCACTGTGCCTTTGTATGCCTAGATCATTGTGCCTTATTGTGCCTTGTTGGTTGCACCTCATCATCGTGCCTTGTTGCGCCTTGATTGTTGTACCTCATCACCGTGCCTCATCCCTCATTATTGTCTTAATCGCTGTACCTCATCACTGTGTCTTAGAGTGCTTAGATTATTGTGCCTTATTGTGCCTTGTTGGTTGCACCTCATCATCCTGCCTTGTTATGCCACAATAGTTGCACGTCATCAGTGCCTCATTGTGTTTTAATCATTGTATTTCATCACTGTGCCTTAGTGTGCCTAGATCATTGTACCTCATCCTGCCTTGATGTGTCTCGATTGTTGTACCTCATCACCGTGCCTCATTTGCCTCATTGCTTGTGTCTTAATCGCTGTACCTCATCACTGTGCCTTAGTGTGCCTAGATCATTGTGCCTCATTGTGCCTTGTTGGTTGCACCTCATCATCATGCCTTGTTATGCCACGATTGTTGTACATCATAAGTGTGCCTCATTGTGTTTTAATTGTTGTGTTTCATATCTGTGCCTTAGTGTGCCTAGATCATTGTACCTCATCATCATGCCTTGATGTGTCTCGATTGGTGGTTGTGCCTTGTTGGTTGCTACTCATCATTGTGCCTCGATGTGTCTCGATTGTTATAACTCATTACCGTGCCTCATTGTGCCTCATTGCTTGTGTCTTAATCGCTGTACCTCATCATTGTGCCCTAGTGTGCCTATATCATTGTACCTCAAGATTGTGCCTTATTGTGCCTTGTTGGTTGCACCTCATCGTGTTTTGTTGTGTCTCAATTGTTGTAATGTCATCAGTGTGCATTATGCTTCATTGATTGTGTCTTAATCGCTGTACCTCATCACTGTGCCTTAGTTTGCCTTGATCATTGTGCCTTATTGTGCCTTGTTGGTTGCTACTCATCATTGTGCCTTGATATGTCTCAATTGTTTTTCCTCATTACTGTGTCTCATTGTGCCTCATTGCTTGTGTCTTAATCGCTGTACCTCATCACTGTGCCTTTGTGTGCCTAGATCATTGTGCCTTATTGTGCCTTGTTGGTAGCACTGCATCATCGTATCTTTTTGTGCCTCGATTGTTGTACGTCATCAGCGTGCCTCATTGTGCCTCATTGATTGTGTCTTAATCGCTGTACCTCTATCACTGTGCCTTAGTGTGCCTAGATCCTTGTGCCTTATTATGCCTTGTTGGATGCACCTCATCATCGTGCCTTGTTATGCCACAATTGTTGTACATCATAAGTGTGCCTCATTGTGTTTTAATTGTTGTGTTTCATCTCTGTGCCTTTGTGTGCCTAGATCATTGTACCTCATCATCGTGCCTTGATGTGTCTCGATTGTTGTACCTCATCACCTTGCCTTATTTTGCCTCATTGCTTGTGTCCTAATCGCTGTACCTCATCACTGTGCCTTTGTGTGCCTAGATCATTGTTCCTTATTGTGCCTTGTTGGTTGCTATTCATCATTGTGCCTCGATGTGTCTCGATTGTTGTAACTCATTACCATGCCTCATTGTGCCTCATTGCTTGTGTCTTAATCGCTGTACCTCATCATTGTGCCCTAGTGTGCCTTTATCATTGTACCTCATCATTGTGCCTTATTGTGCCTTGTTGGTTGCACCTCATCGTGTTTTGTTGTGTCTGAATTGTTGTAATGTCATCAGTGTGCATTATGCTTCAGTGATTGTGTCTTAATCGCTGTACCTCATCACTGTGCCTTAGTTTGCCTCAATCATTGTGCCTAATTGTGCCTTGTTGGTTGCACCTCATCATCGTGCCTTGTTGTGCCTCGGTAGTTGTTCGTCATCAGCGTGCCTCATTGTGCCTCATTGATTGTGACTTAATTGCTGTACCTCATCACTGTGCCTTAGTGTGCCTAGATCATTGTGCCTTGTTGGTTGCACCTCATCATCGTGCCTTGTTATGCCACAATTGTTGTACATCTCCAGTGTGCCTCATTGTGTTTTAATCATTGTATTTCATCAGTGTGCCCTAGTGTGCCTAGATCATTGTACCTCATCATTGTGCCTTATTGTGGCTAGTTGTTTGTACCTCATCATCATGCCTTGTTGTGTTTCGATTGTTGTACGTCATCGGCGTGCCTCATTATGCCTCATTGTGTCTTAATCGTTGTATCTCATCACTGTGCCTTGGTGTGCCAAGATCATTGTGCCTAGTTGGTTGCTTCTTATCATTGTTCCTTGTTGTGTCTCGACTGTTGTACCTCATCAGCGTGCCTCTTTGTGCCTCATTGATTGTGTCTTAATCGCTGTACCTCATCACTGTGCCTTATTGTGCCTCGATTGTTGTACGCATCAGCATATTGTGCCTTGTTGGTTGCTACTCATCATCGTGCCTTGATATATCTCAATTGTTTTTCCTCATTACTGTGCCTCATTGTTCCTCATTGCTTGTGTCTTAATCGCTGTACCTCATCACTGTGCCTTTGTGTGCCCAGATCATTGTGCCTTATTGTGCCTTGTTGGTAGCACCGCATCATCGTATCTTTTTGTGCCTCGATTGTTGTACGTCATCAGCGTGCCTCATTGTGCCTCATTGATTGTGTCTTAATCGCTGTACCTCTATCACTGTGCCTTAGTGTGCCTAGATCATTGTGCCTTATTATGCCTTGTTGGTTGCACCTCATCATCGTGCCTTGTTATGCCACGATTGTTGTACATCATTAGTGTGCCTCATTGTGTTTTAATTGTTGTGTTTCATCTCTGTGCCTTAGTGTGCCTAGATCATTGTACCTCATCATCGTGCCTTGATGTGTCTCAATTGTTGTACCTCATCACCTTGCCTTATTTTGCCTCATTGCTTGTGTCCTAATCGCTGTACCTCATCATCGTGCCTTGTTGTGCCTCGGTAGTTGTTCGTCATCAGCGTGCCTCATTGTGCCTCATTGATTGTGACTTAATCGCTGTACCTCATCACTGTGCCTTAGTGTGCCTAGATCATTGTGCCTTGTTGGTTGCACCTCATCATCGTGCCTTGTTATGCCACAATTGTTGTACATCTCCAGTGTGCCTCATTGTGTTTTAATCATTGTATTTCATCAGTGTGCCCTAGTGTGCCTAGATCATTGTACCTCATCATTGTGCCTTATTGTGGCTAGTTGTTTGTACCTCATCATCATGCCTTGTTGTGTTTCGATTGTTGTACGTCATCGGCGTGCCTCATTATGCCTCATTGTGTCTTAATCGTTGTATCTCATCACTGTGCCTTGGTGTGCCAAGATCATTGTGCCTAGTTGGTTGCTTCTTATCATTGTTCCTTGTTGTGTCTCGACTGTTGTACCTCATCAGCGTGCCTCTTTGTGCCTCATTGATTGTGTCTTAATCGCTGTACCTCATCACTGTGCCTTATTGTGCCTCGATTGTTGTACGCATCAGCATATTGTGCCTTGTTGGTTGCTACTCATCATCGTGCCTTGATATATCTCAATTGTTTTTCCTCATTACTGTGCCTCATTGTTCCTCATTGCTTGTGTCTTAATCGCTGTACCTCATCACTGTGCCTTTGTGTGCCCAGATCATTGTGCCTTATTGTGCCTTGTTGGTAGCACCGCATCATCGTATCTTTTTGTGCCTCGATTGTTGTACGTCATCAGCGTGCCTCATTGTGCCTCATTGATTGTGTCTTAATCGCTGTACCTCTATCACTGTGCCTTAGTGTGCCTAGATCATTGTGCCTTATTATGCCTTGTTGGTTGCACCTCATCATCGTGCCTTGTTATGCCACGATTGTTGTACATCATTAGTGTGCCTCATTGTGTTTTAATTGTTGTGTTTCATCTCTGTGCCTTAGTGTGCCTAGATCATTGTACCTCATCATCGTGCCTTGATGTGTCTCAATTGTTGTACCTCATCACCTTGCCTTATTTTGCCTCATTGCTTGTGTCCTAATCGCTGTACCTCATCATCGTGCCTTGTTAAGCCACAATTGTTGTACATCTCCAGTGTGCCTCATTGTGTTTTAATCATTGTATTTCATCAGTGTGCCCTAGTGTGCCTAGATCATTGTACCTCATCATTGTGCCTTATTGTGGCTAGTTGTTTGTACCTCATCATCATGCCTTGTTGTGTTTCGATTGTTGTCCGTCATCAGCGTGCCTCATTATGCCTCATTGTGTCTTAATCGTTGTATCTCATCACTGTGCCTTGGTGTGCCAAGATCATTGTGCCTAGTTGGTTGCTTCTTATCATTGTTCCTTGTTGTGTCTCGACTGTTGTACCTCATCAGCGTGCCTCTTTGTGCCTCATCGATTGTGTCTTAATCGCTGTACCTCATCACTGTGCCTTATTGTGCCTCGATTGTTGTACGCATCAGCGTGCCTCATTGTGCCTCATTGATTGTGTCTTTATCGATGTACCTCATCACTGTGCCTTAGTGTGCCTAGATCATTGTGCCTTATTGGTTGCACCTCATCATCGTGCCTTGTTAAGCCACAATTGTTGTACATCTCCAGTGTGCCTCATTGTGTTTTAATCATTGTATTTCATCAGTGTGCCCTAGTGTGCCTAGATCATTGTACCTCATCATTGTGCCTTATTGTGGCTAGTTGTTTGTACCTCATCATCATGCCTTGTTGTGTTTCGATTGTTGTACGTCATCGGCGTGCCTCATTATGCCTCATTGTGTCTTAATCGTTGTATCTCATCACTGTGCCTTGGTGTGCCAAGATCATTGTGCCTAGTTGGTTGCTTCTTATCATTGTTCCTTGTTGTGTCTCGACTGTTGTACCTCATCAGCGTGCCTCTTTGTGCCTCATTGATTGTGTCTTAATCGCTGTACCTCATCACTGTGCCTTATTGTGCCTCGATTGTTGTACGCATCAGCATATTGTGCCTTGTTGGTTGCTACTCATCATCGTGCCTTGATATATCTCAATTGTTTTTCCTCATTACTGTGCCTCATTGTTCCTCATTGCTTGTGTCTTAATCGCTGTACCTCATCACTGTGCCTTTGTGTGCCCAGATCATTGTGCCTTATTGTGCCTTGTTGGTAGCACCGCATCATCCTATCTTTTTGTGCCTCGATTGTTGTACGTCATCAGCGTGCCTCATTGTGCCTCATTGATTGTGTCTTAATCGCTGTACCTCTATCACTGTGCCTTAGTGTGCCTAGATCATTGTGCCTTATTATGCCTTGTTGGTTGCACCTCATCATCGTGCCTTGTTATATCACGATTGTTGTACATCATTAGTGTGCCTCATTGTGTTTTAATTGTTGTGTTTCATCTCTGTGCCTTAGTGTGCCTAGATCATTGTACCTCATCATCGTGCCTTGATGTGTCTCAATTGTTGTACCTCATCACCTTGCCTTATTTTGCCTCATTGCTTGTGTCCTAATCGCTGTACCTCATCATCGTGCCTTGTTAAGCCACAATTGTTGTACATCTCCAGTGTGCCTCATTGTGTTTTAATCATTGTATTTCATCAGTGTGCCCTAGTGTGCCTAGATCATTGTACCTCATCATTGTGCCTTATTGTGGCTAGTTGTTTGTACCTCATCATCATGCCTTGTTGTGTTTCGATTGTTGTCCGTCATCAGCGTGCCTCATTATGCCTCATTGTGTCTTAATCGTTGTATCTCATCACTGTGCCTTGGTGTGCCAAGATCATTGTGCCTAGTTGGTTGCTTCTTATCATTGTTCCTTGTTGTGTCTCGACTGTTGTACCTCATCAGCGTGCCTCTTTGTGCCTCATTGATTGTGTCTTAATCGCTGTACCTCATCACTGTGCCTTATTGTGCCTCGATTGTTGTACGCATCAGCATATTGTGCCTTGTTGGTTGCTACTCATCATCGTGCCTTGATATATCTCAATTGTTTTTCCTCATTACTGTGCCTATGGTGGCTTTAAAGGGACATCGCAAACAAATATTGACGCCAATATTGACGCCAATATTCACGACTTTTACCCCAAGTCGCAAATATTGACGCCAATATTGACGCCAAAATTTACGACTTGGCATCAAGTCGCAAATATTGACGTCAATATTGACGCCAATATTCACGACTTGGCCTCAAGTCGTAAATATTTACGCCAATATTGACGTCAATGTTCACGACTTGGGCCCCAAAGTCGCAAATATTTACGCCAATATTGACGCCAATATTCACGACTTTTACCCCAAGTCGTAAATATTGACGCCAAAATTGACGACAATATTCACGACTTAGCCTCCAAGTCGTAAATATTGACGCCAATATTGACGCCAATATTCACGACTTGGGCCCCAAGTCGCGAATATTTACGCCAATATTGACGCCAATATTCACGACTAAGCCCAAGTCGTAAACCCACTCAGGCGTGAATTTTTTTTACAGCAACTTGGGGCGTCCGTTTCCTACACCGTCTGGCACCCAGACCCACCGATCTTATGGGACGAAGTGCAAAAAGTCTTCTAGAAAATGATTTTCGTGGCCACCATCGAGGGAGGGGCTGAATTTTGCACCAGTTGACTATTAGGACATGCTGATCATATAATTATTTGCTTGTTCCCCCTTGTGCAAAAGTGCCACGTTTGGGAGAAATTCGGCAAAAAAGGTTGAGGGCGAAAACACGGACATATGGGGCGAGTTAGGTTTTTTCGCGTGCACTCTATGAATATTTCGCCCCAAGTCACTTCACCCCCGTGAATTTCGCCACCAATTTCATAGCGTATCAGTTATGTACATTCATGAGTCATCGAGAAGGAACGTACGGGTTTCCTTCTCAAAACCCCACTTCCCAATACTTTAGTAGTCTTTTGGCTGTGATTAAAAAATCTGATTATTTAAATGATTGCCTCCCCACTCCCCAGTTTTGATAATTAACATGATTTGAAGAGTTATTATTGAATAAAGATCGATGAAGATGTTGGAAAACACTGACTTCTATTCTTGATAATATTTCTGAAAGTGTAGCACTTTGTCTCTGAATTAGTGTGGCAAGGCAATCTAAAAGATTTTTTTTTTATAATTATATTTGTTCATAATAATTATATAGACACAAAAAATTCAAGCATAGAATAGTCACCAAAATCTTTATTTCACATCATGTAACACATAAAATGTGCATGTATTTATTTTTTCTTTGAGAAACTGAGTACACTAACATTATACCTTAATTAAAAATACCACTATTAACAAACTATCAAGCCTATACTTTACAGTGGCAATGAAGGTAACTGTCCTACTTAGATGCCCTAGATATTTGTCTTATGATTAATACCTGTGTAGAATGTCAGACAAGTCGACCGGTGGGACAACTCGACTTGAGACAGGTCGACCGGTGAGACAGGTCGACCGTTGAGACAGGTCGACCGGTGAGACAGGTCGACCGTTGAGATAGGTCGACCGTTGAGACAGGTCGACCGGTGAGACAGGTCGACCGGTGAGACAGGTCGACCGTTGAGACAGGTCGACCGTTGAGATAGGCCGAGACAGGTCGACCGGTGAGACAGGTATATTTCTCACCGGTCGACCTGTCTCGGCCTATCTCACCGGTCGACCTGTCTCAACGGTCGACCTGTGTCTCACCGGTCGACCTGTCTCAACGGTCGACATGTCTCACCGGTCGACCTGTCTCACCGGTCGACCTATCTCAAGTCGAGTTGTCCCACCGGTCGACTCGTCTGACCCCCCTGTGTTCACTAATATGACAGAATTTTTCAACCTGCTAAGTAAGGGGTGACCGAGCATATTATGTGATTGAAACACAAGTTCTATATACATGTACATGACATGTACTCAAGCATAGTAAATAAACATGTTCAGCGTTGACATAATTAATGGTAGAAAATATGTACGTACATGCTGTGCATACATCCCACTTTCATAAAATTGGGTTTAAGATGTCAAAATAATCCCCCTTACTTAACAATCAAACCAAGTATTGTGAACTGATTTCTGCTAAATAATTATTGTCCCATTAATAAGTACATGACAACAATATACAGTAAAAATAAAACCTTTTTGAGTATGATGGCATAATTCGTGTTGTGTATGTTTCAGTGTACAATAATACAAACATGTTCAAACTAAACTTCCAAGGTAGATGTGCATTATATGTGCACAGAACTGAAGGGTGTAATCATTCCCTGTGATGAAACTGTGAAGTCTTTTAACATTTTCATTCAAAAATTTATATTAGTTTTAAACCGTACCATTTTATGTAGCTTCAAAATAATATGCACCAAAGCCATACTTGTCAGTAAGCTGTAAAACTGCTATCTGCCAATGAGTGATGGTGGCATAACTTAAATTATAAAGGCATCATTTAAAGTTCCATATACTCAGTGAACTGAAATACAATATTTCGATACACACATCAAATAAATAAATGTTCAATTTTGATAAATCAGAAAAGCCTGATAAATCTGCAGCTTTTCAAAAACTTTGAAAGTACTGTATTTATTTGAGTTTTTTTACAAGCATCCCAATAACAACACTTTGAGACAGGCATGTTTTGCAGTATTAAAAACAATCCCATTCTGAAGACTGCTAAGAAGTGATGGGTTGCAACTTATTATGGAGGCATAGTTGAAAGTTTTATCTGGAGAAGTATCACAAAAAAGCTGCAGATACACAAACCCATTTAAGTACACATGTATATTGATGAAACATACATAAATAAGACTTGAAGCTATGCATGGTGGAAGTACTAAAAGAAGGTAGGTTTGCGGTGACACCATGTAATCTCTTCTGCGAGAGTGTTTGTTTCTGAGAACTTGAACCGGTGGAAGTTATCTCGACATTCCGAACAGTGTGCTCTGTTTGTCCTCAGGAGAGTGACTGAGGATAAACAGAGCACACAGTTTCAAAATAATACCATCGGTTCTTCTCAGAACCACACACTCTCACAGAAAAGATTACATGTGTCACCGCAAACCTACCTTCTTTCAAACATACATGTTATGTAAACCCAAACCATTACTTGTTATTGAGCATGTTAAGGTACATGTACACTACAGTTTGCGAATACATGTACTTTCATGCACATGGTGTGCGTATTTTACGTAAATGACAGAAAATGAATGTCATTGCTGGTATATTACTACATACAGGACAAAAATCTAATGCAGCACAGCACGTCAAATTCTAAGCGTAATTTGTTCTTGTACTCCCACGATTCGTTGGTGGACTATCCTCATCACTGCACATGCCTCGTGTCATAATCAGCCACTGAATGAGAAGTCGGTGCTATGAGTGGAGAAAAAGAAAAGAAAAGAAAAGAAAAGTGGGTCTCGAAAAGCTGTTAACATATAATGGATTGCAAATATTGATGTAGATGGAGTGTGGAAGGACAAAGCTTACAATATTCCAATTCAGGTAACAAATTGACCCATAGCCTATCATTTTTGTAATTTGACATTCATATGTGAACCCAGCTTTCATACAGGGCCTGAAATTGAAATTGACATTAATAATAAGACATAATGTAGTTAAGTTCTATTCCAAAATAAAAATATTTTAGCAAGCATTTGACAAATGGTTGTCCATATCAGGAAACCTTGAACAAACCACCTGTAGTATGCCACTGCACTCAAACAACGCCCACACTGAGGCAAAAACAAGCAGAACACTAAACCACAGCTGCCTGGTGTAAAACAGTTAACATGACATCAGCATACCAGCAGTGCTGCACATTATGCAAGGGTTATGCAAGGGGTCTAAACACGGGTTTACACATTGGTGGCCATCTTAGATTTTGATCACAACTTCAAAACGAGGCGCTATCACGCATGCGCATTTTTCGAAGTGTACACCCGTGTATTGTCAAATATCCCTCTTCCTTGATGAAAACTCACCTACAGCTTGGCACTGTCTTTTTAATTCATAGCGATCACCAATCTTCGATACTCCCAATGATTTCAACTCATCATCAGACATAGAAGGAATCATGGAGGAAGTCACCTTTAAGAAAAACATAATCTTTAGTAAACATGCTGAACACAAGCCATTGAAAAGGGGAATAGTAGTTAGTACTTTAAATGAGGGGTATAGGAGGTAAAAACTACAGATACTTCACTTAGTTCATTATGGGAACTGTCACTCGAGTCCAGGACTCGGCCTGAAGTTGCAATTTTGTTGACTTGCACTCGACTTAAGTCTTGAGTTATGTTAGGCAAGAGACTCTGACTTGACGAGTATGACTCAAACTCAACACTAAGTGACATTTAAAATGTATTTGCCTTTTAAACAACGATCTTAAAATTGTGTCAATGATTTTACATCATTAAATTATATAAACAGTAAACAACTGTAGGATTGCAAATAATAACATTTCAGCATTGATACAAGTAAAGTGCTTACAATGTACATCTCTAAGATAGCAACAGCAGCATTGTAAACATAACTATGACTTACGAGTACTGTACCTAATTGCACTGATCAAAATGGAACAACCTAAAACATATTGATGGGTTTAATTTATTCAAGTTGGGGGCTGGTCATGTCGTCCCCCGCTCTCCCCCCAGCAAGCTCGGCCCCAACAAGAAGTCGCCCCCAACAAAGTTGCCTCCTAACCAGCTGGTTTGAGGGTGAATTTGTTAGGGGCATCTTTGTTGGGGGGGGGGGGGGGGTGACAGGTGGAATGGAAGTAATGATACTGGGCTGGCTTTCATAATAATTAAGGTGAGGAATGAGTTCAGTTAGGTGAGGGGCTATTTTTACGAATATGATTATAATCGTCAGTGTACCTGTTGTCGAGGTATCAAGTTTTTGAGGATTGACCTCCTATCATTGGTAGCGACTCCCAGGCCTGTATCATACAATCAGTTGATTTGTTTTATGTACGTACGTGCTCCCCGGCCCCGCAAGCCGAAACTACATGTCATCAACAGTTAACTTCTGTATGTGACTTTTTGTCTTGCTTGGAATAATTAATGCTTACGTAGGCCTACCACACCCTCGAAAACCGGTAGTACATCGAGGATTGGGGGCCTAATTTAGTAATATGAATCCCCAGGAAGACAACCGCAAGTGGAACAACTCATTTCGGGTCACTTTAATGACAAACATAAATAAAGTAGGCCTAATAAGAAATACAATTATATTTACCCGGTTTTCAGTCTCCATTTTCGCGAGGCGGAGTGGCATGCGTACAGCATAGCATGCATAGAGCTGGTACAACACCGCAGTTAGTGACAAAAATCAATCAGTGCACGCAACCACGAGCGAGACGGGTGCACCAGACTATTTCATAACATACCGAGCTACCTAGGTTACTAAAAAAATCCACAAATTCACGCCTGAGTGGGTTTGCGACTTGGGGCCCAAGTCTTGAATATTGGCGTCAATATTGGCGTCAATATTTACGCTTTGGGGTCCAAGTCGTGAATTTTGGCGTCAAAATTGGCGTAAATATTTGCGACTAATTGGAGCCCAAGTCGTGAATATTGGCGTCAATATTGTCGTCAATATTTGCGACTTGGGGCCCAAGCGTGAATATTGGCGTCAATATTGTCGTCAATATTTGCGACTTTAGGCCATGTCGTAAATATTGGCGTCAATATTGACGTCAATATTTACGACTTGGGGTAAAAGTCGTGAATATTGGCGTCAATATTGGCGTCAATATTTACGACTTGGGGCCCAAGTCGTTAATATTGGCGTCAATATTGGCGTCAATATTTACGACTTGGAGGCTAAGTCGTGAATATTGGCGTCAATATTGGCGTCAATATTTACGACTTGAGGCCAAGTCGTGAATATTGGCGTCAATATTGACGTCAATATTTGCGACTTGAGGCCAAGTCGTCAATATTGGCGTCAATATTGGCGTCAATATTTGCGACTTGGGGTAAAAGTCGTGAATATTGGCGTCAATATTGACGTCAATATTTGTTTGCGATGTCCCTTTAAAGCCACCATAGTGCCTCATTGTGCCTTGTTGGTAGCACTGCATCATCGTATCTTTTTGTGCCTCGATTGTTGTACGTCATCAGCGTGCCTCATTGTGCCTCATTGATTGTGTCTTAATCGCTGTACCTCTATCACTGTGCCTTAGTGTGCCTAGATCATTGTGCCTTATTATGCCTTGTTGGTTGCACCTCATCATCGTGCCTTGTTATGCCACGATTGTTGTACATCATTAGTGTGCCTCATTGTGTTTTAATTGTTGTGTTTCATCTCTGTGCCTTAGTGTGCCTAGATCATTGTACCTCATCATTGTGCCTCGTTGATTGTGACTTAATCGCTGTACCTCATCACTGTGCCTTAGTGTGCCTAGATCATTGTGCCTTGTTGGTTGCACCTCATCATCGTGCCTTGTTATGCCACAATTGTTGTACATCTCCAGTGTGCCTCATTGTGTTTTAATCATTGTATTTCATCATTGTGCCCTAGTGTGCCTAGATCATTGTACCTCATCATTGTGCCTTATTGTGGCTAGTTGTTTGTAATTCATCATCATGTCTTGTTGTGTTTCGATTGTTGTACGTCATCAGCGTGCCTCATTATGCCTCATTGTGTCTTAATCGTTGTATCTCATCACTGTGCCTTGGTGTGCCAAGATCATTGTGCCTAGTTGGTTGCTTCTTATCATTGTTCCTTGTTGTGTCTCGACTGTTGTACCTCATCAGCGTTCCTCTTTGTGCCTCATTGATTGGGTCTTAATCGCTGTACCTCATCACTGTGCCTTATTGTGCCTCGATTGTTGTACGCATCAGCGTGCCTCATTGTGCCTCATTGATTGTGTCTTAATCGCTGTACCTCATCACTGTGCCTTAGTGTGCCTAGATCATTGTGCCTTATTAGTTGCACCTCATCATCGTGCCTTGTTATGCCACGATTGTTGTACGACATAAGTGTGCCTCATTGTGTTTTAATTGTTGTATTTCATCACTGTGCCTTAGTGTGCCTAGATCATTGTACCTCATCATCTTGCCTTGATGTGTCTCGATTGTTGTACCTCATCACCGTGCCTCATTTGCCTCATTGCTTGTGTCTTAATCGCTGTACCTCATCACTGTGCCTTAGTTTGCCTCGATCATTGTGCCTAATTGTGCCTTGTTGGTTGCACCTCATCATCGTGCCTTGTTGTGCCTCGGTAGTTGTTCGTCATCAGCGTGCCTCATTGTGCCTCATTGATTGTGACTTAATCGCTGTACCTCATCACTGTGCCTTAGTGTGCCTAGATCATTGTGCCTTGTTGGTTGCACCTCATCATCGTGCCTTGTTATGCCACAATTGTTGTACATCTCCAGTGTGCCTCATTGTGTTTTAATCATTGTATTTCATCAGTGTGCCCTAGTGTGCCTAGATCATTGTACCTCATCATTGTGCCTTATTGTGGCTAGTTGTTTGTACCTCATCATCATGCCTTGTTGTGTTTCGATTGTTGTACGTCATCGGCGTGCCTCATTATGCCTCATTGTGTCTTAATCGTTGTATCTCATCACTGTGCCTTGGTGTGCCAAGATCATTGTGCCTAGTTGGTTGCTTCTTATCATTGTTCCTTGTTGTGTCTCGACTGTTGTACCTCATCAGCGTGCCTCTTTGTGCCTCATTGATTGTGTCTTAATCGCTGTACCTCATCACTGTGCCTTATTGTGCCTCGATTGTTGTACGCATCAGCATATTGTGCCTTGTTGGTTGCTACTCATCATCGTGCCTTGATATATCTCAATTGTTTTTCCTCATTACTGTGCCTCATTGTTCCTCATTGCTTGTGTCTTAATCGCTGTACCTCATCACTGTGCCTTTGTGTGCCCAGATCATTGTGCCTTATTGTGCCTTGTTGGTAGCACCGCATCATCGTATCTTTTTGTGCCTCGATTGTTGTACGTCATCAGCGTGCCTCATTGTGCCTCATTGATTGTGTCTTAATCGCTGTACCTCTATCACTGTGCCTTAGTGTGCCTAGATCATTGTGCCTTATTATGCCTTGTTGGTTGCACCTCATCATCGTGCCTTGTTATGCCACGATTGTTGTACATCATTAGTGTGCCTCATTGTGTTTTAATTGTTGTGTTTCATCTCTGTGCCTTAGTGTGCCTAGATCATTGTACCTCATCATCGTGCCTTGATGTGTCTCAATTGTTGTACCTCATCACCTTGCCTTATTTTGCCTCATTGCTTGTGTCCTAATCGCTGTACCTCATCATCGTGCCTTGTTAAGCCACAATTGTTGTACATCTCCAGTGTGCCTCATTGTGTTTTAATCATTGTATTTCATCAGTGTGCCCTAGTGTGCCTAGATCATTGTACCTCATCATTGTGCCTTATTGTGGCTAGTTGTTTGTACCTCATCATCATGCCTTGTTGTGTTTCGATTGTTGTCCGTCATCAGCGTGCCTCATTATGCCTCATTGTGTCTTAATCGTTGTATCTCATCACTGTGCCTTGGTGTGCCAAGATCATTGTGCCTAGTTGGTTGCTTCTTATCATTGTTCCTTGTTGTGTCTCGACTGTTGTACCTCATCAGCGTGCCTCTTTGTGCCTCATCGATTGTGTCTTAATCGCTGTACCTCATCACTGTGCCTTATTGTGCCTCGATTGTTGTACGCATCAGCGTGCCTCATTGTGCCTCATTGATTGTGTCTTTATCGATGTACCTCATCACTGTGCCTTAGTGTGCCTAGATCATTGTGCCTTATTGGTTGCACCTCATCATCGTGCCTTGTTATGCCACAATTGTTGTACGACATAAGTGTGCCTCATTGTGTTTTAATTGTTGTATTTCATCACTGTGCCTTAGTGTGCCTAGATCATTGTACCTCATCATCATGCCTTGATGTGTCTCGATTGTTGTACCTCATCACCGTGCCTCATTTGCCTCATTGCTTGTGTCTTAATCGCTGTACCTCATCACTGTGCCTTTGTGTGCCTAGATCATTGTTCCTTATTGTGCCTTGTTGGTTGCTACTCATCATCGTGCCTTGATGTTTCTCGATTGTTGTACCTCATTACCGTGTCTCATTGTGTCTCATTGCTCATGTCTTAATCGCTGTACCTCATCACTGTGTCTTTGTGTGCCAAGATCATTGTGCCTTATTGTGCCTTGTTCGTTGCACCTCATCATCGTATCTTGTTGTGCCTCGATTGTTGTACCTCATCACCGTGCCTCATTCCTCATTGATTGTGTCTTAATCGGTGTACCTCCTCAATGTGCCTTAGTGTGCCTCGATCATTGTGCCTATATGTTGTGCCTTGTTGGTTGCACCTCATCATCGTGTTTTGTTGTGCCTCGATTGTTGTACGTCATCAGCGTTCCTCATTGTGCCTCATTGATTGTGTCTTAATCGCTGTACCTCATCACTGTGCCTTTGTATGCCTAGATCATTGTGCCTTATTGTGCCTTGTTGGTTGCACCTCATCATCGTGCCTTGTTGCGCCTTGATTGTTGTACCTCATCACCGTGCCTCATCCCTCATTATTGTCTTAATCGCTGTACCTCATCACTGTGTCTTAGAGTGCTTAGATTATTGTGCCTTATTGTGCCTTGTTGGTTGCACCTCATCATCCTGCCTTGTTATGCCACAATAGTTGCACGTCATCAGTGCCTCATTGTGTTTTAATCATTGTATTTCATCACTGTGCCTTAGTGTGCCTAGATCATTGTACCTCATCCTGCCTTGATGTGTCTCGATTGTTGTACCTCATCACCGTGCCTCATTTGCCTCATTGCTTGTGTCTTAATCGCTGTACCTCATCACTGTGCCTTAGTGTGCCTAGATCATTGTGCCTCATTGTGCCTTGTTGGTTGCACCTCATCATCATGCCTTGTTATGCCACGATTGTTGTACATCATAAGTGTGCCTCATTGTGTTTTAATTGTTGTGTTTCATATCTGTGCCTTAGTGTGCCTAGATCATTGTACCTCATCATCATGCCTTGATGTGTCTCGATTGGTGGTTGTGCCTTGTTGGTTGCTACTCATCATTGTGCCTCGATGTGTCTCGATTGTTATAACTCATTACCGTGCCTCATTGTGCCTCATTGCTTGTGTCTTAATCGCTGTACCTCATCATTGTGCCCTAGTGTGCCTATATCATTGTACCTCAAGATTGTGCCTTATTGTGCCTTGTTGGTTGCACCTCATCGTGTTTTGTTGTGTCTCAATTGTTGTAATGTCATCAGTGTGCATTATGCTTCATTGATTGTGTCTTAATCGCTGTACCTCATCACTGTGCCTTAGTTTGCCTTGATCATTGTGCCTTATTGTGCCTTGTTGGTTGCTACTCATCATTGTGCCTTGATATGTCTCAATTGTTTTTCCTCATTACTGTGTCTCATTGTGCCTCATTGCTTGTGTCTTAATCGCTGTACCTCATCACTGTGCCTTTGTGTGCCTAGATCATTGTGCCTTATTGTGCCTTGTTGGTAGCACTGCATCATCGTATCTTTTTGTGCCTCGATTGTTGTACGTCATCAGCGTGCCTCATTGTGCCTCATTGATTGTGTCTTAATCGCTGTACCTCTATCACTGTGCCTTAGTGTGCCTAGATCCTTGTGCCTTATTATGCCTTGTTGGATGCACCTCATCATCGTGCCTTGTTATGCCACAATTGTTGTACATCATAAGTGTGCCTCATTGTGTTTTAATTGTTGTGTTTCATCTCTGTGCCTTTGTGTGCCTAGATCATTGTACCTCATCATCGTGCCTTGATGTGTCTCGATTGTTGTACCTCATCACCTTGCCTTATTTTGCCTCATTGCTTGTGTCCTAATCGCTGTACCTCATCACTGTGCCTTTGTGTGCCTAGATCATTGTTCCTTATTGTGCCTTGTTGGTTGCTATTCATCATTGTGCCTCGATGTGTCTCGATTGTTGTAACTCATTACCATGCCTCATTGTGCCTCATTGCTTGTGTCTTAATCGCTGTACCTCATCATTGTGCCCTAGTGTGCCTTTATCATTGTACCTCATCATTGTGCCTTATTGTGCCTTGTTGGTTGCACCTCATCGTGTTTTGTTGTGTCTGAATTGTTGTAATGTCATCAGTGTGCATTATGCTTCAGTGATTGTGTCTTAATCGCTGTACCTCATCACTGTGCCTTAGTTTGCCTCAATCATTGTGCCTAATTGTGCCTTGTTGGTTGCACCTCATCATCGTGCCTTGTTGTGCCTCGGTAGTTGTTCGTCATCAGCGTGCCTCATTGTGCCTCATTGATTGTGACTTAATTGCTGTACCTCATCACTGTGCCTTAGTGTGCCTAGATCATTGTGCCTTGTTGGTTGCACCTCATCATCGTGCCTTGTTATGCCACAATTGTTGTACATCTCCAGTGTGCCTCATTGTGTTTTAATCATTGTATTTCATCAGTGTGCCCTAGTGTGCCTAGATCATTGTACCTCATCATTGTGCCTTATTGTGGCTAGTTGTTTGTACCTCATCATCATGCCTTGTTGTGTTTCGATTGTTGTACGTCATCGGCGTGCCTCATTATGCCTCATTGTGTCTTAATCGTTGTATCTCATCACTGTGCCTTGGTGTGCCAAGATCATTGTGCCTAGTTGGTTGCTTCTTATCATTGTTCCTTGTTGTGTCTCGACTGTTGTACCTCATCAGCGTGCCTCTTTGTGCCTCATTGATTGTGTCTTAATCGCTGTACCTCATCACTGTGCCTTATTGTGCCTCGATTGTTGTACGCATCAGCATATTGTGCCTTGTTGGTTGCTACTCATCATCGTGCCTTGATATATCTCAATTGTTTTTCCTCATTACTGTGCCTCATTGTGCCTTGTTGGTAGCACTGCATCATCGTATCTTTTTGTGCCTCGATTGTTGTACGTCATCAGCGTGCCTCATTGTGCCTCATTGATTGTGTCTTAATCGCTGTACCTCTATCACTGTGCCTTAGTGTGCCTAGATCATTGTGCCTTATTATGCCTTGTTGGTTGCACCTCATCATCGTGCCTTGTTATGCCACGATTGTTGTACATCATTAGTGTGCCTCATTGTGTTTTAATTGTTGTGTTTCATCTCTGTGCCTTAGTGTGCCTAGATCATTGTACCTCATCATTGTGCCTCGTTGATTGTGACTTAATCGCTGTACCTCATCACTGTGCCTTAGTGTGCCTAGATCATTGTGCCTTGTTGGTTGCACCTCATCATCGTGCCTTGTTATGCCACAATTGTTGTACATCTCCAGTGTGCCTCATTGTGTTTTAATCATTGTATTTCATCATTGTGCCCTAGTGTGCCTAGATCATTGTACCTCATCATTGTGCCTTATTGTGGCTAGTTGTTTGTAATTCATCATCATGTCTTGTTGTGTTTCGATTGTTGTACGTCATCAGCGTGCCTCATTATGCCTCATTGTGTCTTAATCGTTGTATCTCATCACTGTGCCTTGGTGTGCCAAGATCATTGTGCCTAGTTGGTTGCTTCTTATCATTGTTCCTTGTTGTGTCTCGACTGTTGTACCTCATCAGCGTTCCTCTTTGTGCCTCATTGATTGGGTCTTAATCGCTGTACCTCATCACTGTGCCTTATTGTGCCTCGATTGTTGTACGCATCAGCGTGCCTCATTGTGCCTCATTGATTGTGTCTTAATCGCTGTACCTCATCACTGTGCCTTAGTGTGCCTAGATCATTGTGCCTTATTAGTTGCACCTCATCATCGTGCCTTGTTATGCCACGATTGTTGTACGACATAAGTGTGCCTCATTGTGTTTTAATTGTTGTATTTCATCACTGTGCCTTAGTGTGCCTAGATCATTGTACCTCATCATCTTGCCTTGATGTGTCTCGATTGTTGTACCTCATCACCGTGCCTCATTTGCCTCATTGCTTGTGTCTTAATCGCTGTACCTCATCACTGTGCCTTAGTTTGCCTCGATCATTGTGCCTAATTGTGCCTTGTTGGTTGCACCTCATCATCGTGCCTTGTTGTGCCTCGGTAGTTGTTCGTCATCAGCGTGCCTCATTGTGCCTCATTGATTGTGACTTAATCGCTGTACCTCATCACTGTGCCTTAGTGTGCCTAGATCATTGTGCCTTGTTGGTTGCACCTCATCATCGTGCCTTGTTATGCCACAATTGTTGTACATCTCCAGTGTGCCTCATTGTGTTTTAATCATTGTATTTCATCAGTGTGCCCTAGTGTGCCTAGATCATTGTACCTCATCATTGTGCCTTATTGTGGCTAGTTGTTTGTACCTCATCATCATGCCTTGTTGTGTTTCGATTGTTGTACGTCATCGGCGTGCCTCATTATGCCTCATTGTGTCTTAATCGTTGTATCTCATCACTGTGCCTTGGTGTGCCAAGATCATTGTGCCTAGTTGGTTGCTTCTTATCATTGTTCCTTGTTGTGTCTCGACTGTTGTACCTCATCAGCGTGCCTCTTTGTGCCTCATTGATTGTGTCTTAATCGCTGTACCTCATCACTGTGCCTTATTGTGCCTCGATTGTTGTACGCATCAGCATATTGTGCCTTGTTGGTTGCTACTCATCATCGTGCCTTGATATATCTCAATTGTTTTTCCTCATTACTGTGCCTCATTGTTCCTCATTGCTTGTGTCTTAATCGCTGTACCTCATCACTGTGCCTTTGTGTGCCCAGATCATTGTGCCTTATTGTGCCTTGTTGGTAGCACCGCATCATCGTATCTTTTTGTGCCTCGATTGTTGTACGTCATCAGCGTGCCTCATTGTGCCTCATTGATTGTGTCTTAATCGCTGTACCTCTATCACTGTGCCTTAGTGTGCCTAGATCATTGTGCCTTATTATGCCTTGTTGGTTGCACCTCATCATCGTGCCTTGTTATGCCACGATTGTTGTACATCATTAGTGTGCCTCATTGTGTTTTAATTGTTGTGTTTCATCTCTGTGCCTTAGTGTGCCTAGATCATTGTACCTCATCATCGTGCCTTGATGTGTCTCAATTGTTGTACCTCATCACCTTGCCTTATTTTGCCTCATTGCTTGTGTCCTAATCGCTGTACCTCATCATCGTGCCTTGTTGTGCCTCGGTAGTTGTTCGTCATCAGCGTGCCTCATTGTGCCTCATTGATTGTGACTTAATCGCTGTACCTCATCACTGTGCCTTAGTGTGCCTAGATCATTGTGCCTTGTTGGTTGCACCTCATCATCGTGCCTTGTTATGCCACAATTGTTGTACATCTCCAGTGTGCCTCATTGTGTTTTAATCATTGTATTTCATCAGTGTGCCCTAGTGTGCCTAGATCATTGTACCTCATCATTGTGCCTTATTGTGGCTAGTTGTTTGTACCTCATCATCATGCCTTGTTGTGTTTCGATTGTTGTACGTCATCGGCGTGCCTCATTATGCCTCATTGTGTCTTAATCGTTGTATCTCATCACTGTGCCTTGGTGTGCCAAGATCATTGTGCCTAGTTGGTTGCTTCTTATCATTGTTCCTTGTTGTGTCTCGACTGTTGTACCTCATCAGCGTGCCTCTTTGTGCCTCATTGATTGTGTCTTAATCGCTGTACCTCATCACTGTGCCTTATTGTGCCTCGATTGTTGTACGCATCAGCATATTGTGCCTTGTTGGTTGCTACTCATCATCGTGCCTTGATATATCTCAATTGTTTTTCCTCATTACTGTGCCTCATTGTTCCTCATTGCTTGTGTCTTAATCGCTGTACCTCATCACTGTGCCTTTGTGTGCCCAGATCATTGTGCCTTATTGTGCCTTGTTGGTAGCACCGCATCATCGTATCTTTTTGTGCCTCGATTGTTGTACGTCATCAGCGTGCCTCATTGTGCCTCATTGATTGTGTCTTAATCGCTGTACCTCTATCACTGTGCCTTAGTGTGCCTAGATCATTGTGCCTTATTATGCCTTGTTGGTTGCACCTCATCATCGTGCCTTGTTATGCCACGATTGTTGTACATCATTAGTGTGCCTCATTGTGTTTTAATTGTTGTGTTTCATCTCTGTGCCTTAGTGTGCCTAGATCATTGTACCTCATCATCGTGCCTTGATGTGTCTCAATTGTTGTACCTCATCACCTTGCCTTATTTTGCCTCATTGCTTGTGTCCTAATCGCTGTACCTCATCATCGTGCCTTGTTAAGCCACAATTGTTGTACATCTCCAGTGTGCCTCATTGTGTTTTAATCATTGTATTTCATCAGTGTGCCCTAGTGTGCCTAGATCATTGTACCTCATCATTGTGCCTTATTGTGGCTAGTTGTTTGTACCTCATCATCATGCCTTGTTGTGTTTCGATTGTTGTCCGTCATCAGCGTGCCTCATTATGCCTCATTGTGTCTTAATCGTTGTATCTCATCACTGTGCCTTGGTGTGCCAAGATCATTGTGCCTAGTTGGTTGCTTCTTATCATTGTTCCTTGTTGTGTCTCGACTGTTGTACCTCATCAGCGTGCCTCTTTGTGCCTCATCGATTGTGTCTTAATCGCTGTACCTCATCACTGTGCCTTATTGTGCCTCGATTGTTGTACGCATCAGCGTGCCTCATTGTGCCTCATTGATTGTGTCTTTATCGATGTACCTCATCACTGTGCCTTAGTGTGCCTAGATCATTGTGCCTTATTGGTTGCACCTCATCATCGTGCCTTGTTATGCCACAATTGTTGTACGACATAAGTGTGCCTCATTGTGTTTTAATTGTTGTATTTCATCACTGTGCCTTAGTGTGCCTAGATCATTGTACCTCATCATCATGCCTTGATGTGTCTCGATTGTTGTACCTCATCACCGTGCCTCATTTGCCTCATTGCTTGTGTCTTAATCGCTGTACCTCATCACTGTGCCTTTGTGTGCCTAGATCATTGTTCCTTATTGTGCCTTGTTGGTTGCTACTCATCATCGTGCCTTGATGTTTCTCGATTGTTGTACCTCATTACCGTGTCTCATTGTGTCTCATTGCTCATGTCTTAATCGCTGTACCTCATCACTGTGTCTTTGTGTGCCAAGATCATTGTGCCTTATTGTGCCTTGTTCGTTGCACCTCATCATCGTATCTTGTTGTGCCTCGATTGTTGTACCTCATCACCGTGCCTCATTCCTCATTGATTGTGTCTTAATCGGTGTACCTCCTCAATGTGCCTTAGTGTGCCTCGATCATTGTGCCTATATGTTGTGCCTTGTTGGTTGCACCTCATCATCGTGTTTTGTTGTGCCTCGATTGTTGTACGTCATCAGCGTTCCTCATTGTGCCTCATTGATTGTGTCTTAATCGCTGTACCTCATCACTGTGCCTTTGTATGCCTAGATCATTGTGCCTTATTGTGCCTTGTTGGTTGCACCTCATCATCGTGCCTTGTTGCGCCTTGATTGTTGTACCTCATCACCGTGCCTCATCCCTCATTATTGTCTTAATCGCTGTACCTCATCACTGTGTCTTAGAGTGCTTAGATTATTGTGCCTTATTGTGCCTTGTTGGTTGCACCTCATCATCCTGCCTTGTTATGCCACAATAGTTGCACGTCATCAGTGCCTCATTGTGTTTTAATCATTGTATTTCATCACTGTGCCTTAGTGTGCCTAGATCATTGTACCTCATCCTGCCTTGATGTGTCTCGATTGTTGTACCTCATCACCGTGCCTCATTTGCCTCATTGCTTGTGTCTTAATCGCTGTACCTCATCACTGTGCCTTAGTGTGCCTAGATCATTGTGCCTCATTGTGCCTTGTTGGTTGCACCTCATCATCATGCCTTGTTATGCCACGATTGTTGTACATCATAAGTGTGCCTCATTGTGTTTTAATTGTTGTGTTTCATATCTGTGCCTTAGTGTGCCTAGATCATTGTACCTCATCATCATGCCTTGATGTGTCTCGATTGGTGGTTGTGCCTTGTTGGTTGCTACTCATCATTGTGCCTCGATGTGTCTCGATTGTTATAACTCATTACCGTGCCTCATTGTGCCTCATTGCTTGTGTCTTAATCGCTGTACCTCATCATTGTGCCCTAGTGTGCCTATATCATTGTACCTCAAGATTGTGCCTTATTGTGCCTTGTTGGTTGCACCTCATCGTGTTTTGTTGTGTCTCAATTGTTGTAATGTCATCAGTGTGCATTATGCTTCATTGATTGTGTCTTAATCGCTGTACCTCATCACTGTGCCTTAGTTTGCCTTGATCATTGTGCCTTATTGTGCCTTGTTGGTTGCTACTCATCATTGTGCCTTGATATGTCTCAATTGTTTTTCCTCATTACTGTGTCTCATTGTGCCTCATTGCTTGTGTCTTAATCGCTGTACCTCATCACTGTGCCTTTGTGTGCCTAGATCATTGTGCCTTATTGTGCCTTGTTGGTAGCACTGCATCATCGTATCTTTTTGTGCCTCGATTGTTGTACGTCATCAGCGTGCCTCATTGTGCCTCATTGATTGTGTCTTAATCGCTGTACCTCTATCACTGTGCCTTAGTGTGCCTAGATCCTTGTGCCTTATTATGCCTTGTTGGATGCACCTCATCATCGTGCCTTGTTATGCCACAATTGTTGTACATCATAAGTGTGCCTCATTGTGTTTTAATTGTTGTGTTTCATCTCTGTGCCTTTGTGTGCCTAGATCATTGTACCTCATCATCGTGCCTTGATGTGTCTCGATTGTTGTACCTCATCACCTTGCCTTATTTTGCCTCATTGCTTGTGTCCTAATCGCTGTACCTCATCACTGTGCCTTTGTGTGCCTAGATCATTGTTCCTTATTGTGCCTTGTTGGTTGCTATTCATCATTGTGCCTCGATGTGTCTCGATTGTTGTAACTCATTACCATGCCTCATTGTGCCTCATTGCTTGTGTCTTAATCGCTGTACCTCATCATTGTGCCCTAGTGTGCCTTTATCATTGTACCTCATCATTGTGCCTTATTGTGCCTTGTTGGTTGCACCTCATCGTGTTTTGTTGTGTCTGAATTGTTGTAATGTCATCAGTGTGCATTATGCTTCAGTGATTGTGTCTTAATCGCTGTACCTCATCACTGTGCCTTAGTTTGCCTCAATCATTGTGCCTAATTGTGCCTTGTTGGTTGCACCTCATCATCGTGCCTTGTTGTGCCTCGGTAGTTGTTCGTCATCAGCGTGCCTCATTGTGCCTCATTGATTGTGACTTAATTGCTGTACCTCATCACTGTGCCTTAGTGTGCCTAGATCATTGTGCCTTGTTGGTTGCACCTCATCATCGTGCCTTGTTATGCCACAATTGTTGTACATCTCCAGTGTGCCTCATTGTGTTTTAATCATTGTATTTCATCAGTGTGCCCTAGTGTGCCTAGATCATTGTACCTCATCATTGTGCCTTATTGTGGCTAGTTGTTTGTACCTCATCATCATGCCTTGTTGTGTTTCGATTGTTGTACGTCATCGGCGTGCCTCATTATGCCTCATTGTGTCTTAATCGTTGTATCTCATCACTGTGCCTTGGTGTGCCAAGATCATTGTGCCTAGTTGGTTGCTTCTTATCATTGTTCCTTGTTGTGTCTCGACTGTTGTACCTCATCAGCGTGCCTCTTTGTGCCTCATTGATTGTGTCTTAATCGCTGTACCTCATCACTGTGCCTTATTGTGCCTCGATTGTTGTACGCATCAGCATATTGTGCCTTGTTGGTTGCTACTCATCATCGTGCCTTGATATATCTCAATTGTTTTTCCTCATTACTGTGCCTCATTGTGCCTTGTTGGTAGCACTGCATCATCGTATCTTTTTGTGCCTCGATTGTTGTACGTCATCAGCGTGCCTCATTGTGCCTCATTGATTGTGTCTTAATCGCTGTACCTCTATCACTGTGCCTTAGTGTGCCTAGATCATTGTGCCTTATTATGCCTTGTTGGTTGCACCTCATCATCGTGCCTTGTTATGCCACGATTGTTGTACATCATTAGTGTGCCTCATTGTGTTTTAATTGTTGTGTTTCATCTCTGTGCCTTAGTGTGCCTAGATCATTGTACCTCATCATTGTGCCTCGTTGATTGTGACTTAATCGCTGTACCTCATCACTGTGCCTTAGTGTGCCTAGATCATTGTGCCTTGTTGGTTGCACCTCATCATCGTGCCTTGTTATGCCACAATTGTTGTACATCTCCAGTGTGCCTCATTGTGTTTTAATCATTGTATTTCATCATTGTGCCCTAGTGTGCCTAGATCATTGTACCTCATCATTGTGCCTTATTGTGGCTAGTTGTTTGTAATTCATCATCATGTCTTGTTGTGTTTCGATTGTTGTACGTCATCAGCGTGCCTCATTATGCCTCATTGTGTCTTAATCGTTGTATCTCATCACTGTGCCTTGGTGTGCCAAGATCATTGTGCCTAGTTGGTTGCTTCTTATCATTGTTCCTTGTTGTGTCTCGACTGTTGTACCTCATCAGCGTTCCTCTTTGTGCCTCATTGATTGGGTCTTAATCGCTGTACCTCATCACTGTGCCTTATTGTGCCTCGATTGTTGTACGCATCAGCGTGCCTCATTGTGCCTCATTGATTGTGTCTTAATCGCTGTACCTCATCACTGTGCCTTAGTGTGCCTAGATCATTGTGCCTTATTAGTTGCACCTCATCATCGTGCCTTGTTATGCCACGATTGTTGTACGACATAAGTGTGCCTCATTGTGTTTTAATTGTTGTATTTCATCACTGTGCCTTAGTGTGCCTAGATCATTGTACCTCATCATCTTGCCTTGATGTGTCTCGATTGTTGTACCTCATCACCGTGCCTCATTTGCCTCATTGCTTGTGTCTTAATCGCTGTACCTCATCACTGTGCCTTAGTTTGCCTCGATCATTGTGCCTAATTGTGCCTTGTTGGTTGCACCTCATCATCGTGCCTTGTTGTGCCTCGGTAGTTGTTCGTCATCAGCGTGCCTCATTGTGCCTCATTGATTGTGACTTAATCGCTGTACCTCATCACTGTGCCTTAGTGTGCCTAGATCATTGTGCCTTGTTGGTTGCACCTCATCATCGTGCCTTGTTATGCCACAATTGTTGTACATCTCCAGTGTGCCTCATTGTGTTTTAATCATTGTATTTCATCAGTGTGCCCTAGTGTGCCTAGATCATTGTACCTCATCATTGTGCCTTATTGTGGCTAGTTGTTTGTACCTCATCATCATGCCTTGTTGTGTTTCGATTGTTGTACGTCATCGGCGTGCCTCATTATGCCTCATTGTGTCTTAATCGTTGTATCTCATCACTGTGCCTTGGTGTGCCAAGATCATTGTGCCTAGTTGGTTGCTTCTTATCATTGTTCCTTGTTGTGTCTCGACTGTTGTACCTCATCAGCGTGCCTCTTTGTGCCTCATTGATTGTGTCTTAATCGCTGTACCTCATCACTGTGCCTTATTGTGCCTCGATTGTTGTACGCATCAGCATATTGTGCCTTGTTGGTTGCTACTCATCATCGTGCCTTGATATATCTCAATTGTTTTTCCTCATTACTGTGCCTCATTGTTCCTCATTGCTTGTGTCTTAATCGCTGTACCTCATCACTGTGCCTTTGTGTGCCCAGATCATTGTGCCTTATTGTGCCTTGTTGGTAGCACCGCATCATCGTATCTTTTTGTGCCTCGATTGTTGTACGTCATCAGCGTGCCTCATTGTGCCTCATTGATTGTGTCTTAATCGCTGTACCTCTATCACTGTGCCTTAGTGTGCCTAGATCATTGTGCCTTATTATGCCTTGTTGGTTGCACCTCATCATCGTGCCTTGTTATGCCACGATTGTTGTACATCATTAGTGTGCCTCATTGTGTTTTAATTGTTGTGTTTCATCTCTGTGCCTTAGTGTGCCTAGATCATTGTACCTCATCATCGTGCCTTGATGTGTCTCAATTGTTGTACCTCATCACCTTGCCTTATTTTGCCTCATTGCTTGTGTCCTAATCGCTGTACCTCATCATCGTGCCTTGTTAAGCCACAATTGTTGTACATCTCCAGTGTGCCTCATTGTGTTTTAATCATTGTATTTCATCAGTGTGCCCTAGTGTGCCTAGATCATTGTACCTCATCATTGTGCCTTATTGTGGCTAGTTGTTTGTACCTCATCATCATGCCTTGTTGTGTTTCGATTGTTGTCCGTCATCAGCGTGCCTCATTATGCCTCATTGTGTCTTAATCGTTGTATCTCATCACTGTGCCTTGGTGTGCCAAGATCATTGTGCCTAGTTGGTTGCTTCTTATCATTGTTCCTTGTTGTGTCTCGACTGTTGTACCTCATCAGCGTGCCTCTTTGTGCCTCATTGATTGTGTCTTAATCGCTGTACCTCATCACTGTGCCTTATTGTGCCTCGATTGTTGTACGCATCAGCGTGCCTCATTGTGCCTCATTGATTGTGTCTTTATCGATGTACCTCATCACTGTGCCTTAGTGTGCCTAGATCATTGTGCCTTATTGGTTGCACCTCATCATCGTGCCTTGTTATGCCACAATTGTTGTACGACATAAGTGTGCCTCATTGTGTTTTAATTGTTGTATTTCATCACTGTGCCTTAGTGTGCCTAGATCATTGTACCTCATCATCATGCCTTGATGTGTCTCGATTGTTGTACCTCATCACCGTGCCTCATTTGCCTCATTGCTTGTGTCTTAATCGCTGTACCTCATCACTGTGCCTTTGTGTGCCTAGATCATTGTTCCTTATTGTGCCTTGTTGGTTGCTACTCATCATCGTGCCTTGATGTTTCTCGATTGTTGTACCTCATTACCGTGTCTCATTCCTCATTGATTGTGTCTTAATCGGTGTACCTCCTCAATGTGCCTTAGTGTGCCTCGATCATTGTGCCTATATGTTGTGCCTTGTTGGTTGCACCTCATCATCGTGTTTTGTTGTGCCTCGATTGTTGTACGTCATCAGCGTTCCTCATTGTGCCTCATTGATTGTGTCTTAATCGCTGTACCTCATCACTGTGCCTTTGTATGCCTAGATCATTGTGCCTTATTGTGCCTTGTTGGTTGCACCTCATCATCGTGCCTTGTTGCGCCTTGATTGTTGTACCTCATCACCGTGCCTCATCCCTCATTATTGTCTTAATCGCTGTACCTCATCACTGTGTCTTAGAGTGCCTAGATTATTGTGCCTTATTGTGCCTTGTTGGTTGCACCTCATCATCCTGCCTTGTTATGCCACAATAGTTGCACGTCATCAGTGCCTCATTGTGTTTTAATCATTGTATTTCATCACTGTGCCTTAGTGTGCCTAGATCATTGTACCTCATCCTGCCTTGATGTGTCTCGATTGTTGTACCTCATCACCGTGCCTCATTTGCCTCATTGCTTGTGTCTTAATCGCTGTACCTCATCACTGTGCCTTAGTGTGCCTAGATCATTGTGCCTCATTGTGCCTTGTTGGTTGCACCTCATCATCGTGCCTTGTTATGCCACGATTGTTGTACATCATAAGTGTGCCTCATTGTGTTTTAATTGTTGTGTTTCATCTCTGTGCCTTAGTGTGCCTAGATCATTGTACCTCATCATCATGCCTTGTTATGCCACAATAGTTGCACGTCATCAGTGCCTCATTGTGTTTTAATCATTGTATTTCATCACTGTGCCTTAGTGTGCCTAGATCATTGTACCTCATCCTGCCTTGATGTGTCTCGATTGTTGTACCTCATCACCGTGCCTCATTTGCCTCATTGCTTGTGTCTTAATCGCTGTACCTCATCACTGTGCCTTAGTGTGCCTAGATCATTGTGCCTCATTGTGCCTTGTTGGTTGCACCTCATCATCGTGCCTTGTTATGCCACGATTGTTGTACATCATTAGTGTGCCTCATTGTGTTTTAATTGTTGTGTTTCATCTCTGTGCCTTAGTGTGCCTAGATCATTGTACCTCATCATTGTGCCTCGTTGATTGTGACTTAATCGCTGTACCTCATCACTGTGCCTTAGTGTGCCTAGATCATTGTGCCTTGTTGGTTGCACCTCATCATCGTGCCTTGTTATGCCACAATTGTTGTACATCTCCAGTGTGCCTCATTGTGTTTTAATCATTGTATTTCATCAGTGTGCCCTAGTGTGCCTAGATCATTGTACCTCATCATCATGCCTTGATGTGTCTCGATTGGTGGTTGTGCCTTGTTGGTTGCTACTCATCATTGTGCCTCGATGTGTCTCGATTGTTATAACTCATTACCGTGCCTCATTGTGCCTCATTGCTTGTGTCTTAATCGCTGTACCTCATCATTGTGCCCTAGTGTGCCTATATCATTGTACCTCAAGATTGTGCCTTATTGTGCCTTGTTGGTTGCACCTCATCGTGTTTTGTTGTGTCTCAATTGTTGTAATGTCATCAGTGTGCATTATGCTTCATTGATTGTGTCTTAATCGCTGTACCTCATCACTGTGCCTTAGTTTGCCTTGATCATTGTGCCTTATTGTGCCTTGTTGGTTGCTACTCATCATTGTGCCTTGATATGTCTCAATTGTTTTTCCTCATTACTGTGTCTCATTGTGCCTCATTGCTTGTGTCTTAATCGCTGTACCTCATCACTGTGCCTTTGTGTGCCTAGATCATTGTGCCTTATTGTGCCTTGTTGGTAGCACTGCATCATCGTATCTTTTTGTGCCTCGATTGTTGTACGTCATCAGCGTGCCTCATTGTGCCTCATTGATTGTGTCTTAATCGCTGTACCTCTATCACTGTGCCTTAGTGTGCCTAGATCCTTGTGCCTTATTATGCCTTGTTGGATGCACCTCATCATCGTGCCTTGTTATGCCACAATTGTTGTACATCATAAGTGTGCCTCATTGTGTTTTAATTGTTGTGTTTCATCTCTGTGCCTTTGTGTGCCTAGATCATTGTACCTCATCATCGTGCCTTGATGTGTCTCGATTGTTGTACCTCATCACCTTGCCTTATTTTGCCTCATTGCTTGTGTCCTAATCGCTGTACCTCATCACTGTGCCTTTGTGTGCCTAGATCATTGTTCCTTATTGTGCCTTGTTGGTTGCTATTCATCATTGTGCCTCGATGTGTCTCGATTGTTGTAACTCATTACCATGCCTCATTGTGCCTCATTGCTTGTGTCTTAATCGCTGTACCTCATCATTGTGCCCTAGTGTGCCTTTATCATTGTACCTCATCATTGTGCCTTATTGTGCCTTGTTGGTTGCACCTCATCGTGTTTTGTTGTGTCTGAATTGTTGTAATGTCATCAGTGTGCATTATGCTTCAGTGATTGTGTCTTAATCGCTGTACCTCATCACTGTGCCTTAGTTTGCCTCGATCATTGTGCCTAATTGTGCCTTGTTGGTTGCACCTCATCATCGTGCCTTGTTGTGCCTCGGTAGTTGTTCGTCATCAGCGTGCCTCATTGTGCCTCATTGATTGTGACTTAATTGCTGTACCTCATCACTGTGCCTTAGTGTGCCTAGATCATTGTGCCTTGTTGGTTGCACCTCATCATCGTGCCTTGTTATGCCACAATTGTTGTACATCTCCAGTGTGCCTCATTGTGTTTTAATCATTGTATTTCATCAGTGTGCCCTAGTGTGCCTAGATCATTGTACCTCATCATCATGCCTTGATGTGTCTCGATTGGTGGTTGTGCCTTGTTGGTTGCTACTCATCATTGTGCCTCGATGTGTCTCGATTGTTATAACTCATTACCGTGCCTCATTGTGCCTCATTGCTTGTGTCTTAATCGCTGTACCTCATCATTGTGCCCTAGTGTGCCTATATCATTGTACCTCAAGATTGTGCCTTATTGTGCCTTGTTGGTTGCACCTCATCGTGTTTTGTTGTGTCTCAATTGTTGTAATGTCATCAGTGTGCATTATGCTTCATTGATTGTGTCTTAATCGCTGTACCTCATCACTGTGCCTTAGTTTGCCTTGATCATTGTGCCTTATTGTGCCTTGTTGGTTGCTACTCATCATTGTGCCTTGATATGTCTCAATTGTTTTTCCTCATTACTGTGTCTCATTGTGCCTCATTGCTTGTGTCTTAATCGCTGTACCTCATCACTGTGCCTTTGTGTGCCTAGATCATTGTGCCTTATTGTGCCTTGTTGGTAGCACTGCATCATCGTATCTTTTTGTGCCTCGATTGTTGTACGTCATCAGCGTGCCTCATTGTGCCTCATTGATTGTGTCTTAATCGCTGTACCTCTATCACTGTGCCTTAGTGTGCCTAGATCCTTGTGCCTTATTATGCCTTGTTGGATGCACCTCATCATCGTGCCTTGTTATGCCACAATTGTTGTACATCATAAGTGTGCCTCATTGTGTTTTAATTGTTGTGTTTCATCTCTGTGCCTTTGTGTGCCTAGATCATTGTACCTCATCATCGTGCCTTGATGTGTCTCGATTGTTGTACCTCATCACCTTGCCTTATTTTGCCTCATTGCTTGTGTCCTAATCGCTGTACCTCATCACTGTGCCTTTGTGTGCCTAGATCATTGTTCCTTATTGTGCCTTGTTGGTTGCTATTCATCATTGTGCCTCGATGTGTCTCGATTGTTGTAACTCATTACCATGCCTCATTGTGCCTCATTGCTTGTGTCTTAATCGCTGTACCTCATCATTGTGCCCTAGTGTGCCTTTATCATTGTACCTCATCATTGTGCCTTATTGTGCCTTGTTGGTTGCACCTCATCGTGTTTTGTTGTGTCTGAATTGTTGTAATGTCATCAGTGTGCATTATGCTTCAGTGATTGTGTCTTAATCGCTGTACCTCATCACTGTGCCTTAGTTTGCCTCGATCATTGTGCCTAATTGTGCCTTGTTGGTTGCACCTCATCATCGTGCCTTGTTGTGCCTCGGTAGTTGTTCGTCATCAGCGTGCCTCATTGTGCCTCATTGATTGTGACTTAATTGCTGTACCTCATCACTGTGCCTTAGTGTGCCTAGATCATTGTGCCTTGTTGGTTGCACCTCATCATCGTGCCTTGTTATGCCACAATTGTTGTACATCTCCAGTGTGCCTCATTGTGTTTTAATCATTGTATTTCATCAGTGTGCCCTAGTGTGCCTAGATCATTGTACCTCATCATTGTGCCTTATTGTGGCTAGTTGTTTGTACCTCATCATCATGCCTTGTTGTGTTTCGATTGTTGTACGTCATCGGCGTGCCTCATTATGCCTCATTGTGTCTTAATCGTTGTATCTCATCACTGTGCCTTGGTGTGCCAAGATCATTGTGCCTAGTTGGTTGCTTCTTATCATTGTTCCTTGTTGTGTCTCGACTGTTGTACCTCATCAGCGTGCCTCTTTGTGCCTCATTGATTGTGTCTTAATCGCTGTACCTCATCACTGTGCCTTATTGTGCCTCGATTGTTGTACGCATCAGCATATTGTGCCTTGTTGGTTGCTACTCATCATCGTGCCTTGATATATCTCAATTGTTTTTCCTCATTACTGTGCCTCATTGTTCCTCATTGCTTGTGTCTTAATCGCTGTACCTCATCACTGTGCCTTTGTGTGCCCAGATCATTGTGCCTTATTGTGCCTTGTTGGTAGCACCGCATCATCGTATCTTTTTGTGCCTCGATTGTTGTACGTCATCAGCGTGCCTCATTGTGCCTCATTGATTGTGTCTTAATCGCTGTACCTCTATCACTGTGCCTTAGTGTGCCTAGATCATTGTGCCTTATTATGCCTTGTTGGTTGCACCTCATCATCGTGCCTTGTTATGCCACGATTGTTGTACATCATTAGTGTGCCTCATTGTGTTTTAATTGTTGTGTTTCATCTCTGTGCCTTAGTGTGCCTAGATCATTGTACCTCATCATCGTGCCTTGATGTGTCTCAATTGTTGTACCTCATCACCTTGCCTTATTTTGCCTCATTGCTTGTGTCCTAATCGCTGTACCTCATCATCGTGCCTTGTTAAGCCACAATTGTTGTACATCTCCAGTGTGCCTCATTGTGTTTTAATCATTGTATTTCATCAGTGTGCCCTAGTGTGCCTAGATCATTGTACCTCATCATTGTGCCTTATTGTGGCTAGTTGTTTGTACCTCATCATCATGCCTTGTTGTGTTTCGATTGTTGTCCGTCATCAGCGTGCCTCATTATGCCTCATTGTGTCTTAATCGTTGTATCTCATCACTGTGCCTTGGTGTGCCAAGATCATTGTGCCTAGTTGGTTGCTTCTTATCATTGTTCCTTGTTGTGTCTCGACTGTTGTACCTCATCAGCGTGCCTCTTTGTGCCTCATTGATTGTGTCTTAATCGCTGTACCTCATCACTGTGCCTTATTGTGCCTCGATTGTTGTACGCATCAGCGTGCCTCATTGTGCCTCATTGATTGTGTCTTTATCGATGTACCTCATCACTGTGCCTTAGTGTGCCTAGATCATTGTGCCTTATTGGTTGCACCTCATCATCGTGCCTTGTTATGCCACAATTGTTGTACGACATAAGTGTGCCTCATTGTGTTTTAATTGTTGTATTTCATCACTGTGCCTTAGTGTGCCTAGATCATTGTACCTCATCATCATGCCTTGATGTGTCTCGATTGTTGTACCTCATCACCGTGCCTCATTTGCCTCATTGCTTGTGTCTTAATCGCTGTACCTCATCACTGTGCCTTTGTGTGCCTAGATCATTGTTCCTTATTGTGCCTTGTTGGTTGCTACTCATCATCGTGCCTTGATGTTTCTCGATTGTTGTACCTCATTACCGTGTCTCATTGTGTCTCATTGCTCATGTCTTAATCGCTGTACCTCATCACTGTGTCTTTGTGTGCCAAGATCATTGTGCCTTATTGTGCCTTGTTCGTTGCACCTCATCATCGTATCTTGTTGTGCCTCGATTGTTGTACCTCATCACCGTGCCTCATTCCTCATTGATTGTGTCTTAATCGGTGTACCTCCTCAATGTGCCTTAGTGTGCCTCGATCATTGTGCCTATATGTTGTGCCTTGTTGGTTGCACCTCATCATTGTGTTTTGTTGTGCCTCGATTGTTGTACGTCATCAGCGTTCCTCATTGTGCCTCATTGATTGTGTCTTAATCGCTGTACCTCATCACTGTGCCTTTGTATGCCTAGATCATTGTGCCTTATTGTGCCTTGTTGGTTGCACCTCATCATCGTGCCTTGTTGCGCCTTGATTGTTGTACCTCATCACCGTGCCTCATCCCTCATTATTGTCTTAATCGCTGTACCTCATCACTGTGTCTTAGAGTGCCTAGATTATTGTGCCTTATTGTGCCTTGTTGGTTGCACCTCATCATCCTGCCTTGTTATGCCACAATAGTTGCACGTCATCAGTGCCTCATTGTGTTTTAATCATTGTATTTCATCACTGTGCCTTAGTGTGCCTAGATCATTGTACCTCATCCTGCCTTGATGTGTCTCGATTGTTGTACCTCATCACCGTGCCTCATTTGCCTCATTGCTTGTGTCTTAATCGCTGTACCTCATCACTGTGCCTTAGTGTGCCTAGATCATTGTGCCTCATTGTGCCTTGTTGGTTGCACCTCATCATCGTGCCTTGTTATGCCACGATTGTTGTACATCATAAGTGTGCCTCATTGTGTTTTAATTGTTGTGTTTCATCTCTGTGCCTTAGTGTGCCTAGATCATTGTACCTCATCATCATGCCTTGTTATGCCACAATAGTTGCACGTCATCAGTGCCTCATTGTGTTTTAATCATTGTATTTCATCACTGTGCCTTAGTGTGCCTAGATCATTGTACCTCATCCTGCCTTGATGTGTCTCGATTGTTGTACCTCATCACCGTGCCTCATTTGCCTCATTGCTTGTGTCTTAATCGCTGTACCTCATCACTGTGCCTTAGTGTGCCTAGATCATTGTGCCTCATTGTGCCTTGTTGGTTGCACCTCATCATCGTGCCTTGTTATGCCACGATTGTTGTACATCATAAGTGTGCCTCATTGTGTTTTAATTGTTGTGTTTCATCTCTGTGCCTTAGTGTGCCTAGATCATTGTACCTCATCATCATGCCTTGATGTGTCTCGATTGGTGGTTGTGCCTTGTTGGTTGCTACTCATCATTGTGCCTCGATATGTCTCGATTGTTATAACTCATTACCGTGCCTCATTGTGCCTCATTGCTTGTGTCTTAATCGCTGTACCTCATCATTGTGCCCTAGTGTGCCTATATCATTGTACCTCAAGATTGTGCCTTATTGTGCCTTGTTGGTTGCACCTCATCGTGTTTTGTTGTGTCTCAATTGTTGTAATGTCATCAGTGTGCATTATGCTTCATTGATTGTGTCTTAATCGCTGTACCTCATCACTGTGCCTTAGTTTGCCTTGATCATTGTGCCTTATTGTGCCTTGTTGGTTGCTACTCATCATTGTGCCTTGATATGTCTCAATTGTTTTTCCTCATTACTGTGTCTCATTGTGCCTCATTGCTTGTGTCTTAATCGCTGTACCTCATCACTGTGCCTTTGTGTGCCTAGATCATTGTGCCTTATTGTGCCTTGTTGGTAGCACTGCATCATCGTATCTTTTTGTGCCTCGATTGTTGTACGTCATCAGCGTGCCTCATTGTGCCTCATTGATTGTGTCTTAATCGCTGTACCTCTATCACTGTGCCTTAGTGTGCCTAGATCCTTGTGCCTTATTATGCCTTGTTGGATGCACCTCATCATCGTGCCTTGTTATGCCACAATTGTTGTACATCATAAGTGTGCCTCATTGTGTTTTAATTGTTGTGTTTCATCTCTGTGCCTTTGTGTGCCTAGATCATTGTACCTCATCATCGTGCCTTGATGTGTCTCGATTGTTGTACCTCATCACCTTGCCTTATTTTGCCTCATTGCTTGTGTCCTAATCGCTGTACCTCATCACTGTGCCTTTGTGTGCCTAGATCATTGTTCCTTATTGTGCCTTGTTGGTTGCTATTCATCATTGTGCCTCGATGTGTCTCGATTGTTGTAACTCATTACCATGCCTCATTGTGCCTCATTGCTTGTGTCTTAATCGCTGTACCTCATCATTGTGCCCTAGTGTGCCTTTATCATTGTACCTCATCATTGTGCCTTATTGTGCCTTGTTGGTTGCACCTCATCGTGTTTTGTTGTGTCTGAATTGTTGTAATGTCATCAGTGTGCATTATGCTTCATTGATTGTGTCTTAATCGCTGTACCTCATCACTGTGCCTTAGTTTGCCTCGATCATTGTGCCTAATTGTGCCTTGTTGGTTGCACCTCATCATCGTGCCTTGTTGTGCCTCGGTAGTTGTTCGTCATCAGCGTGCCTCATTGTGCCTCATTGATTGTGACTTAATTGCTGTACCTCATCACTGTGCCTTAGTGTGCCTAGATCATTGTGCCTTGTTGGTTGCACCTCATCATCGTGCCTTGTTATGCCACAATTGTTGTACATCTCCAGTGTGCCTCATTGTGTTTTAATCATTGTATTTCATCAGTGTGCCCTAGTGTGCCTAGATCATTGTACCTCATCATTGTGCCTTATTGTGGCTAGTTGTTTGTACCTCATCATCATGCCTTGTTGTGTTTCGATTGTTGTACGTCATCGGCGTGCCTCATTATGCCTCATTGTGTCTTAATCGTTGTATCTCATCACTGTGCCTTGGTGTGCCAAGATCATTGTGCCTAGTTGGTTGCTTCTTATCATTGTTCCTTGTTGTGTCTCGACTGTTGTACCTCATCAGCGTGCCTCTTTGTGCCTCATTGATTGTGTCTTAATCGCTGTACCTCATCACTGTGCCTTATTGTGCCTCGATTGTTGTACGCATCAGCATATTGTGCCTTGTTGGTTGCTACTCATCATCGTGCCTTGATATATCTCAATTGTTTTTCCTCATTACTGTGCCTCATTGTGCCTTGTTGGTAGCACTGCATCATCGTATCTTTTTGTGCCTCGATTGTTGTACGTCATCAGCGTGCCTCATTGTGCCTCATTGATTGTGTCTTAATCGCTGTACCTCTATCACTGTGCCTTAGTGTGCCTAGATCATTGTGCCTTATTATGCCTTGTTGGTTGCACCTCATCATCGTGCCTTGTTATGCCACGATTGTTGTACATCATTAGTGTGCCTCATTGTGTTTTAATTGTTGTGTTTCATCTCTGTGCCTTAGTGTGCCTAGATCATTGTACCTCATCATTGTGCCTCGTTGATTGTGACTTAATCGCTGTACCTCATCACTGTGCCTTAGTGTGCCTAGATCATTGTGCCTTGTTGGTTGCACCTCATCATCGTGCCTTGTTATGCCACAATTGTTGTACATCTCCAGTGTGCCTCATTGTGTTTTAATCATTGTATTTCATCATTGTGCCCTAGTGTGCCTAGATCATTGTACCTCATCATTGTGCCTTATTGTGGCTAGTTGTTTGTAATTCATCATCATGTCTTGTTGTGTTTCGATTGTTGTACGTCATCAGCGTGCCTCATTATGCCTCATTGTGTCTTAATCGTTGTATCTCATCACTGTGCCTTGGTGTGCCAAGATCATTGTGCCTAGTTGGTTGCTTCTTATCATTGTTCCTTGTTGTGTCTCGACTGTTGTACCTCATCAGCGTTCCTCTTTGTGCCTCATTGATTGGGTCTTAATCGCTGTACCTCATCACTGTGCCTCTGTATGCCTTGATCATTGTGCCTTATTGTGCCTCGTTGGTTGCACCTCATCATCGTGCCTTGTTGTGCCTTGATTGTTGTACCTCATCACCGTGCCTCATCCCTCATTATTGTCTTAATCGCTGTACCTCATCACTGTGCCTTAGTGTGCCTAGATTATTGTGCCTTGTTGGTTGCACCTCATCATCGTGCCTTGTTATGCCACGATAGTTGCACGTCATCAGTGCCTTATTGTGTTTTAATCATTGTATTTCATCACTGTGCCTTAGTGTGCCTAGATCATTGTACCTCATCCTGCCTTGATGTGTCTCGATTGTTGTACCTCATCACCGTGCCTCATTTGCCTCATTGCTTGTGTCTTAATCGCTGTACCTCATTACTGTGCCTTTGTGTGCCTAGATCATTGTGTCTTATTGTGCCTTGTTGGTAGCACTGCATCATCGTGCCTTGTTATGCCACGATTGTTGTACATCATAAGTGTGCCTCATTGTGTTTTAATTGTGTTTCATCTCTGTGCCTTTGTGTGCCTAGATCATTGTACCTCATCATCGTGCCTTGATGTGTCTCGATTGTTGTACCTCATCACC
Organism: Astropecten irregularis; assembly: GCA_963971285.1. Classification (NCBI taxonomy): domain Eukaryota; kingdom Metazoa; phylum Echinodermata; class Asteroidea; order Paxillosida; family Astropectinidae; genus Astropecten; species Astropecten irregularis. The sequence goes on along the minus strand of OZ020261.1, from coordinate 2,799,778 downwards.
TTGCCTTATTTTGCCTCATTGCTTGTGTCCTAATCGCTGTACCTCATCACTGTGCCTTTGTGTGCCTAGATCATTGTTTCTTATTGTGCCTTGTTGGTTGCTTCTCATCATTGTGCCTTGATGTGTCTCGATTGTTGTAACTCATTACCGTGCCTCATTGTGCCTCATTGCTTGTGTCTTAATCGCTGTACCTCATCACTGTGCCTGTGTATGCCTAGATCATTGTGCCCCATTGTGCCTTGTTGGTTGCACCTCATCATCGTGCCTTGTTGTGCCTTGATTGTTGTACCTCATCACCGTGCCTCATCCCTCATTATTGTCTTAATCGCTGTACCTCATCACTGTGCCTTAGTGTGCCTAGATTATTGTGCCTTATTGTGCCTTGTTGGTTGCACCTCATCATCGTGCCTTGTTATGCCACGATTGTTGTACATCATAAGTGTGCCTCATTGTGTTTTAATTGTTGTGTTTCATCTCTGTGCCTTAGTGTGCCTAGATCATTGTACCTCATCATCATGCCTTGTTATGCCACAATAGTTGCACGTCATCAGTGCCTCATTGTGTTTTAATCATTGTATTTCATCACTGTGCCTTAGTGTGCCTAGATCATTGTACCTCATCCTGCCTTGATGTGTCTCGATTGTTGTACCTCATCACCGTGCCTCATTTGCCTCATTGCTTGTGTCTTAATCGCTGTACCTCATCACTGTGCCTTAGTGTGCCTAGATCATTGTGCCTCATTGTGCCTTGTTGGTTGCACCTCATCATCGTGCCTTGTTATGCCACGATTGTTGTACATCATTAGTGTGCCTCATTGTGTTTTAATTGTTGTGTTTCATCTCTGTGCCTTAGTGTGCCTAGATCATTGTACCTCATCATTGTGCCTCGTTGATTGTGACTTAATCGCTGTACCTCATCACTGTGCCTTAGTGTGCCTAGATCATTGTGCCTTGTTGGTTGCACCTCATCATCGTGCCTTGTTATGCCACAATTGTTGTACATCTCCAGTGTGCCTCATTGTGTTTTAATCATTGTATTTCATCAGTGTGCCCTAGTGTGCCTAGATCATTGTACCTCATCATCATGCCTTGATGTGTCTCGATTGGTGGTTGTGCCTTGTTGGTTGCTACTCATCATTGTGCCTCGATGTGTCTCGATTGTTATAACTCATTACCGTGCCTCATTGTGCCTCATTGCTTGTGTCTTAATCGCTGTACCTCATCATTGTGCCCTAGTGTGCCTATATCATTGTACCTCAAGATTGTGCCTTATTGTGCCTTGTTGGTTGCACCTCATCGTGTTTTGTTGTGTCTCAATTGTTGTAATGTCATCAGTGTGCATTATGCTTCATTGATTGTGTCTTAATCGCTGTACCTCATCACTGTGCCTTAGTTTGCCTTGATCATTGTGCCTTATTGTGCCTTGTTGGTTGCTACTCATCATTGTGCCTTGATATGTCTCAATTGTTTTTCCTCATTACTGTGTCTCATTGTGCCTCATTGCTTGTGTCTTAATCGCTGTACCTCATCACTGTGCCTTTGTGTGCCTAGATCATTGTGCCTTATTGTGCCTTGTTGGTAGCACTGCATCATCGTATCTTTTTGTGCCTCGATTGTTGTACGTCATCAGCGTGCCTCATTGTGCCTCATTGATTGTGTCTTAATCGCTGTACCTCTATCACTGTGCCTTAGTGTGCCTAGATCCTTGTGCCTTATTATGCCTTGTTGGATGCACCTCATCATCGTGCCTTGTTATGCCACAATTGTTGTACATCATAAGTGTGCCTCATTGTGTTTTAATTGTTGTGTTTCATCTCTGTGCCTTTGTGTGCCTAGATCATTGTACCTCATCATCGTGCCTTGATGTGTCTCGATTGTTGTACCTCATCACCTTGCCTTATTTTGCCTCATTGCTTGTGTCCTAATCGCTGTACCTCATCACTGTGCCTTTGTGTGCCTAGATCATTGTTCCTTATTGTGCCTTGTTGGTTGCTATTCATCATTGTGCCTCGATGTGTCTCGATTGTTGTAACTCATTACCATGCCTCATTGTGCCTCATTGCTTGTGTCTTAATCGCTGTACCTCATCATTGTGCCCTAGTGTGCCTTTATCATTGTACCTCATCATTGTGCCTTATTGTGCCTTGTTGGTTGCACCTCATCGTGTTTTGTTGTGTCTGAATTGTTGTAATGTCATCAGTGTGCATTATGCTTCAGTGATTGTGTCTTAATCGCTGTACCTCATCACTGTGCCTTAGTTTGCCTCGATCATTGTGCCTAATTGTGCCTTGTTGGTTGCACCTCATCATCGTGCCTTGTTGTGCCTCGGTAGTTGTTCGTCATCAGCGTGCCTCATTGTGCCTCATTGATTGTGACTTAATTGCTGTACCTCATCACTGTGCCTTAGTGTGCCTAGATCATTGTGCCTTGTTGGTTGCACCTCATCATCGTGCCTTGTTATGCCACAATTGTTGTACATCTCCAGTGTGCCTCATTGTGTTTTAATCATTGTATTTCATCAGTGTGCCCTAGTGTGCCTAGATCATTGTACCTCATCATCATGCCTTGATGTGTCTCGATTGGTGGTTGTGCCTTGTTGGTTGCTACTCATCATTGTGCCTCGATGTGTCTCGATTGTTATAACTCATTACCGTGCCTCATTGTGCCTCATTGCTTGTGTCTTAATCGCTGTACCTCATCATTGTGCCCTAGTGTGCCTATATCATTGTACCTCAAGATTGTGCCTTATTGTGCCTTGTTGGTTGCACCTCATCGTGTTTTGTTGTGTCTCAATTGTTGTAATGTCATCAGTGTGCATTATGCTTCATTGATTGTGTCTTAATCGCTGTACCTCATCACTGTGCCTTAGTTTGCCTTGATCATTGTGCCTTATTGTGCCTTGTTGGTTGCTACTCATCATTGTGCCTTGATATGTCTCAATTGTTTTTCCTCATTACTGTGTCTCATTGTGCCTCATTGCTTGTGTCTTAATCGCTGTACCTCATCACTGTGCCTTTGTGTGCCTAGATCATTGTGCCTTATTGTGCCTTGTTGGTAGCACTGCATCATCGTATCTTTTTGTGCCTCGATTGTTGTACGTCATCAGCGTGCCTCATTGTGCCTCATTGATTGTGTCTTAATCGCTGTACCTCTATCACTGTGCCTTAGTGTGCCTAGATCCTTGTGCCTTATTATGCCTTGTTGGATGCACCTCATCATCGTGCCTTGTTATGCCACAATTGTTGTACATCATAAGTGTGCCTCATTGTGTTTTAATTGTTGTGTTTCATCTCTGTGCCTTTGTGTGCCTAGATCATTGTACCTCATCATCGTGCCTTGATGTGTCTCGATTGTTGTACCTCATCACCTTGCCTTATTTTGCCTCATTGCTTGTGTCCTAATCGCTGTACCTCATCACTGTGCCTTTGTGTGCCTAGATCATTGTTCCTTATTGTGCCTTGTTGGTTGCTATTCATCATTGTGCCTCGATGTGTCTCGATTGTTGTAACTCATTACCATGCCTCATTGTGCCTCATTGCTTGTGTCTTAATCGCTGTACCTCATCATTGTGCCCTAGTGTGCCTTTATCATTGTACCTCATCATTGTGCCTTATTGTGCCTTGTTGGTTGCACCTCATCGTGTTTTGTTGTGTCTGAATTGTTGTAATGTCATCAGTGTGCATTATGCTTCAGTGATTGTGTCTTAATCGCTGTACCTCATCACTGTGCCTTAGTTTGCCTCGATCATTGTGCCTAATTGTGCCTTGTTGGTTGCACCTCATCATCGTGCCTTGTTGTGCCTCGGTAGTTGTTCGTCATCAGCGTGCCTCATTGTGCCTCATTGATTGTGACTTAATTGCTGTACCTCATCACTGTGCCTTAGTGTGCCTAGATCATTGTGCCTTGTTGGTTGCACCTCATCATCGTGCCTTGTTATGCCACAATTGTTGTACATCTCCAGTGTGCCTCATTGTGTTTTAATCATTGTATTTCATCAGTGTGCCCTAGTGTGCCTAGATCATTGTACCTCATCATTGTGCCTTATTGTGGCTAGTTGTTTGTACCTCATCATCATGCCTTGTTGTGTTTCGATTGTTGTACGTCATCGGCGTGCCTCATTATGCCTCATTGTGTCTTAATCGTTGTATCTCATCACTGTGCCTTGGTGTGCCAAGATCATTGTGCCTAGTTGGTTGCTTCTTATCATTGTTCCTTGTTGTGTCTCGACTGTTGTACCTCATCAGCGTGCCTCTTTGTGCCTCATTGATTGTGTCTTAATCGCTGTACCTCATCACTGTGCCTTATTGTGCCTCGATTGTTGTACGCATCAGCATATTGTGCCTTGTTGGTTGCTACTCATCATCGTGCCTTGATATATCTCAATTGTTTTTCCTCATTACTGTGCCTCATTGTTCCTCATTGCTTGTGTCTTAATCGCTGTACCTCATCACTGTGCCTTTGTGTGCCCAGATCATTGTGCCTTATTGTGCCTTGTTGGTAGCACCGCATCATCGTATCTTTTTGTGCCTCGATTGTTGTACGTCATCAGCGTGCCTCATTGTGCCTCATTGATTGTGTCTTAATCGCTGTACCTCTATCACTGTGCCTTAGTGTGCCTAGATCATTGTGCCTTATTATGCCTTGTTGGTTGCACCTCATCATCGTGCCTTGTTATGCCACGATTGTTGTACATCATTAGTGTGCCTCATTGTGTTTTAATTGTTGTGTTTCATCTCTGTGCCTTAGTGTGCCTAGATCATTGTACCTCATCATCGTGCCTTGATGTGTCTCAATTGTTGTACCTCATCACCTTGCCTTATTTTGCCTCATTGCTTGTGTCCTAATCGCTGTACCTCATCATCGTGCCTTGTTAAGCCACAATTGTTGTACATCTCCAGTGTGCCTCATTGTGTTTTAATCATTGTATTTCATCAGTGTGCCCTAGTGTGCCTAGATCATTGTACCTCATCATTGTGCCTTATTGTGGCTAGTTGTTTGTACCTCATCATCATGCCTTGTTGTGTTTCGATTGTTGTCCGTCATCAGCGTGCCTCATTATGCCTCATTGTGTCTTAATCGTTGTATCTCATCACTGTGCCTTGGTGTGCCAAGATCATTGTGCCTAGTTGGTTGCTTCTTATCATTGTTCCTTGTTGTGTCTCGACTGTTGTACCTCATCAGCGTGCCTCTTTGTGCCTCATTGATTGTGTCTTAATCGCTGTACCTCATCACTGTGCCTTATTGTGCCTCGATTGTTGTACGCATCAGCGTGCCTCATTGTGCCTCATTGATTGTGTCTTTATCGATGTACCTCATCACTGTGCCTTAGTGTGCCTAGATCATTGTGCCTTATTGGTTGCACCTCATCATCGTGCCTTGTTATGCCACAATTGTTGTACGACATAAGTGTGCCTCATTGTGTTTTAATTGTTGTATTTCATCACTGTGCCTTAGTGTGCCTAGATCATTGTACCTCATCATCATGCCTTGATGTGTCTCGATTGTTGTACCTCATCACCGTGCCTCATTTGCCTCATTGCTTGTGTCTTAATCGCTGTACCTCATCACTGTGCCTTTGTGTGCCTAGATCATTGTTCCTTATTGTGCCTTGTTGGTTGCTACTCATCATCGTGCCTTGATGTTTCTCGATTGTTGTACCTCATTACCGTGTCTCATTGTGTCTCATTGCTCATGTCTTAATCGCTGTACCTCATCACTGTGTCTTTGTGTGCCAAGATCATTGTGCCTTATTGTGCCTTGTTCGTTGCACCTCATCATCGTATCTTGTTGTGCCTCGATTGTTGTACCTCATCACCGTGCCTCATTCCTCATTGATTGTGTCTTAATCGGTGTACCTCCTCAATGTGCCTTAGTGTGCCTCGATCATTGTGCCTATATGTTGTGCCTTGTTGGTTGCACCTCATCATTGTGTTTTGTTGTGCCTCGATTGTTGTACGTCATCAGCGTTCCTCATTGTGCCTCATTGATTGTGTCTTAATCGCTGTACCTCATCACTGTGCCTTTGTATGCCTAGATCATTGTGCCTTATTGTGCCTTGTTGGTTGCACCTCATCATCGTGCCTTGTTGCGCCTTGATTGTTGTACCTCATCACCGTGCCTCATCCCTCATTATTGTCTTAATCGCTGTACCTCATCACTGTGTCTTAGAGTGCCTAGATTATTGTGCCTTATTGTGCCTTGTTGGTTGCACCTCATCATCCTGCCTTGTTATGCCACAATAGTTGCACGTCATCAGTGCCTCATTGTGTTTTAATCATTGTATTTCATCACTGTGCCTTAGTGTGCCTAGATCATTGTACCTCATCCTGCCTTGATGTGTCTCGATTGTTGTACCTCATCACCGTGCCTCATTTGCCTCATTGCTTGTGTCTTAATCGCTGTACCTCATCACTGTGCCTTAGTGTGCCTAGATCATTGTGCCTCATTGTGCCTTGTTGGTTGCACCTCATCATCGTGCCTTGTTATGCCACGATTGTTGTACATCATAAGTGTGCCTCATTGTGTTTTAATTGTTGTGTTTCATCTCTGTGCCTTAGTGTGCCTAGATCATTGTACCTCATCATCATGCCTTGTTATGCCACAATAGTTGCACGTCATCAGTGCCTCATTGTGTTTTAATCATTGTATTTCATCACTGTGCCTTAGTGTGCCTAGATCATTGTACCTCATCCTGCCTTGATGTGTCTCGATTGTTGTACCTCATCACCGTGCCTCATTTGCCTCATTGCTTGTGTCTTAATCGCTGTACCTCATCACTGTGCCTTAGTGTGCCTAGATCATTGTGCCTCATTGTGCCTTGTTGGTTGCACCTCATCATCGTGCCTTGTTATGCCACGATTGTTGTACATCATAAGTGTGCCTCATTGTGTTTTAATTGTTGTGTTTCATCTCTGTGCCTTAGTGTGCCTAGATCATTGTACCTCATCATCATGCCTTGATGTGTCTCGATTGGTGGTTGTGCCTTGTTGGTTGCTACTCATCATTGTGCCTCGATATGTCTCGATTGTTATAACTCATTACCGTGCCTCATTGTGCCTCATTGCTTGTGTCTTAATCGCTGTACCTCATCATTGTGCCCTAGTGTGCCTATATCATTGTACCTCAAGATTGTGCCTTATTGTGCCTTGTTGGTTGCACCTCATCGTGTTTTGTTGTGTCTCAATTGTTGTAATGTCATCAGTGTGCATTATGCTTCATTGATTGTGTCTTAATCGCTGTACCTCATCACTGTGCCTTAGTTTGCCTTGATCATTGTGCCTTATTGTGCCTTGTTGGTTGCTACTCATCATTGTGCCTTGATATGTCTCAATTGTTTTTCCTCATTACTGTGTCTCATTGTGCCTCATTGCTTGTGTCTTAATCGCTGTACCTCATCACTGTGCCTTTGTGTGCCTAGATCATTGTGCCTTATTGTGCCTTGTTGGTAGCACTGCATCATCGTATCTTTTTGTGCCTCGATTGTTGTACGTCATCAGCGTGCCTCATTGTGCCTCATTGATTGTGTCTTAATCGCTGTACCTCTATCACTGTGCCTTAGTGTGCCTAGATCCTTGTGCCTTATTATGCCTTGTTGGATGCACCTCATCATCGTGCCTTGTTATGCCACAATTGTTGTACATCATAAGTGTGCCTCATTGTGTTTTAATTGTTGTGTTTCATCTCTGTGCCTTTGTGTGCCTAGATCATTGTACCTCATCATCGTGCCTTGATGTGTCTCGATTGTTGTACCTCATCACCTTGCCTTATTTTGCCTCATTGCTTGTGTCCTAATCGCTGTACCTCATCACTGTGCCTTTGTGTGCCTAGATCATTGTTCCTTATTGTGCCTTGTTGGTTGCTATTCATCATTGTGCCTCGATGTGTCTCGATTGTTGTAACTCATTACCATGCCTCATTGTGCCTCATTGCTTGTGTCTTAATCGCTGTACCTCATCATTGTGCCCTAGTGTGCCTTTATCATTGTACCTCATCATTGTGCCTTATTGTGCCTTGTTGGTTGCACCTCATCGTGTTTTGTTGTGTCTGAATTGTTGTAATGTCATCAGTGTGCATTATGCTTCATTGATTGTGTCTTAATCGCTGTACCTCATCACTGTGCCTTAGTTTGCCTCGATCATTGTGCCTAATTGTGCCTTGTTGGTTGCACCTCATCATCGTGCCTTGTTGTGCCTCGGTAGTTGTTCGTCATCAGCGTGCCTCATTGTGCCTCATTGATTGTGACTTAATTGCTGTACCTCATCACTGTGCCTTAGTGTGCCTAGATCATTGTGCCTTGTTGGTTGCACCTCATCATCGTGCCTTGTTATGCCACAATTGTTGTACATCTCCAGTGTGCCTCATTGTGTTTTAATCATTGTATTTCATCAGTGTGCCCTAGTGTGCCTAGATCATTGTACCTCATCATTGTGCCTTATTGTGGCTAGTTGTTTGTACCTCATCATCATGCCTTGTTGTGTTTCGATTGTTGTACGTCATCGGCGTGCCTCATTATGCCTCATTGTGTCTTAATCGTTGTATCTCATCACTGTGCCTTGGTGTGCCAAGATCATTGTGCCTAGTTGGTTGCTTCTTATCATTGTTCCTTGTTGTGTCTCGACTGTTGTACCTCATCAGCGTGCCTCTTTGTGCCTCATTGATTGTGTCTTAATCGCTGTACCTCATCACTGTGCCTTATTGTGCCTCGATTGTTGTACGCATCAGCATATTGTGCCTTGTTGGTTGCTACTCATCATCGTGCCTTGATATATCTCAATTGTTTTTCCTCATTACTGTGCCTCATTGTGCCTTGTTGGTAGCACTGCATCATCGTATCTTTTTGTGCCTCGATTGTTGTACGTCATCAGCGTGCCTCATTGTGCCTCATTGATTGTGTCTTAATCGCTGTACCTCTATCACTGTGCCTTAGTGTGCCTAGATCATTGTGCCTTATTATGCCTTGTTGGTTGCACCTCATCATCGTGCCTTGTTATGCCACGATTGTTGTACATCATTAGTGTGCCTCATTGTGTTTTAATTGTTGTGTTTCATCTCTGTGCCTTAGTGTGCCTAGATCATTGTACCTCATCATTGTGCCTCGTTGATTGTGACTTAATCGCTGTACCTCATCACTGTGCCTTAGTGTGCCTAGATCATTGTGCCTTGTTGGTTGCACCTCATCATCGTGCCTTGTTATGCCACAATTGTTGTACATCTCCAGTGTGCCTCATTGTGTTTTAATCATTGTATTTCATCATTGTGCCCTAGTGTGCCTAGATCATTGTACCTCATCATTGTGCCTTATTGTGGCTAGTTGTTTGTAATTCATCATCATGTCTTGTTGTGTTTCGATTGTTGTACGTCATCAGCGTGCCTCATTATGCCTCATTGTGTCTTAATCGTTGTATCTCATCACTGTGCCTTGGTGTGCCAAGATCATTGTGCCTAGTTGGTTGCTTCTTATCATTGTTCCTTGTTGTGTCTCGACTGTTGTACCTCATCAGCGTTCCTCTTTGTGCCTCATTGATTGGGTCTTAATCGCTGTACCTCATCACTGTGCCTCTGTATGCCTTGATCATTGTGCCTTATTGTGCCTCGTTGGTTGCACCTCATCATCGTGCCTTGTTGTGCCTTGATTGTTGTACCTCATCACCGTGCCTCATCCCTCATTATTGTCTTAATCGCTGTACCTCATCACTGTGCCTTAGTGTGCCTAGATTATTGTGCCTTGTTGGTTGCACCTCATCATCGTGCCTTGTTATGCCACGATAGTTGCACGTCATCAGTGCCTTATTGTGTTTTAATCATTGTATTTCATCACTGTGCCTTAGTGTGCCTAGATCATTGTACCTCATCCTGCCTTGATGTGTCTCGATTGTTGTACCTCATCACCGTGCCTCATTTGCCTCATTGCTTGTGTCTTAATCGCTGTACCTCATTACTGTGCCTTTGTGTGCCTAGATCATTGTGTCTTATTGTGCCTTGTTGGTAGCACTGCATCATCGTGCCTTGTTATGCCACGATTGTTGTACATCATAAGTGTGCCTCATTGTGTTTTAATTGTGTTTCATCTCTGTGCCTTTGTGTGCCTAGATCATTGTACCTCATCATCGTGCCTTGATGTGTCTCGATTGTTGTACCTCATCACCTTGCCTTATTTTGCCTCATTGCTTGTGTCCTAATCGCTGTACCTCATCACTGTGCCTTTGTGTGCCTAGATCATTGTTTCTTATTGTGCCTTGTTGGTTGCTTCTCATCATTGTGCCTTGATGTGTCTCGATTGTTGTAACTCATTACCGTGCCTCATTGTGCCTCATTGCTTGTGTCTTAATCGCTGTACCTCATCACTGTGCCTGTGTATGCCTAGATCATTGTGCCCCATTGTGCCTTGTTGGTTGCACCTCATCATCGTGCCTTGTTGTGCCTTGATTGTTGTACCTCATCACCGTGCCTCATCCCTCATTATTGTCTTAATCGCTGTACCTCATCACTGTGCCTTAGTGTGCCTAGATTATTGTGCCTTATTGTGCCTTGTTGGTTGCACCTCATCATCGTGCCTTGTTATGCCACGATAGTTGCACGTCATCAGTGCCTCATTGAGTTTTAATCATTGTATTTCATCACTCTGCCTTAGTGTTCCTAGATCATTGTACCTCATCCTGCCTTGATGTGTTTCGATTGTTGTACCTCATCACCGTGCCTCATTTGCCTCATTGCTTGTGTCTTAATCGCTGTACCTCATCACTGTGCCTTTTTGTGCCTAGATCATTGTGCCTTATTGTGCCTTGTTGGTAGCACCGCATCATCGTATCTTTTTGTGCTTGATTGTTGTACGTCATCAGCGTGCCTCATTGTGCCTCATTGATTGTGTCTTAATCGCTGTACCTCTATCACTTTGCCTTAGTGTGATAAGATCATTGTGCCTTATTATGCCTTGTTGGTTGCACCTCATCATCGTGCCTTGTTATGCCACGATTGTTGTACATCATAAGTGTGCCTCATTGTGTTTTAATTGTTGTGTTTCATCTCTGTGCCTTTGTGTGCCTAGATCATTGTACCTCATCATCATGCCTTGATGTGTCTCGATTGTTGTACCTCATCACCTTGCCTTATTTTGCCTCATTGCTTGTGTCCTAATCGCTGTACCTCATCACTGTGCCTTTGTGTGCCTAGATCATTGTTCCTTATTGTGCCTTGTTGGTTGCTACTCATCATTGTGCCTTGATGTGTCTCGATTGTTGTAACTCATTACCGTGCCTCATTGTGCCTCATTGCTTGTGTCTTAATCGCTGTACCTCATCATTGTGCCCTAGTGTGCCTATATCATTGTACCTCATCATTGTGCCTTATTTTGCCTTGTTGGTTGCACCTCATTGTGTTTTGTTGTGTCTCAATTGTTGTACGTCATCAGCGTTCCTCATTGTGCCTCATTGATTGTGTCTTAATCGCTGTACCTCATCACTGTGCCTTTGTATGCCTAGATCATTGTGCCTTATTGTGCCTTGTTGGTTGCACCTCATCATCGTGCCTTGTTGCGCCTTGATTGTTGTACCTCATCACCGTGCCTCATCCCTCATTATTGTCTTAATCGCTGTACCTCATCACTGTGTCTTAGAGTGCCTAGATTATTGTGCCTTATTGTGCCTTGTTGGTTGCACCTCATCATCCTGCCTTGTTATGCCACAATAGTTGCACGTCATCAGTGCCTCATTGTGTTTTAATCATTGTATTTCATCACTGTGCCTTAGTGTGCCTAGATCATTGTACCTCATCCTGCCTTGATGTGTCTCGATTGTTGTACCTCATCACCGTGCCTCATTTGCCTCATTGCTTGTGTCTTAATCGCTGTACCTCATCACTGTGCCTTAGTGTGCCTAGATCATTGTGCCTCATTGTGCCTTGTTGGTTGCACCTCATCATCGTGCCTTGTTATGCCACGATTGTTGTACATCATAAGTGTGCCTCATTGTGTTTTAATTGTTGTGTTTCATCTCTGTGCCTTAGTGTGCCTAGATCATTGTACCTCATCATCATGCCTTGTTATGCCACAATAGTTGCACGTCATCAGTGCCTCATTGTGTTTTAATCATTGTATTTCATCACTGTGCCTTAGTGTGCCTAGATCATTGTACCTCATCCTGCCTTGATGTGTCTCGATTGTTGTACCTCATCACCGTGCCTCATTTGCCTCATTGCTTGTGTCTTAATCGCTGTACCTCATCACTGTGCCTTAGTGTGCCTAGATCATTGTGCCTCATTGTGCCTTGTTGGTTGCACCTCATCATCGTGCCTTGTTATGCCACGATTGTTGTACATCATAAGTGTGCCTCATTGTGTTTTAATTGTTGTGTTTCATCTCTGTGCCTTAGTGTGCCTAGATCATTGTACCTCATCATCATGCCTTGATGTGTCTCGATTGGTGGTTGTGCCTTGTTGGTTGCTACTCATCATTGTGCCTCGATATGTCTCGATTGTTATAACTCATTACCGTGCCTCATTGTGCCTCATTGCTTGTGTCTTAATCGCTGTACCTCATCATTGTGCCCTAGTGTGCCTATATCATTGTACCTCAAGATTGTGCCTTATTGTGCCTTGTTGGTTGCACCTCATCGTGTTTTGTTGTGTCTCAATTGTTGTAATGTCATCAGTGTGCATTATGCTTCATTGATTGTGTCTTAATCGCTGTACCTCATCACTGTGCCTTAGTTTGCCTTGATCATTGTGCCTTATTGTGCCTTGTTGGTTGCTACTCATCATTGTGCCTTGATATGTCTCAATTGTTTTTCCTCATTACTGTGTCTCATTGTGCCTCATTGCTTGTGTCTTAATCGCTGTACCTCATCACTGTGCCTTTGTGTGCCTAGATCATTGTGCCTTATTGTGCCTTGTTGGTAGCACTGCATCATCGTATCTTTTTGTGCCTCGATTGTTGTACGTCATCAGCGTGCCTCATTGTGCCTCATTGATTGTGTCTTAATCGCTGTACCTCTATCACTGTGCCTTAGTGTGCCTAGATCCTTGTGCCTTATTATGCCTTGTTGGATGCACCTCATCATCGTGCCTTGTTATGCCACAATTGTTGTACATCATAAGTGTGCCTCATTGTGTTTTAATTGTTGTGTTTCATCTCTGTGCCTTTGTGTGCCTAGATCATTGTACCTCATCATCGTGCCTTGATGTGTCTCGATTGTTGTACCTCATCACCTTGCCTTATTTTGCCTCATTGCTTGTGTCCTAATCGCTGTACCTCATCACTGTGCCTTTGTGTGCCTAGATCATTGTTCCTTATTGTGCCTTGTTGGTTGCTATTCATCATTGTGCCTCGATGTGTCTCGATTGTTGTAACTCATTACCATGCCTCATTGTGCCTCATTGCTTGTGTCTTAATCGCTGTACCTCATCATTGTGCCCTAGTGTGCCTTTATCATTGTACCTCATCATTGTGCCTTATTGTGCCTTGTTGGTTGCACCTCATCGTGTTTTGTTGTGTCTGAATTGTTGTAATGTCATCAGTGTGCATTATGCTTCATTGATTGTGTCTTAATCGCTGTACCTCATCACTGTGCCTTAGTTTGCCTCGATCATTGTGCCTAATTGTGCCTTGTTGGTTGCACCTCATCATCGTGCCTTGTTGTGCCTCGGTAGTTGTTCGTCATCAGCGTGCCTCATTGTGCCTCATTGATTGTGACTTAATTGCTGTACCTCATCACTGTGCCTTAGTGTGCCTAGATCATTGTGCCTTGTTGGTTGCACCTCATCATCGTGCCTTGTTATGCCACAATTGTTGTACATCTCCAGTGTGCCTCATTGTGTTTTAATCATTGTATTTCATCAGTGTGCCCTAGTGTGCCTAGATCATTGTACCTCATCATTGTGCCTTATTGTGGCTAGTTGTTTGTACCTCATCATCATGCCTTGTTGTGTTTCGATTGTTGTACGTCATCGGCGTGCCTCATTATGCCTCATTGTGTCTTAATCGTTGTATCTCATCACTGTGCCTTGGTGTGCCAAGATCATTGTGCCTAGTTGGTTGCTTCTTATCATTGTTCCTTGTTGTGTCTCGACTGTTGTACCTCATCAGCGTGCCTCTTTGTGCCTCATTGATTGTGTCTTAATCGCTGTACCTCATCACTGTGCCTTATTGTGCCTCGATTGTTGTACGCATCAGCATATTGTGCCTTGTTGGTTGCTACTCATCATCGTGCCTTGATATATCTCAATTGTTTTTCCTCATTACTGTGCCTCATTGTGCCTTGTTGGTAGCACTGCATCATCGTATCTTTTTGTGCCTCGATTGTTGTACGTCATCAGCGTGCCTCATTGTGCCTCATTGATTGTGTCTTAATCGCTGTACCTCTATCACTGTGCCTTAGTGTGCCTAGATCATTGTGCCTTATTATGCCTTGTTGGTTGCACCTCATCATCGTGCCTTGTTATGCCACGATTGTTGTACATCATTAGTGTGCCTCATTGTGTTTTAATTGTTGTGTTTCATCTCTGTGCCTTAGTGTGCCTAGATCATTGTACCTCATCATTGTGCCTCGTTGATTGTGACTTAATCGCTGTACCTCATCACTGTGCCTTAGTGTGCCTAGATCATTGTGCCTTGTTGGTTGCACCTCATCATCGTGCCTTGTTATGCCACAATTGTTGTACATCTCCAGTGTGCCTCATTGTGTTTTAATCATTGTATTTCATCATTGTGCCCTAGTGTGCCTAGATCATTGTACCTCATCATTGTGCCTTATTGTGGCTAGTTGTTTGTAATTCATCATCATGTCTTGTTGTGTTTCGATTGTTGTACGTCATCAGCGTGCCTCATTATGCCTCATTGTGTCTTAATCGTTGTATCTCATCACTGTGCCTTGGTGTGCCAAGATCATTGTGCCTAGTTGGTTGCTTCTTATCATTGTTCCTTGTTGTGTCTCGACTGTTGTACCTCATCAGCGTTCCTCTTTGTGCCTCATTGATTGGGTCTTAATCGCTGTACCTCATCACTGTGCCTCTGTATGCCTTGATCATTGTGCCTTATTGTGCCTCGTTGGTTGCACCTCATCATCGTGCCTTGTTGTGCCTTGATTGTTGTACCTCATCACCGTGCCTCATCCCTCATTATTGTCTTAATCGCTGTACCTCATCACTGTGCCTTAGTGTGCCTAGATTATTGTGCCTTATTGTGCCTTGTTGGTTGCACCTCATCATCGTGCCTTGTTATGCCACGATAGTTGCACGTCATCAGTGCCTTATTGTGTTTTAATCATTGTATTTCATCACTGTGCCTTAGTGTGCCTAGATCATTGTACCTCATCCTGCCTTGATGTGTCTCGATTGTTGTACCTCATCACCGTGCCTCATTTGCCTCATTGCTTGTGTCTTAATCGCTGTACCTCATTACTGTGCCTTTGTGTGCCTAGATCATTGTGTCTTATTGTGCCTTGTTGGTAGCACTGCATCATCGTGCCTTGTTATGCCACGATTGTTGTACATCATAAGTGTGCCTCATTGTGTTTTAATTGTGTTTCATCTCTGTGCCTTTGTGTGCCTAGATCATTGTACCTCATCATCGTGCCTTGATGTGTCTCGATTGTTGTACCTCATCACCTTGCCTTATTTTGCCTCATTGCTTGTGTCCTAATCGCTGTACCTCATCACTGTGCCTTTGTGTGCCTAGATCATTGTTTCTTATTGTGCCTTGTTGGTTGCTTCTCATCATTGTGCCTTGATGTGTCTCGATTGTTGTAACTCATTACCGTGCCTCATTGTGCCTCATTGCTTGTGTCTTAATCGCTGTACCTCATCACTGTGCCTGTGTATGCCTAGATCATTGTGCCTCATTGTGCCTTGTTGGTTGCACCTCATCATCGTGCCTTGTTGTGCCTTGATTGTTGTACCTCATCACCGTGCCTCATCCCTCATTATTGTCTTAATCGCTGTACCTCATCACTGTGCCTTAGTGTGCCTAGATTATTGTGCCTTATTGTGCCTTGTTGGTTGCACCTCATCATCGTGCCTTGTTATGCCACGATAGTTGCACGTCATCAGTGCCTCATTGAGTTTTAATCATTGTATTTCATCACTCTGCCTTAGTGTTCCTAGATCATTGTACCTCATCCTGCCTTGATGTGTTTCGATTGTTGTACCTCATCACCGTGCCTCATTTGCCTCATTGCTTGTGTCTTAATCGCTGTACCTCATCACTGTGCCTTTTTGTGCCTAGATCATTGTGCCTTATTGTGCCTTGTTGGTAGCACCGCATCATCGTATCTTTTTGTGCTTGATTGTTGTACGTCATCAGCGTGCCTCATTGTGCCTCATTGATTGTGTCTTAATCGCTGTACCTCTATCACTTTGCCTTAGTGTGATAAGATCATTGTGCCTTATTATGCCTTGTTGGTTGCACCTCATCATCGTGCCTTGTTATGCCACGATTGTTGTACATCATAAGTGTGCCTCATTGTGTTTTAATTGTTGTGTTTCATCTCTGTGCCTTTGTGTGCCTAGATCATTGTACCTCATCATCATGCCTTGATGTGTCTCGATTGTTGTACCTCATCACCTTGCCTTATTTTGCCTCATTGCTTGTGTCCTAATCGCTGTACCTCATCACTGTGCCTTTGTGTGCCTAGATCATTGTTCCTTATTGTGCCTTGTTGGTTGCTACTCATCATTGTGCCTTGATGTGTCTCGATTGTTGTAACTCATTACCGTGCCTCATTGTGCCTCATTGCTTGTGTCTTAATCGCTGTACCTCATCATTGTGCCCTAGTGTGCCTATATCATTGTACCTCATCATTGTGCCTTATTTTGCCTTGTTGGTTGCACCTCATTGTGTTTTGTTGTGTCTCAATTGTTGTAATGTCATCAGTGTGCATTATGCTTCATTGATCGTGTCTTAATCGCTGTACCTCATCACTGTGCCTTAGTTTGCCTCGATCATTGTGCCTAATTGTGCCTTGTTGGTTGCACCTCATCATCGTGCCTTGTTGTGCCTCGGTAGTTGTTCGTCATCAGCGTGCCTCATTGTGCCTCATTGATTGTGACTTAATCGCTGTACCTCATCACTGTGCCTTAGTGTGCCTAGATCATGGAGCCTTGTTGGTTGCACCTCATCATCGTGCCTTGTTATGCCACAATTGTTGTACATCTCCAGTGTGCCTCATTGTGTTTTAATCATTGTATTTCATCAGTGTGCCCTAGTGTGCCTAGATCATTGTACCTCATCATTGTGCCTTATTGTGGCTAGTTGTTTGTACCTCATCATCATGCCTTGTTGTGTTTCGATTGTTGTACGTCATCAGCGTGCCTCATTATGCCTCATTGTGTCTTAATCGTTGTATCTCATCACTGTGCCTTGGTGTGCCAAGATCATTGTGCCTAGTTGGTTGCTTCTTATCATTGTTCCTTGTTGTGTCTCGACTGTTGTACCTCATCAGCGTGCCTCTTTGTGCCTCATTGATTGTGTCTTAATCGCTGTACCTCATCACTGTGCCTTATTGTGCCTCGATTGTTGTACGCATCAGCGTGCCTCATTGTGCCTCATTGATTGTGTCTTTATCGATGTACCTCATCACTGTGCCTTTGTGTGCCTCGATCATTGTTCCTTATTGTGCCTTGTTGGTTGCTACTCATCATCGTGCCTTGATATGTCTCAATTGTTTTTCCTCATTACTGTGCCTCATTGTGCCTCATTGCTTGTGTTATAATCGCTGTACCTCATCACTGTGCTTTTGTGTGCCTAGATCATTGTGCCTTATTGTGCCTTGTTGGTAGCACCGCATCATCGTATCTTTTTGTGCCTCGATTGTTGTACGTCATCAGCGTGCCTCATTGATTGTGTCTTAATCGCTGTACCTCTACCACTGTGCCTTAGTGTGCCTAGATCATTGTGCCTTATTATGCCTTGTTGGTTGCACCTCATCATCGTGCCTTGTTATGCCACGATTGTTGTACATCATAAGTGTGCCTCATTGTGTTTTAATTGTTGTGTTTCATCTCTGTGCCTTAGTGTGCCTAGATCATTGTACCTCATCATCGTGCCTTGATGTGTCTCGATTGTTGTACCTCATCACCTTGCCTTATTTTGCCTCATTGCTTGTGTTTATTCGCTGTACCTCATCACTGTGCCTTTGTGTGCCTAGATCATTGTTCCTTATTGTGCCTTGTTGGTTGCTACTCATCATTGTGCCTTGATGTGTCTCGATTGTTGTAACTCATTACCGTGCCTCATTGTGCCTCATTGCTTGTGTCTTAATCGCTGTACCTCATCATATTGCCCTAGTGTGCCTTTATCATTGTACCTCATCATTGTGCCTTATTGTTCCTTGTTGGTTGCACCTCATCGTGTTTTGTTGTGTCTCAACTGTTGTAATGTCATCAGTGTGCATTTTGCTTCATTGATTGTGTCTTAATCGCTGTACCTCATCACTGTGCCTTTGTGTGCCTAGATCATTGTGCCTTATTTTGCCTTGTTGGTTGCACCTCATCTTCATATCTTGTTGTGCCTCGATTGCTGTACCTCATCACTGTGCCTTTGTGTGCCTAGATCATTGTTCCTTATTGTGCCTTGATGGTTGCTACTCATCATCGTGCCTTGATGTGTCTCGATTGTTGTACCTCATTACCGTGCCTCATTGTGTCCCATTGCTTATGTCTTAATCGCTGTACCTCATCACTGTGCCTTTGTGTGCCTAGATCATTGTGCCTTATTGTTTGCACCTCATCATCGTATCTTGTTGTGCCTCGATTGTTGTACCTCATCACCGTGCCTCATGCCTCATGCCTCATTGATTGTGTCTTAATCGGTGTACCTCCTCAATGTGCCTTAGTGTGCCTCGATTATTGTGCCTATATGTTGTGCCTTGTTGGTTGCACCTCATCATCGTGTTTTGTTGTGCCTCGATTGTTGTACATCATCAGCGTGCCTCATAGTGCCTCCTTGATTGTGTCTTAATCGCTGTACCTCATCACTGTGCCTTTGTATGCCTAGATCATTGTGCCTTATTGTGCCTTGTTGGTTGCACCTCATCATCGTGCCTTGTTGTTCCTTGATTGTTGTACCTCATCACCGTGCCTCATCCCTTATTATTGTCTTAATCGTTGTACCTCATCACTGTGCCTAAGTGTGCCTAGATTATTGTGCCTTGTTGGTTGCACCTCATCATCGTGCCTTGTTTTGCCACGATAGTTGCACGTCATCAGTGCCTCATTGTGTTTTAATCGTTGCATTTCATCACTGTGCCTTAGTGTACCTCATCCTGCCTTGATGTGTCTCGATTGTTGTACAATAATCTAGGCACACTAAGGCACAGTGATGAGGTACAGCGATTAAGACAATAATTAGGGATGAGGCACAGTGATGAAATACAACAATCAAGGCATAACAAGACAACTGTGCCTTAGTGTGCCTAGATTATTGTGCCTTATTGTGCCTTGTTGGTTGCACCTCATCATCATGCCTTGTTATGCCACGATAGTTGCATGTCATCAGTGTGCCTCATTGTGTTTTAATCGTTGTATTTCATCACTGTGCCTTAGTGTGCCTAGATCATTGTACCTCATCCTGCCTTGATGTGTCTCAATTGTTGTACCTCATCACCGTGCCTCATTTTGCCTCATTGTTCGTGTCTTTATCGATGTACCTCATCACTGTGCCTTTGTGTGCCTCGATCATTGTTCCTTATTGTGCTTTGTTGGTTGCTACTCATCATCGTGCCTTGATATGTCTCAATTGTTGTGTGCATTATGCTTCATTGATTGTGTCTTAATCGCTGTACCTCATCACTGTGCCTTAGTTTGCCTCGATCATTGTGCCTAATTGTGCCTTGTTGGTTGCACCTCATCATCGTGCCTTGTTGTGCCTCGGTAGTTGTTCGTCATCAGCGTGCCTCATTGTGCCTCATTGATTGTGACTTAATCGCTGTACCTCTTCACTGTGCCTTAGTGTGCCTAGATCATT
Organism: Astropecten irregularis; assembly: GCA_963971285.1. NCBI lineage: Eukaryota > Metazoa > Echinodermata > Asteroidea > Paxillosida > Astropectinidae > Astropecten > Astropecten irregularis. The sequence goes on along the minus strand of OZ020261.1, from coordinate 2,779,828 downwards.
GTGCCTTGTTGGTTGCACCTCATCATCGTGCCTTGTTATGCCACAATTGTTGTACATCTTCAGTGTGCCTGATTGTGTTTTAATCATTGTATTTCATCAGTGTGCCCTAGTGTGCCTAGATCATTGTACCTCATCATTGTGCCTTATTGTGGCTAGTTGTTTGTACCTCATCATCATGCCTTGTTGTGTTTCGATTGTTGTACATCATCAGCGTGCCTCATTATGCCTCATTGTGTCTTAATCGTTGTATCTCATCACTCTGCCTTGGTGTGCGTGTGCCAAGATCATTGTGCCTAGTTGGTTGCTTCTTATCATTGTTCCTTGTTGTGTCTCGACTGTTGTACCTCATCAGCATGCCTCTTTGTGCCTCATTGATTGTGTCTTAATCGCTGTACCTCATCACTGTGCCTTATTGTGCCTCGATTGTTGTACGCATCAGCGTGCCTCATTGTGCATCACTGATTGTGTCTTAATCGCTGTACCTCATCACTGTGCCTTAGTGTGCCTAGATCATTGTGCCTTATTGGTTGCACCTCATCACCGTGCCTTGTTATGCCACAATTGTTGTACGACATAAGTGTGCCTCATTGTGTTTTAATTGTTGTATTTCATCACTGTGCCTTAGTGTGCCTAGATCATTGTACCTCATCATCATGCCTTGATGTGTCTCGATTGTTGTACCTCATCACCGTGCCTCATTTGCCTCATTGCTTGTGTCTAAATCGCTGTACCTCATCACTGTGCCTTTGTGTGCCTAGATCATTGTTCCTTATTGTGCCTTGTTGGTTGCTACTCATCATCGTGCCTTGATGTTTCTCGATTGTTGTACCTCATTACCGTGCCTCATTGTGTCTCATTGCTCATGTCTAAATCGCTGTACCTCATCACTGTGCCTTTGTGTGCCTAGATCATTGTGCATTATTGTGCCTTGTTGGTTGCACCTCATCATCGTATCTTGTTGTGCCTCGATTGTTGTACCTCAGCACCGTTCCTCATTCCTTATTGATTGTGTCTTAATCGGTGTACCTCCTCAATGTGCCTTAGTGTGCCTCGATCATTGTGCTTATATGTTGTGCCTTGTTGGTTGCACCTCATCATCGTGTTTTGTTGTGCCTCGATTGTTGTACATCATCAGCGTTCCTCATTGTGCCTCATTGATTGTGTCTTAATCGCTGTACCTCATCACTGTGCCTTTGTATGCCTAGATCATTGTGCCTTATTGTGCCTTGTTGGTTGCACCTCATCATCGTGCCTTGTTGTGCCTTGATTGTTATACTTCATCACCGTGCCTCATCCCTCATTATTGTCTTAATCGCTGTACCTTATCACTGTGTCTTAGTGTGCCTAGATTATTGTGCCTTATTGTGCCTTGTTGGTTGCACCTCATCATCGTGCCTTGTTATGCCACGATAGTTGCACGTCATCAGTGCCTCATTGTGTTTTAATCATTGTATTTCATCACTGTGCCTTAGTGTGCCTAGATCATTGTACCTCATCCTGCCTTGATGTGTCTCAATTGTTGTACCTCATCACCGTGCCTCATTTTGCCTCATTGTTCGTGTCTTTATCGATGTACCTCATCACTGTGCCTTTGTGTGCCTCGATCATTGTTCCTTATTGTGCTTTGTTGGTTGCTACTCATCATCGTGCCTTGATATGTCTCAATTGTTGTGTGCATTATGCTTCATTGATTGTGTCTTAATCGCTGTACCTCATCACTGTGCCTTAGTTTGCCTCGATCATTGTGCCTAATTGTGCCTTGTTGGTTGCACCTCATCATCGTGCCTTGTTGTGCCTCGGTAGTTGTTCGTCATCAGCGTGCCTCATTGTGCCTCATTGATTGTGACTTAATCGCTGTACCTCTTCACTGTGCCTTAGTGTGCCTAGATCATTGTGCCTTGTTGGTTGCACCTCATCATCGTGCCTTGTTATGCCACAATTGTTGTACATCTTCAGTGTGCCTGATTGTGTTTTAATCATTGTATTTCATCAGTGTGCCCTAGTGTGCCTAGATCATTGTACCTCATCATTGTGCCTTATTGTGGCTAGTTGTTTGTACCTCATCATCATGCCTTGTTGTGTTTCGTTTGTTGTACATCATCAGCGTGCCTCATTATGCCTCATTGTGTCTTAATCGTTGTATCTCATCACTGTGCCTTGGTGTGCGTGTGCCAAGATCATTGTGCCTAGTTGGTTGCTTCTTATCATTGTTCCTTGTTGTGTCTCGACTGTTGTACCTCATCAGCATGCCTCTTTGTGCCTCATTGATTGTGTCTTAATCGCTGTACCTCATCACTGTGCCTTAGTGTGCCTAGATCATTGTGCCTTATTGGTTGCACCTCATCATCATGCCTTGTTATGCCACAATTGTTGTACGACATAAGTGTGCCTCATTGTGTTCTAATTGATGTATTTCATCACTGTGCCTTAGTGTGCCTAGATCATTGTACCTCATCATCATGCCTTGATGTGTCTCGATTGTTGTACCTCATCACCGTGCCTCATTTGCCTCATTGCTTGTGTCTTAATCGCTGTACCTCATCACTGTGCCTTTGTGTGCCTAGATCATTGTTCTTTATTGTGCCTTGTTGGCTGCTACTCATCATCGTGCCTTGATGTTTCTCGATTGTTGTACCTCATTACCGTGCCTCATTGTGTCTCATTGCTCATGTCTAAATCGCTGTACCTCATCACTGTGCCTTTGTGTGCCTAGATCATTGTGCCTTATTGTGCCTTGTTGGTTGCACCTCATCATCGTATCTTGTTGTGCCTCGATTGTTGTACCTCATCACTGTGCCTCATTCCTTATTGATTGTGTCTTAATCGGTGTACCTCCTCAATGTGCCTTAGTGTGCCTCGATCATTGTGCCTATATGTTGTGCCTTGTTGGTTGCACCTCATCATCGTGTTTTGTTGTGCCTCGATTGTTGTACGTCATCAGCGTTCCTCATTGTGCCTCATTGATTGTGTCTTAATCGCTGTACCTCATCACTGTGCCTTTGTATGCCTAGATCATTGTGCCTTATTGTGCCTTGTTGGTTGCACTTCATCATCGTGCATTGTTGTGCCTTGATTGTTATACCTCATCACCGTGCCTCATCCCTCATTATTGTCTTAATCGCTGTACCTCATCACTGTGTCTTAGTGTGCCTAGATTATTGTGCCTTATTGTGCCTTGTTGGTTGCACCTCATCATCGTGCCTTGTTATGCCACGATAGTTGCACGTCATCAGTGCCTCATTGTGTTTTAATCATTGTATTTCATCACTGTGCCTTAGTGTGCCTAGATCATTGTACCTCATCCTGCCTTGATGTGTCTCGATTGTTGTACCTCATCACCGTGCCTCATTTGCCTCATTGCTTGTGTCTTAATCGCTGTACCTCATCACTGTGCCTTTGTGTGCCTAGATCATTGTGCCTTATTGTGCCTTGTTGGTTGCACCTCATCTTCATATCTTGTTGTGCCTCGATTGCTGTACCTCATCACTGTGCCTGTGTGTGCCTCGATCATTGTTCCTTATTGTGCCTTGTTGGTTGCTACTCATCATCATGCCTTGATGTGTCTCGACTGTTGTACCTCATTACCGTGCCTCATTGTGCCTCATTGCTTGTGTCTAAATCGCTGTACCTCATCACTGTGCCTTTGTGTGCCTAGATCATTGTGCCTTATTTTGCCTTGTTGGTTGCACCTCATCATTGTATCTCTTTGTGCCTCGATTGTTGTACGTCATCAGCATGCCTCATTGTGCCTCATTGATTGTGTCTTAATCGCTGTACCTCATCACTGTGCCTTAGTGTGCCTAAATCATTGTGCCTTTTTGTACCTTGTTGGTTGCACCTCATCATCGTGCCTTGTTATGCCACGATTTTTGTACGTCATCAGTGTGCCTCATTGTGCCTCATTGTGTTTTAATCTTTGTATTTCATCACTTTGCCCTAGCGGCCTAGATCATTGTACCTCATCATTGTGCCTTATTGTGCCTCGTTGGTTGCACCTCATCATCGTGTTTTGTTGTGTCTCAATTGTTGTATATCATCAGCGTGCCTCATTTTGCCTCATTGCTTGTGTCTTAATCGCTGTACCTCACTGTGCCTTAGTGTGGCTAGATCACTGTGCCTTATTGTGCCTAGTTGGATGCACCTCATCAGCGTGCCTTGTTATGCCCAGTTTTGTTGTACCTCATCATTGTGTGTTGTGCCTTGATCGTTGTACATCCCCATTGTGCCTGATTATGCCTGGATTGTTGTACCTCATCATTTTGCCTTATTGTGCCTCAATCTTTGTACCTCATCATTGTGCCTTATTGTGTGTAGTTTGTTGTACCTCAACATTGTGTGTTGTTTTGCCTCATATCTGATCTTACTATTAAAAGTATTCCTTTTTGCCATTAGTGAAAGAATGCATACAAGTATTATATGATTGACCCAGTGACTGGTATTCTTTCATACATTAGGTAAGGCACTGGCTGGGTCCATTCTGCAACAGATCAAAACTGACTTCACTCATCACCTCAATATACTGAGTGAGGTGGTTGCTATAAATAGCATCAAGTATGGCTCCAAAGCAATGTTCCAACTCAGACAGATGCTTGAAAGTCTTGCAAAAAGGATAAAGGTATGAATATTATTATTATATTTTTTTTTATCATATTTCCAGAGTTCTTTATCATTCATGTGTGTTGTGTTGAAACACTCATTTACTTTATAACCATTACATTGTTATTAAATGATAGAAATACAGAATTCAATGAATATCAAGAATGTAATGAATATCAAGAATTCAATGAATATCAAGAATGCAATGAATATCAAGAATGCAATGAATATCAAGAATGCAATGAATATCAAGAATGCAATGAATATCAAGAATGCAATGAATATCAAGAATGCTATGAATATCAAGAATGCAATGAATATCAAGAATGCTATGAATATCAAGAATGCAATGAATATCAAGAATGCAATGAATATCAAGAATGCAATGAATATCAAGAATGCAATGAATATCAAGAATGCTATGAATATCAAGAATGCAATGAATATCATTGAATTCTGTGTTACTGAGATTTTGTTACCATTGTAATCCGTTAAACTTATGATTGAATTCCATGTTTCTGAGATGCATTAACATTGAATCCCAAGTTTCCTATATATTCTTTTGTTGAATTCCATGTAACCACGAAAAGATTCTGTGTTTCCGAGATAAATTATCTAAGTAACATGGAAACTTGAAACCCAATTCAAGCTTCCGTAGCCTAACCATATTCCATAGACATAAAGATCAAAATGGCGTATACATGCATGATGAGGGCTTGTGTTTGTACATACATCATCTGTCTTATGCTGCTGATATATCATCATTAATCCCAACATCAAGTTTTCTGTGCTGTTTATGGTGTTGTATACAGATGTCATCAACAATAGCCACCATTATTGTTAAGTAACCTGTGGCAAATGGTTATGTCAACTCCAAATTATTTGGTAGGGTTTTGAATATTAAGACACTAGATATAAATAACTGCTTAATACTGATCATCTAAAGTAAAAGACCTGATTTGTTTATCCTTGTACTTATACCAGGGCAATAGAGTTATGCCACGATTGTGTGAAGAGATAAGGAGAAAGAAGCATACATGGTTTGAGACCAGATATCCTGTTATTCCATGGACAGAGTTCTGCAGTAAGATCAAGGCAATCAATAGACTTGCTGATGACACTCTTCATAAGACTGCAGCTGTTTTCCTAACTGATATGAGTGAGGTACATGTCATTTTAAAATTCTTTTTAAATATGCCTCTTATGGGCATTTGATCAAAGGCTTCATTTTGTTAATTGGCTTCATATTCATTATTAAAACATAAACCATATTTCTTTACCTTGTGACAATTAATGTAATGTCTGATTGAAATGCAGCATAACAAATCCACATGTGACTGCTGTACTGACCCTCATTTGTCAAATAATTCAAACTAAAGTTGTGATGCCTCATATTTCACGGTTATAATTATTGAGAAGAAACGGTTAATCAATTTTGATATGATTTTGACATTAATTTGGTACATTCCTTGATGAGCCTATCATAATACTACAATCCAAAGTTGTTAATTTGTTGTCTTCCTTACAATTATTTTATAAACTTTTAGGTTTTTTTTTAAACACATATTCTTCACAAGTGGCCCTTGAATTGTATGTAATCTTTCATTGTCATTCCATATGATATGTTTGTTTGCAGATTTACTTCAAAAAGCAGTGTGGTGGTTTGGACTGGGTAGTATTGGAGCCCAGATGGCTGAGTCGTGTCATTATTGGTCGTATGTTTGCAGGAGATGACTTCCCCAGTGACATCAATCGTCTTAATAACAAGCAGCTATATTCAGTTTCTGACATCAAAGAGTTACTGCAGGATGTAGCAGATGTGTACAATCTATTAGACCTCCTGCAGCATTTGGAGTTGGTATATCGTTATAATAAGTCTCATTTTATAATACCAGCTAGGCTTCCTACAAACTTAGACCCAGTCATATGGAGTAAAGATATTCATTTTACTCAGTACTATGGGCGCAGGGTGGAATGTAGAGATGATACAGATATCTTCTCTCCTGATGTGTTCCCATGTCTACAAGTGAGTGTCATGAGGTGGTTCTGTGAAGGGCAAGGAGCGGTCTGTATCTCCAGGCAATCTCTCAAGTTCTCAGGAAGTATCGAGGGTCTGGTAAAACTCAGTAGTGACCAAAAGGCTATACTCATTTGTGTGCGTGGTAGATCAGGCAAAGAGGACAGGGGTGCTTGTTACTACCAGCTAGAGCATGTCTTAGGATTGGTGCTTGGTCAGCTGGAGAAACGTTCACCTGGTACTGATATTGATATCTGCTATCTAAGTCCTAAATCATTGCAACAACATGATGAGCTGGAAGACATCCCCTACTACACAGAAAATCACATCGAAACTGCACAACAAGGGATAATTGTTCATCCTCAAAGCAGAAATACAGAACTAGTCACTGATATTCTGTGTGTTGGATATGATAGCACCTTCTTACAGAGTCATGGATTGGGCTGCAATAGCACCTGGCTGCTGGAAGATGATGTAAGAGCCTTGTGTAGATGTCTTGATATTATTCATCCATTAGGACAAGACTACAGGGCATTAGCTGAGGCTTTCAATGTATCTGAGTCGGAGCTGGATTATATCTATCAAATCTGCTTACGTAGAGACTCTTCACCAACCAGAGCATTGCTTGATCGAGCTCAGCCTAGTGTTGGGCAGCTCAGGGCCATCTGCAGGCATCCTGGTCTGGTAGGCAATAAGGAGGCAGTGCAAGTCATTGATACAATGCTTGCAAGATTTGGCCACAAGGTGAGATCATAATCCTCAATTAAATATAATAATGATTTAACTTTTAAGTATAGCACATTTTTAAATTAAGAAAGATACCTTATTGCATTCAAGCATTATCTTGGGTGATTGGGCCAAGTCCCTGGCTCCATCATTAGTCACTGTGACAGTAACTCATCCATATCGACAGTATTATGGTCAAAATCTGATCAGTGTTGTAAATTTACTTGGAAAGATCCTTCTAAATCAATTGTATGGCTTTGCATCTCTGACCTCGCCAACTTACCGTTTAATTTGAATTTAAAAATGGAACTTTTCAAATGTTCTGCTTAATTGTCCTGTCTTGCAGACATTTCTTTTTGTGAATGACTTTATTTAGTCATCAAAACCAAAATTCCTGTTTGTTTAGGATGGCAGGACAACTAGGAATAACTTGCTCATTTTTATGGAATTGTGCGTAAAACTGTGAGTTAAGTGTCGTGAGTATATCAGACTGGTTCAATCTGCATTTAATACATTTCTGATCATTTAACTTTCATTATTTTGTCTAGGTAAATGACCAATCCTGCAGGTTTACTATTGGTAAGTGTGCATGATCAACAGTTTGTCATGAATGCAGTTACACATATGTCTTATTTCCAATGACATCAAGGTCAGAAACTTAAAAAGGATTCAATTTTATTTCAATGCAAGCTTTGTGGAAGCTGTTCAAGGTATCTTTACATCATTGGTCAGATTTCGATTTTTTCCTTTTAAAGGTATCATTTAGGGCCTGTTTGTTTAATGCAAAGGATCACGGATTCTACTGATCCGGATCCCATTTTAGCGTACCCTGCAAAGGACGTGGATCCCCAAATCTGGGATCATGTGCGTGAAACAAACTGGCCTTTTTTCATTTATCTAGTTCCTATCATAACATTAAAATGGAAAATAAATTTCATATGTCCACATAATTATGAAAACAACTTAAAATAGTTTCCATCATGTGTATTTTGTAATGCTGAAATAGACATAAGCTAATGTGTTTCAGTATGTAGATGTGATTTCCTCAATGTGTACAGCATTTTAAAGGGAGGGGGATTTCACAGGAAGTATCAGAATAACACTCTTATTTAACTCTCAAGAAGACTGAATATTTGGACCTTGAGTATTCTTCACTGAAACTTGTGTTCTTTCTTTAGAGGATGGTTTTAAACCTGATGACATCAGTGTTGAGGTGCTTGTGTGGCGTGAAGACCTAAGGCAACGAGCTAGTGACCTCCGTGGAACGTTAGATCCTATGCATTTATTGGGCAGTTTCCCTCAACTGTTTGATGTAAGTGACAGAGAAGAGATTGAAGCCACTCAGCGATCTCTAGGCAGAACCAAAGCTGTAGACAGAATGTTATATAAAGTCATCAAGTCACAGACTGTGGACCTCTATCATGACTTCTATGTGGCACTTGATGCACAGCATAATACAAACAAAGGTTTGTTTATTTCTATAAACTAATATTCTTATAATTGTTCAGACATGTCTGTGATGTGTAATTTAGAATTAAATTAAGAATTGCATCGGAAAACTAAATGTAGGTCTATGTACTGACACCAGTAAGTTTTATTCCTAACAAAATAATATAAATGAGGCTTGCCCTTCATTGCTTGTTGAGTGCACATGAACAAATTCTGCAGTGCTCATCTGTGTCGATGCATAATTCTATCTCCCCGATGAAAAATCATAAATGTTATTAATGTTTGTTAATTAACTTAAAGCAAAAACGGCCCAACTTAGCACACTGCCAGACCACACTGTTAGACCACACACTGTCGGAGCACACACTGCCAGACCACATATTACTGAGACCACACACTGCTAGACCACACACAGTCTGCCCATTCTCTGCTAAACCAGACACTGCTAGACCACACACTTCCAGACCACACATTTCCAGACCACACACTATAGTAGCTGACAACACACTGCCAGACCACACACTTCCAGACCACGCACTAGCAGACCACACACTGCTACACCATATACTTCCAGACCACGTACTGCCAGACCACACCCTGCTAGACCACACACTTCCAGACCACGCACTTGCAGACTACACACTGCTACACCATATACTTCCAGACCATGCACTGCCAGACCACACACTTCCAGACAACACACTTTTGGACCATGCACTGGCAGACCATGTAGTTAGTCCACACACTGCTACACCACAAAAACACAGACCACACACTGCTTGATCAACCATTTCCTCATACCACACACTGCCACATCAAAAATCTCCAGATCACAACTGTAAGACCATGCACTTCAAGACCACACATGTCCAGACCACACATCACCAAACCATAATTGCCAGAGGACGCCACAATACCACACACTACACCAACTCATACCACATCACACTGACATGCACCAAGCCATGTCCTTTATGTATGTATTTGATGGTGCTTGCAGACCATTCAGTGTACATGCATTAATAAAGAAACAAGCAATCTATATGTTTTGCAGCCGTTGATGCATTCACAGAGGTGATACCAAATGCTGAGGGATCTTATAAAGACTACAGCATACGCCCTGCTGATCCATCCCAGGTGCTTCTTGACCCGGACAATGTAAGTATCTATGCCTTTTCTAAATAATCAGAAGTGCTTCTAGACAATGTAAGTGACCACAACTCTTGCTAAACCATCTCAAATACATTAAGTTATCATGGACTGAACAAACTGAATTTTTCAACCAATGGTATTTGTATAAATTTGTTCAATTTGAAACACATAGAAAGTTGTTCTATTTTGGGGAAATACCATCATTTCCTATTTCTGGAAAACATTCTATGGACGTGTAAGTCGTCATAACATCCTGGGATCATGCATTATGTGGACATCCTTTGTCCTGAAGTCCACAGTGTGTATAGGCTTGTACACAACACAATTACACCTCCACCACATACACACAACACAATGTGAGTGATTACACCCTGTGCTAATGTATCTCAGGTAATGACCATTTTTGCCAATCTGTTACAAGCACTGCTGATCCAATCACTATTACCTACTACACCCCTTACCCCACTCCTTGCTATTGCAAAATCCAGTATCCATGCAATATATGAGTGACTCCACACCTCTGCAAACAATTCACAAGCCCTTGCAAAAGCACACCACATGCATAGTGCTCAAGAAATGCTACAAGATGCTCAATTAGACTAAGGACTCAGTGATCTAGGTTTAGGGCGTTGGTTTGGATAACCAAATGTCTTATGCAATGAACTGAATATGTTTTTCTCACTGCTGTCGTAGAGAGAGAGAGTTTCACATTGTTTCTGTGTGATCAGTAAAAATCACGCTCCTTCAAGCTCTAATTTTTTGTGTTTGTTTTATATCACATGTTGCCATAACTAGAACTACTGTATGTGGAAGGCAAATAAGGGATTGGCCTACGTGTTAAACAACACAGATTTCAACACGAAGAGACGAAGAGGCTCTGGAGTGGACCTGGGTAATATATGCCATGTTCTGCAGGAACTAGGCTATATACTCCAAGTACACAGCAATTTGACTGCTGAGGTATGCATTTAAATACAACATGCTCGTTTAGCAAAGAAATATTCTGCCTATGAGCCCAATGCCAGTGTTTATACATCATATATAGTCTATAGATTCTACTTTCAGTACATATGAATAGCGCTACGCACTAATGACGTCACAAAATCCCCGGATGTCAGACAAACATTGTCAGACCCAAGCACGCATGCAAGTGCGGAGCGCTATTGCTATAAAACTCAGAGGTCATGACATTTTAATTAAAGCAGGATCTTTTCCAAAGCTTTTTTGTTTCCTTCAAGCCTTTGATCCTGCTAGAATTTGGATATAAGGCCCTCCTCATTAGTCTTATTGTTTGCAACATCTATTGCCTGTATTGCATTTTTACACATCTAAGCCAATAATTTTATAGAGCTAGATAGCTCAGTTGGTATGGTATGGTATTCAGGAGGTCACCTGTTCGAATCCCGCTCGTCAATTTTTCTTTGTTCACTTTTCAATGACTTAAAATTTGGTCACTTTCCCTTGTGGTTATTTGATGATTATGCCAATATAGATATTTTAGAATTAAGTCAAACTTGATGTTTACTTCATCGTCAGATATCATCGTTGTCACAATTAAGAAAGCATCCCTTTTATCTTTTTATTGTATACATTGTGGGCTGACCTTTCTGTATGGTTCTTGTCTTCCATGAATGATAGGAGATAGCAGAGAGTCTGGCAAGATTTACCAGACGGTTCCATCATAGTGAAGACTATTGCTCTGCTGTCGTTGTGCTGATGAGCCATGGTAACACTGGAGTTATTAAAGGAATTGACGATAAAGCTCTCAAACTAAGAGACATCTATTCCTTGTTTGAGGGTCATCGCTGCCCTGCATTGATGGGCAAACCAAAACTGTTCTTCATACAAGCCTGCAGAGGAGGTAAATTTAAACCTTTAATAATCTATTCATACATATTATGACAAGTGCAACTTTTCCTATTTTTTTTATTGGTTGGACGCCTGACACATGGGTTGTATTGGGTTTAACGTTTAGCAACAACAAACTTCCTGTGTGGATTGGTTTGCGGAAACACCATGTAATATTCATTCATACTTTTGCACTTCTATTTTGTTGCACTTCTCATATTAGGTCTCGGCATTTCGACTAGCCTGCTCTAGTCATCGTCAGAGTCTCCAGGGGCAAATTTCATAAAACTGTTAAGCACAAACATTTGCTTAGTATAAAAATGTCTCGCGCAATAAAACGAACCACCAAGTGGATATTCCATTTGATATTCATGGTCAGCGAACAACAGGCAAAGAACTTTGGCTGTTAAGCCTGTTTTTATGAAGACAGAAATATCATGCTTAGCAAATTTTTTTGCTTGACAGTTTTATGAAATTGGCCCCTGGAGACTCTGACGATGACTAGAGCAGGTTAGTTGAAACGTTGAGACCTAACCAGAAGTGCGACAAAATAAGAAGTTCAATAGTACGAATGAATATTAATTACATGGTGTTTCCACAAACGATCCACATACCAATTGTCACCATGCAAAGCCTCAAATCTTTCTTATTATTAAACAAACATCTTTTTAGTCAGATGTATGCATGTCTGTCAAAATGACAGAAATGGTATTTATATATATTTGTACTGATTCAGTTTATGGTATGTGGCTATGCTACATGATGTGACTATGCTGTATAATATTAATAAGCACTTTCAAGTAACAAACCAGCCAAATTTCTTTTGCAATTTTACATAAATTTCTATCAAAAGATAACAGGACACAACTGGTAGAAGCTGATGGTGATGTGTGTGAGTTTCTGTCTGAATGTCCATCTGAGGATGAAGATTCTCTTACAACAGAAATACCAGCTGATTATTCATTTGCTCGTGATTTACCTGCCAATGCTGACATGTTCTTTGCATATGCCACGACTGAAGGTAAGAACACAACAATGAATATGTGTCATTACACAAACTTTGGGTAACATTTGTACTGTGTCCATGTATCATTAGCACACATGTAACATTTTGTTATGCTCAAACACATTTTTTTGTATTTGGAATGTAGTCCCATATGGCATCAGATGCCTGTATAAAACCAAGACTCTCTGGAATACAAAACCAAAGGGCAATAGTTTACATGCTCATGAGGAAAATCTATGCAGATGTTTATTGCATAAATTGTCACAGAAAGTATGAGGTTAAGTGTTGTTCCGCTCAAAATGTGTAAGAAGCGTGTTCACAGGAAAGACCATGAAACACACAAAGCAAAGCAGTGTATAAAGCAATGAGAAGATACAATGATGCAGATTGGCTCTGTGAATGGAAAGCCCTTTAGTGCAAGGTGTACCCCATCAAATGAGTGGAGTGTAGCGTCAGACCTGGATGCTCCAGCAGGCTGGTGTCTTACATTGTGCCTTTGCCCAATGGTTGGCTGCCTTGTGCACTCATCAATGGATATCCAAGAAATATAATGTCCTTGGGAGCAAACTTCAATTGTGTTGGGGAACCATTGCTGGCAAGCACTCAAAGTGGAAGCTTTGAGCTGTCTTAGCATTAACAGAAAAATGTACAAGATGGATATTGGGTGCAGGATACCCTCAAAGTCTTTTAATTGAGCACCACCTCCTACATTCAGTTAACCAGGATGGGTAATTTCAAATCCTGGCTTGCGCCATGTACGATGGTGGCATCCATCCAATAAAGGAAGCAGAGTAGATCAAAAGGAATTCAATGTATTTGACCTGCCATTAGGATGGGACTAATGTACCTACAAAATGTACCCATCAACCCATACACCATTGCTACCCATTACAAATGCCCTCTATTGGAAGGAGTGCCACCAGTATGGTTCTCTTGCTTAATTGCAATATTGACTCTTAAATTTGGCACTGGCAAAGTAACAATCTATCTGGTTATCTTTCTGGTTTCCAACATTGCACCTCATGTATGTATCCATAACTATGGTAACGACGCAAACGCAAAGTGAAACGGCTGTTTTCCTTTTCAGGATTCGAGGCCTAAATGCTGTGTTATAATAATTCTTTTTTTTGCATTTCATGTACCAGTACAGAATTTTATTTTTGGAAATAATCCTCACCATTTTGGTTCATTTCTGTGCTTATACCTTAAGGGAGTCAGGTTGGCGTAGCGATTCTTTCCTCGCCTTTCAACTCTGTGGACTGGGTTCAAGTCCGGCTTGGTTCACAAGTGGATTGGGTTTTCAGTCCCTGCCTGATTCCGTGGGTTTTACCCAGAATATTACTCTGGGGTTTTCCTCCCACCTCTAAAACTGTATCTTCTTCTCATCATCTTTCCATATGAACAGGTTTCATCAGGTTTCATCCTGGGCTTATGTATTATGCACAGTTCATACCCAAATAGTATACCATCATCAGACCACTAATCAAACTACTCAATTACAATTACATGCCATAGAACTTGACACCACATGTACAGTACAGCTTCAACACAGTCAAAGAAATTGTCACAAATTGTGTTACCCCACGCTTCTTCGACCCTGATTTACCTGATATCATATACCTATTGCATTTGTGTCATAAACTCCTACCGAGGGCAAACAGGAATACTCTGTGGGTGCGAAAGAGGTCCTGGCCTGTGCTTGGGCCTGTGAAACATCATAGTTTGAGTGTCACAGGTGGCCTTTCATGGATATGCTATAGTCTTGATAGACTACTATAGCAAGTGGTTGGAAGTAGCTTTTGCTTCTGACCTTGCTTCAGGTACATGTACAATAATTGCCATGTTCACCTCATTCTTCACATGTGAAGGCCTACCCAGTGAAATTGTGACAAATAATGGGGTTCATTTAGTAATTCTGCTTAGTTCGAGAGCTATTTGAACAATTGTGGGATCAAGCTCTAGGCCTATAAGTCCTTGTTATACTATTCCAGAGCTAATGGTGAGATGGAGTGATGGAACAAAGTTCTGAAGCAGACATTACAGTTTGCATCACAGGAGACATGAGTGTGGTAAGATGCAGTTTTGGAATTATTAACTGCGTACCGTTTACTCAATGTATCCATCAATGTATCAAAGACTGAGGTTGTGTTCCAACCTGCTTTTAATATCAGAGTCCCAGATCCCAACATCTTGCTCAACGGCCAAAGACTCAAGGTAGTGAAACACTTCACATATCTTGGAAGCACCATCTCCGACAACAATAGCCTTGATAAAGAAACTGAGAGAAGAATCAGTTCTGCTGCTACTGCCTTTGGCAAACTACAAACCACCGTGTGGAAACGCCCAGGCATCCGTCTCAGCACAAAATGCAAGGTCTATCGTGCCGTTGTACTCAGTTGTCTTCTGTACTCGGCGGAAACCTACACACTCTACAGGCATCACATAGGAAAACTTCAAAGGGTTAAGATGTCTCATCTAAGACGTCTGCTTAACATCAACTGGAAAGACAGGATATCCAATGTGGACGTCAGGAAATGTGTCAATATGCCAAGCGTTGAAGCCCTACTGACCAATTGTCAACTCCGTTGGACAGGCCACGTTGTCCGTATGGATGACTCCAGACTTCCTAAGGCTGTCTTTTACGGTGAATAACAGCAAGGAAAAAGGAAGGTGGGAAGACCTAAGCTTTGTTACAAAGATTGTATCAAGTGACACCTGTCAGCTGACAACCTCAAAGAATCCTGGGAGGGTGAGGTTCAAACCGTTTCATCTGGAAAAGCCATGCTGCGAGGGCTGCCAGTGCTGTTGAACTGCGTTTGGAGAAGGAAACTATTGAACGCAGCCAATGCCGAGCATTTGGAGGCCAAGATACCGAGTATCCATTCCGTTGTCAGCACTGTGGAAGATCATGCGCCGCCCGTATTGGTCTTGTTTCTCACGAGAAATGTTGCCGTCGTCATACTCTTCATGAGTGACTGCCGATGATGATGATGACCATTCAACTCCACACTAGACAACCTGACAGTGATTTAGATAACTGTAAACTGATCACGCATTTGAACATTCCAGTAGACAAACCCAAGCACCAGAATGATACTGCTTCACCATCGCGTAGCGGATAAACGTGGTGTGGGGCTAAACCAGGGGACTATATGTGCCTGTGAACAAACTTCACAAAGGGACAAATAAATTCTCTTTTCCACTGATAATTGTCAACACCAAAGGACTGTTTACTAACACTCAGAATTCCAATGTAGACACTAACCTAATTACTGAAGACAGAAACACATCTGTGGCCGGAGTGTTGGTTGCGCTTGACACTCAGAGAGCACCAAGATTCATCCCAGCATAGGCCTGTTGTGAGGTCTAATGTTACTTTAATTGTCATTGAAATTTAGACCTAGGCTCAAATGCATCTGCTCTCATAAACTAAATTTGTTTGTTGAAATTGATGTCTTCAAAGGCAAAGACAATATTAGTTACAGATAGCAAGCTGACCCAGGCTGGTCAAAAGTTGTGAGAGTGCACAATGTCAAAGGTTCTTAATGGAGTTTGTGTCAATAGGGCTCCTCTCCAAAAGGAAACCCACATATTTTGGTGACTGCACATACAGCTGTATAAATGTCAGGATGACTTGTACGTTATGTATAAATACAGTTGATCAGTAACATGAATTAAATGATAATCCAATCAAATATAACAGAATGGTGCAGGTTTGCTAGCGCTCTTGGATGATTGACATGTTGCAACTTGCAACCAGTTTGTTACACATGTAAGACATACATTTAAGACATTTGAACATTGTTCTTGTATCTAATTATCTATCCCAGTTTTCACCTAAAAAAAAGAAATACTTTTGAAATGATTAAGAGATGATGTAGATAATATTTTGTGTTTGCGTTGTAGGTAACGTCTCTCTACGTAGCCAGGTTGATGGATCTTGGTTTATACAAGCACTATGTGAAGTCTTCATACAATGGGCATCACAAGACAGTCTAGATGTACTCATGAACAAGGTGATCAAAGATTGTACTCAATGTCACTGTCAGTATTTGGGTTTTGTTTAATTCTGTTCCGTGCAGTGTAATACTGTATATTCATCATATTTTTACTTTTTACTTTTTTTTTTTATCAAAGAAATACAGATTCATGGGCAAAAATATCAAGACAGATACAGTAATAGTCATCTGTGATTTTTTTTCTGTGAAAATTTCAGACCCATATGGTGCCCACTTTTTGTGAAAACAGTGAAAAAGAGCCACAGTTTTTCTGAAGTCTTTTCTCTTTTATTTTTGATCTTTTAGAAGATCAAAAAGATTGTTGTTTTACTTATTTCTGGATAAATACACCATTTCAGGTGGAAAAAATTTAACTGTATGTTTCTACCACCACCATCTTCATACCCTGTAAGTTATACGTAAATCTGTGAACATTTCTGTTTTGGTTTCTTACCAAAGTATGACACTACTTTTAAAAGGTGTGTAAAACTTTGGTAACAAAACAAAAATGTTCACAGATTTACGTATAACTTTCAGGGTATGAAGATGATGCTGGTAGAAACACATCATTAAAATATTTACGCCTGAAATGGTATATTTTATCCAGAAAGAGTAAAACTAAATACCAAAAACTTGTTTGATCTTGGCAAGATCAAAAATGATTTTTAAGAAAAATTGAGTTGGGTTTTCGTTTTTTTTCTTGTGACTCAGATGTCCAATTGAGCTCAAATTTTCACAGGCTTATTTTTTTCATGTACATGCTGGATTAGACCATAGAGCAAGGAACAGGAGTTAGAACTGCAACCTATCACTAATCACTGATCACCCAATTAAGCACCGTTGGAAAAGCACTGCGGACGGCCGCGTGCTTGTTACATAACACAACCGCAGTCGATCCTTTGTGCACGACAATGGTCGCCGGAATTCGCTGGTAACCAACAAAATGGTTCAAAACTGAAATTACATATTGGAGTAACAAAACACACAAACCAAAACTAAATAGCAAGCGCGGTCCATACTGAAAGCCCCTGCATGCTTACATGGCAACCTGAAAGATGCGCAAGAAAGTTGTGTTTCGATCGGTGCGTCGATCAGGCATTTTAATGGCAATTTGTCGTCTTTTCCTACATTTATCGAAAACCAGTTATGCTTAAAAATGTGATTTCATATTTCCATATGCGGCTTTCCTGAGATTCTTCACGGCCAAGAGTCAGCCTAAGTTGTAGATAAAGTCCTGTAAAGTAATGTGTGTATTTGATAGATGCCTAGCCAGTTAGTTGTCGGTTTTTCCTTTTTGGCCATGTTGCGTACACCACGTGTGTATGTTATGTACATGAGCAAGGAAATTAAACCTTCCCACAGTGCCACAGGATGAAGTTGGTCAAGCCATCTTGCGGCCAGACTAGCAGCGCATTAAGAAATTTGCATACTATTTTAGAAAAAGCCTGCGTCCGCGACTTGTATGAATGCGGTGACTATCATTACACCATTGAAGTGCCTTTTTTCTAACTCCTCCTGTTCTTTGCTCTATGATTAGACAAAGTGTGAGTGCTGTTCTGGCACCTTTACCAACGTTGTACACGTCCTTTAAGTTACACCAAAGCTGCAGCACTTTTTAAAGTTTTCATGAAACACACAGGCACAGCTGTGTCACATCCTTAAATGATTATGCATTACGAAAATAAACAATGCAGAAGAGGACTTTTACATCATTAATGATGACTGATGACAAAGATGCCCAGATATAAGAAGAACTCTGAATATGTTTGACTGTTTGAGTTTCTTACATGTTAGTATTTTGTTATATAACACAGCCTGTGTGATTCATTGTATTATCAGGTAACCAACAGAGTGACAAGTCAACGTGGTGAAATGAGAGATCCTAAAACACTGCAACTCAAGACAGCATCACAGACACCAGAATGCATCAAAAGGATGCGTAAAAACATGTACTTCCTGCCTAAATATCCCAACGTTAAACCAGCTGCTTCTACCTGGATGTAGACTACACAACTACTCATCCGTGTGGCATAGGACACGTACAACAGTTTGCTAAACAAGCAAGAAAGGTATGATGTGTGTGGTATAAAAGGTAGATTATCATGGGTTTGAACTCCATCAGGATGCACATGAACCATTGTGCAATTAATACAGTAAACTCCAGCTAAGTCGGCAACGCTTAACCCGTCGTATTGTCTCAGTCGGCTAACAGTCCTTTGGCCTGTAGTGCATTTCTATTGAAAATTTTTATTTTTTAAGTTGCCATTTATTAGTTTTCAATACACATAAGTCTGCATGTTTTTCTCAGTCCCTTTTTCTCAAAACCACAAAAATTCCTTTGTGTAAGTCAGCATAAAAAGAAACCACGCTTCGGTGTAGGTTTCCTTCGCTGCGGTTGCCAGGAAGTCTGTGTCCATGGTTAAGACTGCATTTTACATCACCACGTGCTGACATCACAGCTGACAGGTTTTCACCAATGACCACATCAATACCAGTAACCCCTCTTGTGCTATACACGCATGAGCTCTGTCCTTTTTCAGGATCTTCTTATTGCATTAGTCTTGGTCCAAGACATTGTTTATACATGAGTCCCTCCAAACTATTACCGACCCACATGCGAACAAAGTGGAACATTCCACTGCCCAACGAAAAACAACGGCTTGTGTGTGTGTGAGATAGACACGTTCTTGGGTCGTTTGATGTGTTGACACGACCGTGCGTAATAGAGAAACGTAACTGCAATCACGTACGCATGTACTGCACTGCACTGTCAAGTCTAGCTGCGATGCAATATGACATGCATGTACGTACGCAGCTTGCACTGAATAATAAACGGCAAACATGTGATCAATTATCAAATTCACAACCCATGAGGATAATAATTAAGAATAGGATGGACAAATCAAAGCCATTGAATTAGTGCAAGGAATCATAATGTACATGGGTAATACATGTGCACATGTACATGTAAGACGGCAATAACAGCACAAGTCGGCATACACTCAAGTCGTCTTAATTTCATGAGTCCTGGGAGTGCTGATTTAGCCGGAGTTTACTGTGTATTCAAAGTTTCAATCTATGTCCATAACAATATGATAAACATTGATAATTTTTCAGTTGGGAGATAGATAATATGCAAATTAGGCTTGCCCTTCACCGATGTAGATTAGCAATGCTTGTTGAGTGCACATGAAAAAAATCATGCGCTGGCTCAGGTGGGATTCAAACCCAAGACTTACTACATACTAGTGCAGATGCAGAACCACTAATTGCGGTAGGTGCCATGATATTAGATTTGATTCACTCTGCTGACCCCAGCTAATGTAGCTCTGTGGCCTAGCGGTATGTCATCTGCACTAGTAAGCAGTAGGTCATGGGTTCAAATCCCACCTAAGCCAGCACATGATTTGTTCATGTGCGCTTGTTCATGTGCGCTCAACAAGTACTAAGTATGCAGTGCTAATCTACATTGGTGAAGGGCAAACCTAATTTGGAAAATAATATGCATCAGTGTCCCGGGCTCACAGATTGTGGTGTGCTTGATAATGCCATGTATTCAAATGAAACTCAAAGGGGTAAATGTACCACAGCGAGTGGATAATAAAGGTTCATTGAACCCTCTTGTTCTAGATAGAACCCCAATTCAATGCATTCCAATGGAAATATAGCAATCATGAATATTTTCACGCTATGAGGGTGAACTGCTTATAGATCCCGTCTGGAAAGGGTTTTATTGACTTTGATATCCTGCATTGATCAAATTACCAGACGTACTATACTGAGATGTACATGTTCATATGTATCTGTTGATTGTGACGATACTCTGAAGACAAAAGCATTGTCGTAAAATACAGCAGTAAAGGTTATCATATTCATATAAAAGAGGAAGTTTACTGGCAAATAGTAAAGGTGGTTGTCAATTGACTCATGAACATGGAGGTATTTATACAACATGCATGAAGCTTTGGGGAGTTAGTTAACATGTATTATATTACATAATTGAATATTACAGAAATTTTGGTCGGGAGATAGATATTCAAATTAGGCTTGCCCTTCACCGACTTGAATGACCACTGCATACTCAGTGCTTGTGAGGGCACGTGAAAAAATTATGCACTGGCCCAGGTGGGATTCGAACCCATGACCTCCTGCTTACTAGAGCAGATACCATACCACTAGGCCACTGAGCTAGCTGGGGTCATCATCAGGGTGAATCAAATCCAATATCTCCATGGGTACTGCAGTTAATCATGAATATTAAAAAAAATTTCGTCTGAAGATAGATAATATGCAAATTAGGCTTGCCCTTCACCGACTTGGATGAGCACTGTATACTCTAGTGCTTGTTGACATCTGCACTAGTAAGCAGGTCATGGGTTCGAATCCCACCTGGGCCAGTGCATGATTTTTTTCACGTGCCCTCACAAGCACTGAGTATGCAGTGCTCATATAAGTCAGTGAAGGGCAAGCCTAATTTGCATATTATCTGTATCATAAAAAAAAGATTATTGTCAGAAAGAAATCTCCAACTATAAGATATGCATGAAAATGACAAGCAGCCGAAGGAGTTATAATTTAATCACATGTACATGGATGCTTTTATTTCTTACAAGTTACATGTTAAAAATTGTTTACAAATCATTATTTATACAAAGCTTATACATGAAGTACTTATGGCCTGCATTTCTTTGTAACTGAGTTTGCTATTGTACAATTATTATTAAGCCTATCAGTAAAATACAGCAGTATATATCATGTAAAAATAAAAATACATTTTCAAACCGATATAACAGATAGGTAATTTGTCAAATAATACAACATTGACGTATATGCAGTGCACATAAACCTTGACTGATGAAGACATGCTATGAAGAATAGGAAGTGTTACAATTGACACAGCTTTGGCATTATGGATCCAGGAAGTATAACGTTGTGTCACATATAATGGAGTTCAATACGAAGCACCCCTCTGCCAGACACTTGAATTCAACATTTCTCAAATATTTCAAATGTGTTCTTGCACGCTACTATGCAGCTGACCTTAGACTAAATACCTTCAGTTATCTTTCAGATACACCTTTTCAACAACCACTGAGAACTATTTGTCAAGGTTTTACATTAATGTCCGTCTATTTCTATTTTCTAATATCAGAAACATTTTGGGTTACTTGCTGCTACACTTACTGAAGTAAGTCAGACATTGCTAATTAGCTATTCAAATAAGTATGTATGCACGTGACATCCCTCTTGAGCTATACAGATCTTGTTTGGGCAGCTTTTGGTACATGCATCTATTACAGATAGTGTTGATCAAATGCAATAATATAATGCCTAGAAAATTGCCAACATTTACGACCTTTTAAAAGGGAATCAACATGTGATAACTTGTTTGTGTGTACCACCATGGCATTTTCAAAGAGGATTCTACAAAATATTAGTCAAGAAATAACAATAAACCACTTCACGAGGATGTATTTGGACTTTTCCTTCCATGTTGACTGTTTCAATCAGCAAATTGGAGTATTTTCTTGTTTTTTAATTTCTGCAAAGGGGGAAGGGGGTCTAAATGTTCAAGTCATGCTATGTCAAGAGATCAATAGACCTTTGGCAAGAATGTTATTGGCTGTTTTGGTCATTCATCAGTCCAAAGAATGTCTTTCTTCTACCCAAAACATGACGAAAACAACACAAAGCTACACACAATGCAACAAATGCATGATGATTGATGTGTTCCAAGCACGTGTCCTGTCAGTAGTCGTGCTGTGGAGATTTATACATCATCCCAATTGTGGGATTTCTAGACAAGCCGACATATGTATATATATCTGCTTGAATGACTGCCAGCAACTTCCATGCATATAATCCTATGTCACCACTAAGCACACAAATCATTTGGGGGTATTTGTCTTCCATCGTGAAGTGGTTCAAGACCTATTTCATATTGTTACATACATGTATTAGGTTTTATATTTCGCTGAGCGTCCAATGGGATGCAGTATTTGATTTTCAACCACTTAAGTTGATGCATGTGAACATAACAAGAAGTGTACATATCATAATGAAACTGAATCCAACATTGTTTCC
The DNA here is from genome assembly GCA_963971285.1 of Astropecten irregularis. Lineage (NCBI taxonomy): Eukaryota > Metazoa > Echinodermata > Asteroidea > Paxillosida > Astropectinidae > Astropecten > Astropecten irregularis. Next base: position 2,756,952 of record OZ020261.1, on the reverse strand, counting down.
ATGACCAACCCTAGTTATTGCTTTGTCTCAATACATACATCTACAGTCATGTACAGCCTTTCTACAAGCTTGTCTTGTCCTCAGCTTATTTTACTGCTTAGAAGTCACTTGCATTGTGGCATAGTCTTTACATAAGTGGCATATTGGCAATGAGTTGCTCTTGACATACATCAATTTAGGCAAAATATAAGTTGTTGCATTCTTGTCTCTTCTAAAATAATGCTATTAAACTGGTGGGAAAAAATATAATGATTTTGATTGCAATGTGTGTGTATGTGTTTAACGAGATGTGAAATATGCCTCAGATGCATGGATGCATGACACTTATCTCAATTTACAAGTAGCAATACTGGTGCAAGACTCAATGCAAATAAACACATGGTTAATTCTATGCAGAAGTCAGATTCAACAAACTTGTATGCTTACAGATAATTAAGTTTTAGTCAAACTATTTGCCTAATATTTAAAGAACAAAAAAATATACTATTTTAGTTTGCAAGATTTGATTTTGATCGGCAAGTTACAAATATTGAGCATATTCACAGTATTGTAATAAAAATAGTATCACTTAATTTAATTTTCTGGGCGTTTTGTCATGATTGATTACTTATAGAATGATGCTAAGAACATGAAGGTTGACAGACACAATATTTGGAGTCTACAACCAAGGAAGTCACACAGTGGACCCATATAGACCTTATTCATGGTGCATCAATCCTGTATTCAAAACAGTGCAAACTGAGGCTTGAATTCATAGCATGGTACCCGTTTTCATTTTAGAATTGGTGTTACCTTTCCCAACAGGTATACAAGGAAGGTGACAAGATGGATGTTTCGTGAATAAGGCATATTCACCTGAATTCTGCAAGCTTGCAGTAGGGCTTCGCGCTTGAGCTATTATAGAATACGCCCTTTGTTATCGAAAGCTATAGTTACCCGGATGTTCGGACAAACATCACAACGTTTACGTGTAAGTTAATGGGGCCATGTGTGATTTGTTTGTCCGAACTTCTGAATGTGACGTCACGAGCGCGGAGCCCTATTACATTAAGTTGATGACATTTTATATTTCTTCATGTGTCAATTCAAACTGAATGACTAAAACAAATTATGTATTGTACATCACTGCATTTGATCCACCTTTCCAGACATTCATTTCTTACTAAATAAGCATAATGGGTTATCTATTACAATACAAAGCATGGCAATGTAACTGCAAAAGTAATCAACAATTAAACACCTCAAATTTATTTTTTCAGTCGATAATATTTTGACTCCAGGCATTCGAGTCTGCCTTTTGGTCAATACATCAGTCATTTAGGACTGAAAACAATATACATTTTGACATTGTTGCAATCCAGTCGCCTACCTATGTGCAGCTTGTTAATTACATATGATACAAAGCTTGTTTGCAGTTACATCCCAAAGATAAGTTACCTTTTTAGTCTCCTGAGGTATCTTCCCATTTGAATTCAACAAATCAACATTCTCATAATCTTCAGGAGGAAGCAGCAATTGTCTACATACTGACAGTCATCATATACACACCAGTGGGCTTTGCAGTCAGCTCCAAACAGCTGATGTTGATTCTCTTCTCCATCGGGCTACATCTCTGGAAAGACAGCTGATTCATTGGAACTGTTTCACAGTTGATATATTCAGGAAACTCCTTCATCAAGACTAAATGACAAGGTGCAGCTATGAACTTGCACCTCAAGTCAACAATAATAGTCTCCTGATTCTTTCATACCTTCATAGTTTCTTTCTTCTCTATAGCAAATGCCATTGGGTTGGCTGTAACTGTTAGTCCTACCTCATTGGTATCTTTAATAACCAGTTTGTCTGGATTGGTTTTACTTTGCTTATTTCTATGTTGTTTGGTACTGATAGGTAATGTAGGATGCGTGGAGGAGGAGTTTATGTTTGACCTTTGCTGCGTATCTGGTAATCTCTTCAATCCACCTGTAAGAAAAAGAGGAAAAGAAGACAAGTTAATGACAAGGCTTGATGTAATTCATCAAATCAATTGTTAGCTCTATGACATTCATAGAGTTCTGTAAGGACCTACCGTATGCTTGTACTTCACTGATTTCTTCACCATTGTATGCATGTTGTAATCACACACTATGAGTGTGTTTCCACAGAGCCAATTTAAATACTGCTAAACTTGTAACGCTAAAACACAGCGTTTCATTTCTGTAGAAATAAACTCCATAGCCTTTTAATCAGCATCGCTATCGGCATCCTACTCCGAGCAGGTTTTTGCAGATACTTGCCGATAACTTATGAATGTCATGCAACTCCATCGGCACTAAACACCCTAATTAGCTATAGTTTATGCTGTGGAAACATCAAGCTTAGTCAGAAAATCTTAGCGGTATTTACTGCTTAATAGCAATTGGCCTGTGGAAACACGCCCTATGATAGCATACCTGATAGAAACTATCAAATTGTTATCACTCAGAAGAAATTTAAATTGCTCACATAAATAAAACTTCTCATAAAGAAAAATTACATGAATATAATTAATTACCTTAACTTCCTCATTTCATTGCCATGATTCTCCCAAATCAGTCAATTGTAATAAATAAATGCTTCTGCTTCATAATGTGCAGCTGCTAAAGTGTTAGAAATCTGGGCCCAATTTCATGGAATCAATTACGGCCTATTTTTTGTTACACGTGACATCTATTTCCTGACCTTGATTTTTTTGTCTGCTAACATGCTGTCATACATGTGCATTCTGCAGGAAGTCCTTGCATAGTGTAGCAAGAAAGAAAACTCTCCCATAAAGTATGCTTACCCTACATGTAGGCAAAAAAGTCTGCTACCATAAGCGAAGAATTTTTGCTTACGGTAACGGATTCCATGAAATAAGCCATTTGCGAGATAAATCTGAATAGTATCTGGTACACAGGTTTCTTTCATTGCATAGAAACACCTCAGTTTGAATTTCCCAGACTAAAAGACTCTGTTGCTATATCACATGATTCGGGGCAAGCTTTCGCTTAGTAACATAACAGACGTCTTGCACCAATGCACTGTTCATAATGGATAAGAATGGCACAAAGGAACCAGACCATTCCAGAGATGGGTATCACTATGCAAAAGCTTGCCCCGATTCACCTGATATAGCAACAGTCTTCAGTCTGGGAAATTCAAACTGGGGTGTTTATATGCAATGAAAGAAGTCTGCGTACCAGATACTATTCAGATTTAACTCGCAAATGGCTTATTGGACCCTGATACAATAGAAAGTGCTTGTACTTGTCCAAGTCGTATGACTCAAGTATCAGTTGAATACAAAACCAAAATGCACTATCAAGACCTGAATGTTATTCATTCATTTGACAATGAGAAAATGGTACGGGTCCAGTATCAGTGGCCACTTGTGTCAAGGGTTTAAAAATATGAATATTCAAGTGACTACATCAAATGAAACAAGCGTCAAACAGCTGTAAAGGAAGATTTACAAGGAATATAACATTGGATCTGATATGACTGGTATTCCAGGGATATACCTACTTTCCACTCATTTTCATTTCCCAATGCCAGTTGAGTTACCCACGTTTCAGACAGGCGTGCCAGCGCCAGATTAGGAGCAACCCTAGGTCTACCCAATTCAGATTTTGGTTTCAGACAGGCGAACTTAATATGCTGGAGCACAAGTAGGCCTACAAACAAACGAACAATGCGGCCATAGCAACAGGTCTGTAGAAGACTTTTGGTATTGTTAACGTTCAGACCGTACGTTGTCGACTTGGTTGTTGCGAGGAGGAAATGGACATTAAGCATAATGTACTTCGATCTTGACTAATGTCATCGTATATACACAACCGTCACAACTGCCATTGTGGCTGTCAAATTTTTTGTTTTTAACTATTAGGCCTACCCCATGTTTGACTTTGCCTTCAAAATAATTAGTTTGTTGTTTTTTGTATTCTCTGGAAAAGGTCTATTAAAAAGTCTACCATATGATGTATGACCGGCAGACATCTAGTTCTTATTTCCAAAGTTTTGTATGTATGCATTGTGGGATATCGCTGCAGTTCACTGCTTATTTGCATGACTTAATGTACTCTATGTACTTTATTCAAATCTTGCCTTTCAAATGGTTTTGCGCGACGCTGGCACGCTTGTCTGAAACGGGGGTTACATGTATGTGAGTAGTTACCTTGTTTATCATGTGTGTGCAACTGTTCATTTTGTACATGGCGTCCATGGCTGGTAGAATCATGTCCATTTTGCCCCATACTGCTACAATGCTGTCCATTACTAGCTGCTTTGGATGTAAGTACACCCCGCCTACCATGCTTTTTACCTGCAACAAATCAAAGACTTCATGAGGATTGCCACAATAAGAAGCAAACTGAATCTCAGTCATATTATCTTCTTTGATTCAAACACATTTGCATGGATGTACAGTGCATACCAGACATGCAATGTATTGTTGTGTCCGAATTGCAAACTTCAATACAGTCAATGCTGCACCAAAAATAGCACATTGCAATGTTTTCTATTGGCTAGTTTGATGGCAAGGCACTCAGCGCACTCAGTCTTTTTACATAGTGTCATAGAACTCGTATTCAGTCCAAAACTATTGCACTTTTGTTTTTCCTGAGTAACCATTTGTACTTGGCAAAGACTACTAACACATTTGTTTTACTTGTGCAACAAGAGAGTTTTTGATACCATAAATGTCCTGTGTGTTACAAGTTGCATGGCATATGGGTCAGTGTGATCAAACTAATGCAGGTTGATAATGGTGGCAGAGGTATAAACTGTACAAGAAGCCTTAGTGACACTAAACAACAGCTTCATTGCATGTACACTGCTGTGTGTATGCGGCAAGTTTCCAGTTTATTTTAGTAGTGGTAAAGTTTTCCCAAGTTAATACAATCTGCTGACAATGGTAAAATGATAACTTTTTCTTTCTTAAATTGCCACATGTGATAAAATCTTTTAAATGTTTAAACACAAAACCTAGTCCAGTGTGAACACCACTTTAGTGATCGATCCCTAAGGCATTAGTTGCTGGCCGACTATCAAATTTTACTAGTCACAACTAGTCATGGACGTAATAGTCATGACTATTCGTCTTATCAAGTCTTTTTCAAGACTAGTCAGGTTTTCTGCCCAGCACTATAAGGCATCCTGAGAATTTGACCAGCAGATACAGGGCATCTGTCATTTCTTTCAGTGTGAGTGTAATTTGCATTTGTTTAACATCCAATTATTATCATAATACTTTGGCTGAACTCATCTGATAAGAGTGTAGTTACCTGCTCTAGGATCAGTGACCCTGGAGCCAACTACTTGCACACCAGGTATTGAACAGTGTATGGAATGAGTGTAGTTACCTGCTCTAGGATCAGTGACCGTGGAGCCAACTACTTGCACACCAGGTATTGAACAGTGTATGGAATGAGTGTAGTTACCTGCTCTAGGATCAGTGACTGTGGAGCCAACTACTTGCACACCGGGTATTGAACAGTGTATGGAATGAGTGTAGTTACCTGCTCTAGGATCAGTGACTGTGGAGCCAACTACTTGCACACCGGGTATTGAACAGTGTATGGAATGAGTGTAGTTACCTGCTCTAGGATCAGTGACTGTGGAGCCAACTACTTGCACACCGGGTATTGAACAGTGTATGGAATGAGTGTAGTTACCTGCTCTAGGATCAGTGACTGTGGAGCCAACTACTTGCACACCGGGTATTGAACAGTGTATGGAATAAGTGTAGTTACCTGCTCTAGGATCAGTGACTGTGGAGCCAACTACTTGCACACTGGGTATTGAACAGTGTATGGAATGAGTGTAGTTACCTGCTCTAGGATCAGTGACCGTGGAGCCAACTACTTGCACACCAGGTATTGAACAGTGTATGGAATGAGTGTAGTTACCTGCTCTAGGATCAGTGACTGTGGAGCCAACTACTTGCACACTGGGTATTGAACAGTGTATGGAATGAGTGTAGTTACCTGCTCTAGGATCAGTGACCGTGGAGCCAACTACTTGCACACCAGGTATTGAACAGTGTATGGAATGAGTGGAGTTACCTGCTCTAGGATCAGTGACCGTGGAGCCAACTACTTGCACACCGGGTATTGAACAGTGTATGGAATGAGTGTAGTTACCTGCTCTAGGATCAGTGACCGTGGAGCCAACTACTTGCACACCAGGTATTGAACAGTGTATGGAATGAGTGTAGTTACCTGCTCTAGGATCAGTGACTGTGGAGACAACTACTTGCACACTGGGTATTGAACAATGTATGGAATGAGTGTAGTTACCTGCTCTAGGATCAGTGACCGTGTAGCCAACTACTTGCACACCGGGTATTGAACAGTGTATGGAATGAATGTAGTTACCTGCTCTAGGATCAGTGACCGTGTAGCCAACTACTTGCACACCGGGTATTGAACAGTGTATGGAATGAGTGGAGTTACCTGCTCTAGGATCAGTGACCGTGTAGCCAACTACTTGCACACCGGGTATTGAACAGTGTATGGAATGAGTGTAGTTACCTGCTCTAGGATCAGTGACCGTGTAGCCAACTACTTGCACACCGGGTATTGAACAGTGTATGGAATGAGTGTAGTTACCTGCTCTAGGATCAGTGACCGTGGAGCCAACTACTTGCACACCAGGTATTGAACAGTGTATGGAATAAGTGTAGTTACCTGCTCTAGGATCAGTGACTGTGGAGCCAACTACTTGCACACCGGGTATTGAACAGTGTATGGAATGAGTGTAGTTACCTGCTCTAGGATCAGTGACCGTGGAGCCAACTACTTGCACACCGGGTATTGAACAGTGTATGGAATGAGTGTAGTTACCTGCTCTAGGATCAGTGACCGTGTAGCCAACTACTTGCACACCGGGTATTGAACAGTGTATGGAATGAGTGTAGTTACCTGCTCTAGGATCAGTGACCGTGTAGCCAACTACTTGCACACCGGGTATTGAACAGTGTATGGAATGAGTGTAGTTACCTGCTCTAGGATCAGTGACCGTGTAGCCAACTACTTGCACACCAGGTATTGAACAGTGTATGGAATGAGTGGAGTTACCTGCTCTAGGATCAGTGACCGTGTAGCCAACTACTTGCACACCGGGTATTGAACAGTGTATGGAATGAGTGTAGTTACCTGCTCTAGGATCAGTGACCGTGGAGCCAACTACTTGCACACCGGGTATTGAACAGTGTATGGAATGAGTGTAGTTACCTGCTCTAGGATCAGTGACCGTGTAGCCAACTACTTGCACACCAGGTATTGAACAGTGTATGGAATGAGTGTAGTTACCTGCTCTAGGATCAGTGACTGTGGAGCCAACTACTTGCACACCGGGTATTGAACAGTGTATGGAATGAGTGTAGTTACCTGCTCTAGGATCAGTGACCGTGTAGCCAACTACTTGCACACCGGGTATTGAACAGTGTATGGAATGAGTGTAGTTACCTGCTCTAGGATCAGTGACCGTGGAGCCAACTACTTGCACACCGGGTATTGAACAGTGTATGGAATGAGTGTAGTTACCTGCTCTAGGATCAGTGACCGTGGAGCCAACTACTTGCACACCGGGTATTGAACAGTGTATGGAATGAGTGTAGTTACCTGCTCTAGGATCAGTGACTGTGGAGCCAACTACTTGCACACCAGGTATTGAACAGTGTATGGAATGAGTGTAGTTACCTGCTCTAGGATCAGTGACCGTGGAGCCAACTACTTGCACACCGGGTATTGAACAGTGTATGGAATGAGTGTAGTTACCTGCTCTAGGATCAGTGACCGTGGAGCCAACTACTTGCACACCGGGTATTGAACAGTGTATGGAATGAGTGTAGTTACCTGCTCTAGGATCAGTGACCGTGGAGCCAACTACTTGCACACCAGGTATTGAACAGTGTATGGAATGAGTGTAGTTACCTGCTCTAGGATCAGTGACTGTGGAGCCAACTACTTGCACACCAGGTATTGAACAGTGTATGGAATGAGTGTAGTTACCTGCTCTAGGATCAGTGACCGTGGAGCCAACTACTTGCACACCGGGTATTGAACAGTGTATGGAATGAGTGTAGTTACCTGCTCTAGGATCAGTGACCGTGGAGCCAACTACTTGCACACTGGGTATTGAACAGTGTATGGAATGAGTGTAGTTACCTGCTCTAGGATCAGTGACCGTGGAGCCAACTACTTGCACACCGGGTATTGAACAGTGTATGGAATGAGTGTAGTTACCTGCTCTAGGATCAGTGACCGTGGAGCCAACTACTTGCACACCGGGTATTGAACAGTGTATGGAATGAGTGTAGTTACCTGCTCTAGGATCAGTGACTGTGGAGCCAACTACTTGCACACCGGGTATTGAACAGTGTATGGAATGAGTGTAGTTACCTGCTCTAGGATCAGTGACTGTGGAGCCAACTACTTGCACACTGGGTATTGAACAGTGTATGGAATGAGTGTAGTTACCTGCTCTAGGATCAGTGACCGTGGAGCCAACTACTTGCACACCGGGTATTGAACAGTGTATGGAATGAGTGTAGTTACCTGCTCTAGGATCAGTGACTGTGGAGCCAACTACTTGCATGCCAGAATTCTGAGCAGCTGCTGCTACAGCACTAGCAAAATCAGCATCAGTGAAGAAAGAACCCTCAGAACTTTCACTGACGCTGCTATGACGACCGCTGCTAGAACTACCATTCATGGACGACCAAGACCCCAGCATTGCATCTGTCAGGTCAAAAGAAAAAGGTTACATGAGATTAGAAACTTTACCTGGTGGACAACACAAGGCAATGGGGTAAATCTTTACAGTCACTCTGCCCACATGCCACTTAGCATTGGTAAATGGTTTATGGACAACCTAAGCAATGGTTCATTGTGGTTAATGGATTAAGTGGAAAATGGGTGAAGTGACTGAAGTGACCCAATGTGACAGGTGATTCTATATGCAACCAGACACTGACTTTGATTTTTCACTCATTCTTTTTTCTGAGGAACCATTTCACATGATGGTTGAGAGATTCTGCCTCGTGTAATGGTTTCACAAACAAACCATGGGAATCTTTACTTATTACTTGCCAAACTAGGGCCTTTCTTAAAGCTCGGCTCCAGCTCCGGCTTCCTCTCTGTCATCCATACTGAAAATATAGGTTGTGGTTTGCCATTGAATCTGAAGCTCTGTTTTCCTTTGGAAACCAGAGAATCTACTTCCTAACTGCAGCCAAAAGCCTCTATTTTGACACCTGTAATTTTCAAATGGATTCACGAAATGGAGGGGGAGCTGAGCCTGAGCCGAGCTTTGAGAAAGGCCCCACATATTGACACTGGCTGGATAAATGATAACAATGTCAGTACATTACCTGTGCAGTTACTCTCTGTCTCGATATCTGTCTCTAGATCATCTCTAATAGGAAGATCCATCTCTGATAGACACAGTGACTGTGGCTGGTACACTACCTCATGATCAGCATCTCCTGCAATCATGACATATATACAATTAGAAGTAAAAGTCTAAGAACAAGTAAAATCTGACTAGCTGTAATAGTCAGCAATCTGCTATGATGTAACACTGGATTAGATTTAGTGTAGATTCCTGGTTTCCAGTCCCCAAAATACACACACAGTGCTATGAGGTTGCCGTTTATATCCGTGTACTTTATTACAAGCTGTTTCATTGCACTTGGATCAGCTCTTGTTTTTATTAATTTTATATCTCCACATTCAGACCATTTTCCATAAGGTTTGCACATGTGTTTCTTCCATGGCCTTAAGTGTTTACCTGACTGTATTCACTCTGATGGATACAGACAGTTTGTGACATCATAATGACATCATAATGACATCATAAAGGTCAGGGATGAAATTGACCAATGATGAAAATGTCTGAAAACAGCTGACAGGGAGCATAACAAGTCTGAAATCTGAAAATCTCCTTTTTGTACACAGCCTGTGAGAAAAAAAGTCTGAAATCCAAAACAAAAAATCAGATTTTAATCTGAAAAATCTCATCCCTGAAAGGGATAGTATATTGTCAAACCTTTCACAGCCTGAATATACATCTGATTGGATGTTAACTTGGCATGCACAAATCTTGTTTTAGATGAAATTTGAAGTGACATCATAATGACATCATGTTTTACTTCATCAAGTTCAAAATTTAAACACTTTAAGGATATGCATGAAATATCATGATTATTATGCATCAAATATGCATGATTTGAAAGTAACTGCAATGTAGGTCTGAATATTTTAAAAGGTTGTGTTTGCCCAAAAGGACAGATCTAGTTCAATTATTACATAGCTACATCTGTTCCAAAATGAATTGCATATAACTGAACAACACCCCATAATAAAACTACAGTCAATGTGTCATACACAAATTTGCTCAAGATTCATACAGAAATTGTACTTACCTAATGGTTTAGACTGTGTCCTGACTGGCGACATCGGAGCATAGTCAGTATCAGACAAGATCTCACTCTGCGACATATCATCATTAAACTCCAATAATTCCTTCCCAAGTTGCTCATGTCTTGGGTCCTCAAAAAGACGCTTTGAAGCTAGGTAGGGTACCCCCCGGTGTGAATGCTCTGAAGGCCTGTCTGGTACTTCATTATGAGACTGCTGAGTACGATCAGAAGGGGTGCCACTCCTATTGTTACCTAACTTGTTAGGCAATGAGTTTGTTGGTTGTGGCCTGTGTGATTGGTGAGCATCATGAGGTACTCCACCAGGGTATGTATGATGTACATCATGTGGGTATAATGCTGGAGTCATTGAATGATGCTGTCTAATAGGAGGAATGGGAGCTTGGTCCCCTGAGGAGGGCATCATGGTACAGCAATGTGGATCTACATGAGTATTATTACTAGCATGTGAGCAAGCTGGCAGAGGGCAGGATGGTCCTGTAGGTGAATCTATATCAGTTGGAGGTTGTTCAGGAGGAGGTGGTAGAAGCTCTGTCCAGTTACGTGCTGGTTGCTTAGATCCTCCTCTGTGATGCTTCTTCCTACCTGACCGATCTCCTACAAAAGTTAACATGAGAGAGTTTTAAAAGGAAACAAATTTTAAGTAAGACACCATAATCAGATAACACGATGGCATAAACAATAATGGAATACAGCTGACACAACAAGAACCTGTATACAGAGATCATGAAGCATTAAACACCTGTAACATACAAGGAGAGAATTCATATGTTCCCCTTCCAGCCTTGCATATTCTTAGGTAGGATTAGAAGCTTTGCTTGGTGGAAGTAACGTAATAGAGTAAGCTTGCGGAGACACCATGTAAAATCTCTTTTATAGATGTGTGGTTCTGAAGAGAGCCGGTGAGACTATTCTCACCGGTTCTTTTCAGAACCACACATCTATAAAAGAGATTTAACATGGTGTCTCCGCAATACTCTTTTATTGCATATTCTTGTCTCCTAGTGACAAGTCTAATCTGAAGAGCAATGACAGCCTGTACAGCTAAGTCAAATTATTCCACAGGTATGCTAGCAATACAAACAGGGGTCATTTTCACCAAACACTAACATCAATCTCAACTTTAGCTTGCCAGTACTACAATAGTGACTTGTATTGTGACATTACACTTTGCTTAGCAATTAAGATTGATTCACATTTCAGATTAATCTTAGTGCTTTGTGAAATTGATCCTAGGTAACAATAGCCAAGACACATCGTACCTGTTGAGCTTGTTCCTGAATCACTTGGTAAGCTGTGACAGTCAGATGCACTTGGCACACTGCCATCTGCATGAAATAAACATAACATTTCCATTTGATTAGCTTTTTGAAATATACTACCTATTAATACTGGATATTTGCTTACTAATATCAATTTACTATACTGTATTAGTGAACTGCCTCCAAATGTTGTACATAAAGCAGCCACTGTATGCTATTGAATGAGGATTGTGAGCCACAATAAGCCAACATTATCACCATGATATCATTAGATATGAAATGAGACTATACATGTGAAACCTTGAACACTGATCATAAGTTGCCCTTTTCACACTACAAATTACTCAGCCTAAGATTTTCTGCATCCTGTTAATTTTTTTCTCACCCCGGGGTATTCTTACTTTATTTAATACCCTTAGTTCCATTCCCATTTGTTTTGTTCATCCAGAGTTGTTATAAACCTGGGGCAACATTCCCTAGGTTAACACAGCACAAATTCTCCCCCACCTGTTGTGGTTTGAGTCTACTAGTTCATACCTACCCCAGACGGTTACTACGATATGCAATTCCCCTGCGCCTATTTGCTACTTCGCTGAAAAGACTTGATCAACCGTGGTGCACCCTGACCTCCCACAATGCGTACCGCCATAGCCGCCATGATCGTCCTTCTTTTCGAAGTTAAACACCTCGAAGCCAAGAGTGGGGAGGACGGGCGGGACGTAACCGTCTGGGGTAGGTATGAACTAGTAGACTCAAACCACAACAGGTGGGGGAGAGTCTACTGCATTCAACCTACCCCAGACGGTGACTACGATATGCAGAGTTGCACCGGATCCCGGTGGCGGGTTGGCTACGAGGAGTGTCAGGTGGAAGGTGGATATGAGCCAGGTTAGCGTAGAGGAGGTAAAGTAACACATGTACGATTTTACATGTACATTACCCCTAAAGAGCTGTACCCTGGGTGGAGGTCCGTGCGGGTCTCACCCAGGTGCCAGATGGTTGGAGGGTCTCCTGGGCTCCGAGTTGTTGGGGCCAGGACCGTCCTGCCGTGAGTTGAGTAGCTCAGCTCAACTGCAAGACGTCCCTCATGTAGGAGGTGAAAACGGAGGGGCACTTCCAGCATGAAACTCCCCTGAAGTAGGACCAGGATGCAGAGACCGCTCAAGCATCGTGGGCCTTGATGTATTGTTGGGTTAGCTGATCCAGCCTGGATGGCTAGTCTGGGCCTACAGCTTGATGGTTGACGACTGGATGACGACCCAGTTGGCAATGGTGTGCCAAGACGATGGATGGCAAGGCTTGGTGGTAGAGGTGAACGGCTGAGAGGAACTCCCTCTCAGGCCCCTTGTTCGGGGCAAATACGGCTTCAGGGTCCTGATAGAGCACCATGATTGTCGAATATGTCCCCGGTGTGAGAAGCCAGAGATGGTACGAAAGTGTCCGGTGGCTCGAAGGAGGGGAAACTGGTTCTTGGTGGAAAGCCGATGGTCGGGATGAGTCGAAAGCCATGTGGCTCCCAGCGGATGTGGTCCCTAGCTATGGGTAGGGCCTTGATGTCACAGGTCCTCATAGCCGCAACCACTGTCAGGAGGGAGGCGAGCTGATAGTAGTGGGCATCAGAGGGGCCTAGCACGGAGGTTCGAGTAGAGGCCTGCATGGAGTTACAGGTTGGATGTCCAGGTTCCAGGATGGGATTGGCTGTCTGCTGGGAGGCCGCTCTAAGTCCTGCGTGAGGAGGTGAGGGGCCGCGTTGTTTGATATGGGTGAGCCATCCTCAAGGTCCTCAGGTATGGCAGCCAGTGGAGAACTGTGGTTGCATGGTGTCGAAGCTTGCAGTCCAGTGTGGAACAAGTGCGTAAGTTGAGGTCACTATACCACTGTAACAGGTGCATGGTCGATGTAGCACGAAGCGCAGAGGCGTTAACGCTATCGTGCATCTTCGGTTGACAGGTGTCGTCCCGGTGCAGCCGTGGTGGCAGTGTCGTCAGAAGACCAGCCGAAGAGAGGATCGTTGGACAGCATCCAGCACATTAGGTGGAGACCTCCGGATGCTGGGAGCAGGATCCCTGACTGACCGAGGTTGATGGAGGGAAGTTCGGTCTGGGAGCATGATCAGTGTTAGCACAAGAAGTCTGGCCAGTCTGAAGAACCTGAATCACACTCGTTCTGGCGTGGCCAGTGTGAGGGCGATAGGAGAATGCAGCATCGTTTCTGTTCCAGTTGTGGAGAACGTGCGCGGTATCAGTGAGATCAAGGGGAGATCAAAGGGATGGCCAGGAGGGCCGCAACGCTGATCTGTTGGGCATCCGTAGCCCATGAACGAAGGAGAGGGTGCCCGGTGTAGAACGTCGGTAGTTGGACGTTGTCGGTTGACGCAGACAGGTCAACGTGGCATCTCTAGTCGTAGAGAGAGCGTCCTAGTGATGTCTGAGTGGAAAGTCCATACTGGATTCATCCACCCTCAGGAGAGAGCATCCGCAGTCTTGTTGGCCGGCAATGTGGATGGCTTGTAGGTGGGCACCGTTGTCCTAGGTCCACCGTAGGGATTCGCCAGGTCAAGACACATCTGTGGGGAGCACGTGGCTCAATGGTGGTCGATGTGCGCTAAAGCTGTTGAGTCATTGGAGCAGACCGGTGTTCGTCTTCCCTTGACGTGTCCGTAAAAGTGTCGCCGGGCGTCAAGGACGGCCCGTAGCACGAGCGTGTTAGTGAGATAGAGACGGGAGGAGTGGTCCCGGTTCCCAGATGCCTGGTGTGGGGGGAGGGGTGTGTTCCACCCCAGGAGGGACCCGTTGTGATACCGTCCTCGGCTCTTGATGTCAAGGAGAGGGTGTCGTTAGGTAAACTTCCTTCATCGACCAGGGGAGGTACTGGTTGATGTGTTGCGTTACTTTGACTGCGATGCCAATGGAGTCGAGGCTATAGGGCTGAGAAGCCAGGAGATGCGGGTTGCATATGGCAGGGTGATGTGAACTGACATAGTTCGATCGCTCTAATCCCCCGTGAGGTCCTGTCTTAATCCAGGGGGACTGCCGTTGTGGAGTGGCATCCCCTGGGGAGATGGCCTCAAGGTTTCTGCACTGCTGTGCAGAGACAACATCCTACTCGTCGGGTGGTAGGCGGAGTCCAGATGTGGGGTGCCCAAATTCCTGTTTGAGTTGTGCGATAACTGAGGAGTGCTGGACTGATGCAGGTCTACTTCCGTCACCTGTTAGGTGTGGTAGTAAGATGCAGGAGTGGTGAAGGCCGGTTTGGGCCATCCTTCGATGGGTCAGCCATCAGGTTGATCACTGCCTTGATTAATTGAAGATGCTGACCTGTAGTCCAGAGGCTGTAACCACAGCTCCTTTGTCGCTTTCGGTAAGGTCGGAGAAAGTGTAAACCTTGTGTATCCGTGGGCCAGCAGCCACCAGTGGGATGATAAGGGGGCTGGAGGTCTCGGTAGCATCGAAAACCAATTGGTTCCGCAGGTCCGCTTGGGAAGTTCATGGTACTGCGGCATCGTCACCATTGGTGGCTATCCTGCGATGTGCTGGGAGCTTATGATACTGTCGATGGTGATAAGCTGTGTAGACGCATGCCAGCTCCTTGGCTGCGTGGGCATGCTGTATGTCGAGTCCCTACATCTATATGTAGGATAATCAGGATGGTGTGTCCACCGCAACTGTTCACATTCTGGTACCTGTGATGAGTCATGGTATCACATGTATTAACCTTTGACCTCAGGAAAATACCGAGTGGAAAGGTCGTATGAGCATCGGAGCGGTCTCACAATGGAATCACTGAAGTAGAGTCATTATTAATTCCCATTACTGCACCCATGACTACCGCAGACGCCGGGTGGCGCCATGCGGCCGTGGCAGTGTACTATACGCGGCGTACTAATCACCGATCCTGCCGGCAGTGGAGCGCTGTGCTCCGTAGTGTTGTGCTGGTAGTGGCGGACAATACTGGAGGGTAATTGTAATGATACAAAGCCGGTATCATATGCATGTACGGACGTACAGTATACTGTACTGTATACATATAATGTACCGCCTGACGCAATCCGTGTGTGATGAACGAGCGTGGTTATTGAAGCGTTGCCGATCCTTGCACGCTAAACAACGAAGATCGTACATGCAGTGGGAGAGGGCAGATCGACCGCGGCACAGCTCGAACTTGGGACAAGTCGGCCGCGGACGGCAGCGGGCTGGGCCCTGAAGAATTCACGGGCCGCGCTGGCGTGCAGACATCGGGCGGAAAGGCTGTAAGTGGGGACTCCCGCAGCGGTCCGCTCCATAGGACCGAGCCGTGGGATGGATGCATATCGGTCCCCGTGACAGGGGGAACCGGACAAGTCGACCGTGGGACAACTCGACGTGGACAAGTAGATGTATACAAATTATACATGAAGGCCGCAGGCAGAGGAGTGCCGACCCGGGAGCATCGAGCTGTAAACGGGAATTCTCGAAGTCTTCCGCTCCGCGGGAAATAGAATATTATCTGTCTCTGTGTCCAAAGAAGTCGTCCGTGGGTCAGCTCAACTTCAGATGCGTCGACTGCAGACTGCACGGGAGCCGGCCGGGTCCGGTAGCATCGTATCCGCTCCCGCGGAACTAGGCAGTAGTTTAGGGAGAGGTGTACAATGATTGTGTAGTGTAAACACATACAGATATACATGTAGATCCCAGGATCGTCAGGCATCGGACAGGTCGGCCGTGGGACGGCTTGGCTAGAGCTGGTTCAGCCGCAGAAGCAGCGCAACTCCAAGTAGCGTCGAGTGGGCTACCGCGGCCGTGTAGGCGGTGTAGCCGAGCTGTTTGAGGACTAAAGCCGCTCTCCATATCCCTTGTGTTCTGGACGGCAGTGGATATGGCCCTCCTTTGCGTTGTCGGCTGAAGCCCGAGGTCTCCTCGCTGCGTTGTGGTAATTGCAGGGGGAGAATAACCGGGTCCCGTTAAATTGTTGGCGACTGCTGGGGCTAACTGGTGGGCTATACATGTAGATCGTGTATAGACCCTGCCCCATCGGGGGCCGGGGCCGGATTGGTCCGTTGTGGGCCCCGGTGGGCGTGTTGTTCCTGGTGGTGAACACTGGTCGCCGGTGTATAGGTGGGTCGCCACCGCCGATGGTATGGAGCCACAGAATAGCAAGGGATGTGCGTGTGAAGCCAATCCTAGTCTTGCAGGGTGGTAATTCTGGTGACGGAGGGCGGCGAGAGCCCGCCCGCTGCTGACAATAGCGCAATAGCGGGGGATGGGACACTGATCCCCGTATTCTGTTGGTCGGCAAAACATCAAACGTTGTGTAAGCCGATGCACAGTAGGTACAAGTACACTCCGCAGCACATTGTGCCACGCGTGTTTGTATTCACCCTAACCACACAGCCAAGCATTGTTCGGTGATGAAGGGCTGTTGAGTGGTCTCGCTGTGTATGAACACCTGCAGTGTTCCGCTCTCAATGGCCCAGGGCCAGGCAGAAGTGAAAGGGCGTCCCTCTGACGTCCGCAATCGTGTTCAGTAGGGCTGGAATGGTTTCCCGCCCGGGTAGGGCCAGACAATGGGCGGGGCCGGGTATTAACGACGCTCATTGGATGCCTGAGCCTCAGCACGTCTCTCCGACGTCCGCAATGGAGTTCGTAGGAACGGAGCGGCAGTGGGGGTGATGGCGATGTAAATACAGCATTTATATACATGGATCGCCATAAACAGGGGTGTGATTAACATGGAAGAATAGTGTAAAAAAGAGCTAAACACACACGAAATTGGACTGAAAGCAATAAAATTACAGGAAATTTTGTCACAGAAAAACAGTCAAATCACACCCCAGCATTAAACATTGCTCCTACCCACTGACGTCTGAGGCTTGTTCCTCGGCACGGTAGGCCCGTTATTCTCAGCCGGCTCGGGCCTCCGATCAACGGCACATAACACGGAGCCTGTGAAAGGAGCATGTTACGCCGGGGCCGATCAGTCCGTTCAGGCGGTATCCTTCTTCGCCTCTGGTAGCGAGCGATCTCCCTACGCTCTGGTAGCGACAGTGGTATCGAGCTACCCCCGGCCGTAGGCCTCTTCGGGTCGGATAGACACGTAGCCGTCAAGGCATGCCTAGTATCTAACCGCCCGGACTTCCCTCGGACTGGTAACTTCCCTCGGACTGGTAGTAGTACCAGCAAGCCCGGAATGAGGGGACAACACCCACTCAGCCATTCCGTTTTTGCGGTACCGCAAGCGGGGAATGAGGGGTCATCGCCCATACACTCATCCATCCCCCTAACTTGCGTTAGGCCTTTCATCGTAACGTACACAGAGCCGGCTGTGTACGCCCGGCATCTACTTGGGAGATTAAGTACCTGTAGGATGCACAGAAAAAGAGAGAGAAAAATACCAAAGAAATGCACAGAAAGGGATTCTGTTACAAAATATATTGGTAACGGATGATCAAGATAAAGGTTATATCAACTAAACGAAAAGTGATCAAGTCATAACAGCTTATCTAAGGTGTAGCGGGGAAACGGAACTCGAAAATCGAGAGAGCCCCAAGGGGCACGTCCGTTTCGTAGCGGCGCTGAGAAAAGAAGGACGATCATGGCGGCTATGGCGGTACGCATTGTGGGAGGTCAGGGTGCACCACGGTTGATCAAGTCTTTTCAGCGAAGTAGCAAATAGGCGCAGGGGAATTGCATATCGTAGTAACCGTCTGGGGTAGGTTGAATGCAGTAGACTCACAATACAAGCAGGGTCTCGCACAGCCGGACTTTCCTGCCAGAATTTAGAGCACACTGGCTGGGAGTGGCTGGTTCCACACTGCACTGCACAAGGCACTACACTGGACACCACAGGGGAGAAGGAACCAAGGATGGCCCAGAGAAACATGGCGGAGGACAATTGACAAAGAGCTGAAGAGTGGTTGGTCTCAAAATGCCACAAAATATTGTGCCTTTAATAGCTATTGGCTGGTCGCGATCATACAAGCAAGCTGTAGCTCAAAATGGCGTCCGGCAACATGGAAGCGATATCGGTCGCAGTTCTGATGATGATTATGCAAAACATGTAGCACGAACGTGAGCAAGAAAAGGGACACAGTGCTAGAACACATGCATGCATTGTTTTGCACTACAAATTTAATATTTGACATGTCATTACGCAATGTGTTGTCCACCTTAACCCTTAGATAGTCCATGGGACGTTAGCCCTGCTCGGCCTCATACTACAGTACTAACCCCTGGGTTATGCTGTTAACCCTGAGATTGCCATCCTCAACCCTGGTTGTGAGCAAGGGAATTAACAAACCATGGGGTAACAGCAATATTTTCTTCCTTAACCCAGGGCAGAAAATGTCTAGTGTGAATGCACCTTAGCAGCCACTTAAACCCGACGTATCTCGGGATCTTAACCCCAAGATACCCAGGGTTAAATCTTAATTTGCCTTTAACACCGAGATAACCAAGAGATTTTGTTTTGTGAAAAGGGCATAACACTTTCTAAACAAAATAACTCTGAATGAACTTCGCACATGACTACATGAGCACAAATTTTATGATGTGTTCTAGTTAGAATAATATCATGGTTATAAAACTGATGTAAAATGTATAAATACGGTGGTGTTAACAAGCTTGTACATGTAAAGAATAAACTGACCTCTTTTGTGCAAGACTTGAAGTCCTGAACCTCCACTGCTGCTGTATGCAGCATTATCAGCTCCAGATCGACTGCTCTTACGTACACCAGTGGGTCTAGTGTTACAACCAGATCCAGAGTTTGAGCTGCTGTCACTACACTTCTGCCTCCTTGCTGCATACTCCCTGATATTGGAAGGTAGGACAAGGGTAGCTGAAGCATATGGCTCAGTATCATGGATACATAAGAGATGTGGAGTCCTTGGATAGCTACCCTGGCAGCAAGGTGTGTGTAACTCACTCTCAACAACTGCATACTCAGGACTCCTGAAAACAAATACAATTGAGCATCAATCAAATGATCATCAAATGTACACAGATATTATTAACTTTGTTTATTCTCAGCCAATGCCATAAATCTAATTTACAACATATCAATATGGAGTACATACAAGAACAAAGATGTTTTCAGATGTGCACAGTTCAAGTAGTTTATCAACTTCTTCATAATTAGACAGAAAACTTTTCCAATAGTCTTGTCAATGAAATATCTGTATGCGTATTTGGGCATCAACAAAACTATACATACCAGTACCCTACAGGCCAATTTTTTCAAACCAAAACTGGTCATAATAGAGAATAAAAATAATATTTATTCAACCAAATAAGAATGAATCTGGAAAAATACACATCTCCTTAATAAATATCTCCTTACAGAAAGAATTGAACGATGAAGTGAACAGGAATTTTGAAGGTTTTTGGGTGATTATAGATGACTATGAATATGAATAATATATTACATGATCATACCCTGTTTGTTTAGGCATAGAGCCCTGGAACGTAGACAGTGTAGGGGTTGAGGTATCAAAATTACTGCTGCGTTGACTATCAGCAAGTTGAGACATAGTTGCATCTTTACATTCACCTTGGCAATCACCCACTAACACAGCTTGCTTACACATCTCAGCATCTGGCACCATACAAACATTTCAATATCAATTATTAGTGGCCTGCTTATACAATCTGGGGTCGATTTCACAAAGCCCTACGATCGATCGTAACTTGAGTTATGAAGGATAACCCATCGTATCCTATGTAATGTTCCAATGCATCCTACGATTGATAATAAGTTACGATGAGTTTGGTGAAATCCACCCATGCCTTGTTAATGTACATATATCAAGTATTAACATTCAAGGTAAGGTTAATGGGAGAATGGGCAAACTAGTATGGGGAAAATGAGAATGCATTAATGCAATGCACATATGCAACTAGTAACAAAAGGACTGATTTTAGTAATGAACGTAAATATTCTTGGGGAAGAACTAACCAAACAAAATTCACAGAAATAACATTTCACATGGCCTGGTTCAGATTGTGTTTTCATTGTAAAGGGGATTCAAATAGGCACATTTAGGATATATTCTGATGTTCAAACACACTACATTCAACACATCCAACTAGGACAGTTCTTGTCAGAGGCAAAGTTTGGCATCTACATTCTCAAATGTGATGCTCAAGACACATATGAGTTTGTATGGAATCTAGCAACATGCAGCCTCAGGGCAGAAAATGTATCCTAACAGGATCAAATGTTAATTGATATGAAGCTCTTATCATGAATGAGCAATGTATGATGGCAGTCAATTTACATGCAAGAATAGATTAATGGCAAGCATGAATAGGCAGATTGATTTACATGCAACAAGCTGATGTTAAAAGGCAACCTGTTATAACAACCTGTTGCTCTATACTGTCAATCATGATTATACCATTGCAGTCAATAGTTAGTTGACTATAGCATGCAGTCAATAGTGATACATGCAAACAGGTCAGGATATATCAGGAAGAAATGAAATATGAAGCCAACAATCACCATATTACGTGCATACATTAGAGAGGTTCAGTTTCACATTTTTGTTTAGAATGTACAGCAATGCGCACTAGAAACTTCATCATGCTGTTTGAATGCCTGGGTACAAATGTAGATCATCACTACCCTGATCTCTCTACAGAGAGAGATACATTGACAAACATTACAACTGAGAGAAGATTGAATTGCTGCATCTCATGCAACTTACATCAAATGATATCATCTGCCCACAGAAACACTTAACTCTGAAAACTGCACTGAGGCTCCA
Source organism: Astropecten irregularis (assembly GCA_963971285.1). NCBI lineage: Eukaryota > Metazoa > Echinodermata > Asteroidea > Paxillosida > Astropectinidae > Astropecten > Astropecten irregularis. The sequence continues at coordinate 2,735,507 of OZ020261.1, read as the reverse complement.
ATTGTACGTTCAAAAATCAATTTCAAGATGGATATCAAGGAAAGTGATCTTAATATTTCTTCCCATTTTGCAGAACAGAAACAGTCAGATTTGTCATTTTGAACATCATGTTTATGTGTGTAACTAGGATGCACAATTTGTTGACGCATATGATGCACCTTGCAGCTTCAGTGAACACATTCAGATACAAATGCATAACTTAACCTCTCTAACATCCTGTGATGAACGATGGAAACAAATTCAAATGCATCAGAAAGTCTCCAAGAAATGCATATTCCCAATAAAAGGTACTCTTAGGTACTTTTGTGTTTGCATTAAACTATTTAGTTTCAAATTTCTATTTAATTTCATTCATCAATTTAAATAAATATCAGAATTCATGTTGTACCACAAACATGATTTTTGTTAAAAGGGAGATGTTTCTGAGAGAAGAAAGAATGACACAGTAATGAATGCAGCAAGAGAGACTGAAGGGAACAATGAGTGATAAGCATGAAGAGCAATGCAGATTGACTCCACTGATTCAATCCATCTTTTTGATTCCATTTCAGGAAAGAGTGCACCTGTGTCCAACCTAGTAATACTTGAATGTAAATAAGACTGACTCCACAATCTGACATGCAGATCATCCATCTTTCTATACACAATTCTGGCAATGAAGCCAAGCAAGACAATGTGAACAGGTGCTAGAAATGGTTATTTCCTCTGCACGTTCACTGATGATAAGTCCCCCTGGTTTATCACCCTTGCCATCAAATCCCTCTTAATGGACTTTGGTTGGAGTAATTGACCTCATTTTCTTGTCTTCTGATCAAACCACATATAGATCAAACCTACACATACATGTAGTTTTCTCAAACAACTTTCCAATGCAATGACATTTTGAAACAGTTTCAAACATTTACAGGATGCAACTGAAGATACTGAGTATAAGCAACAAGCAGGCTGGGATAGGATTGGGTAACAGTGGGTGTTAGTGAATATTACATGAAGTGAGCGCACCATTAGCATGGAACCAGCTTGCACCTGTGCCCCAGTTAGGATAAAAGTAGTTGGTTTTTTCCAGTGTATCGCTGTGTGAGCTATTGGCATGAGAGCATGTAGTCATGCATCCCTGGTTACCATGTCCATCTCTTGTTGCAGTATGTAGCCATGATTGTGTCTCAGCCCATGCCTGGCTATTACTCTGATGACTTCCTGCATGACCACCACCACTGACACCACCACTGTAAGGTAATACAACAACATACATATTATATCATCTTTCATTTGTCATAGCTTGATCCTATAAGGAATTCACCAGACTTATACGACTCCCGACTCCGACTCGGGTCAGACTCAAGTCTTTTTTCCCCATGACTCGGGCTAATAAATAATAAATGACTCAGACTTGGACCTACTGACTCAGATTGGGACTCAACTTGTGTTACTTGTGGCTCAACGAGGGGAAAACATACTGTAAAAACTATTTTATGCGACATGCTTTCACACTGAGATTGACTGAAGTCGCCAGCTAACAATGTCTACAGAGGTTTCAGGTACGGCCAAGGTGCGTGCAGTATGGTTTGTGATATTGATTACAGAGATAAATGTATCGACATTTGTACCCGCCACCCATACACGATACTGCATACATAGGAGGCTGAAGAGTCTTATATACCTGTCTTCTTCTTTTTTAGACTGGTGACTTGCTAGAGGTTTGCAAAGCATGCATGTCAGTCTAGCTCTTTTGGCACTTGTGACTTGTGACCACTTTTCCTGGAAGACTCGGGGCTCACACTTGAGAGACTCGGACTCGATATTTTGTGACTTCAATATAAGCCTGGAATTCACTACACGTGCATCTTCACATATTGCCAACCACCATTCATACAGTGTTATACAAGGTAAATTCCCTCAATGCCTTTTCAGCAAATCTGGCTATACTGGGCATTCAAATTCATGCTTAAAATGTGTCCTTAGCGATTTAACTTTCAAATTTGTGCAGATGTCCCGTATCCCTTTTCAAAACTATTTTTGATACTTGACTAATTTCAGGTAAATACACTACTCCAAATTACTAAACATTTCTGTTTGGGTATGTTACCAATCCTGTACTGTACCCTTAATAAAAGGGACAAAGACTGATCATCTGATGTGCAAAAAGTGCAAAGTGTAAAAGTGACACATCATAACTGGCTTAATCTTTACATAGCAACCAGATGTAATGACTAGATTTCATAGTTATTTGAGCAGTATTGATGCATATATGATACTTACACATTCTGCAGTACTGTGGTGTCTTTGCCTATGGCAGCTGTACAAGAAGTCAAAAGTCATACATTTCAGAAAATGATAGATCATAGCGTAAACTGATGAGAAGTGATTAATGAGGAATGTTTTATAGTAACATTTTGCAACATTTGTTTTCTTTTCTACTTTGCACATCGTGACAAAGAATAGTCAATTATGAAATGATGATTTATTATTTACAGTGTTAGGTTAAACAAATCATTACACAAAGAATATGGTGGAGGATTATTGATCTTAAAAGTTGACACCAAGTTTGATAGAATGTCACTGGAGCCAAATGTGCTGACATACCGTCTCAAACAAATACAAACAAATAGCATTATGAATTATTGGAATGCTAGGCTATCCACTGACACAATACTGCTTAATCCACCAATAGTCAACTTTTGATAGTTTAATGTCCTACTCAATACAGGGTTACAAATGTTCAATTAATGATTTTGGACACTTTGATTAAAATGATCTTTGGGTCCTTACTAGAGCCAAACCTCTTCCAAGGAGAGTTTAGCCTTAGGATAGGGCTGAACCATCTACAGTACAACATGAATGCATCAAACAGCACTGCATGAGATATGGTACTTAGTCTGTTTTACCTTTAGTTATGGTTGTTGATTGCTTCTGTTTGCGTCGTCTCCTCCATAACCACACAGTAATAAGAATGACTGTAACCAGCATGATACCAGCTAATGTACTAATAAACCATGGCTGTGATACAACCATGGTGATAGTACCTCCTAGATCATCTTCATCACCACCAGGAACTGATGTCAATAATGCTGCAACATACAATAATAAACACACGTTACAACTCACACAGACCGCCATCTCATCTGTTTTGGGAAAAGGTGGATCATGATCCAGCATTATAATCTTATCACAATGAAACCGCAAGTTGTGTTGACACCTGTGCTTGATCCACCGTTTTGAATGGAAGTGTCAAGTTAGGAAGGATACTGAATTTGGTATGGTGCATGTGCTTGTTACTAGAGCGCTTGCTCTGTGGCAGCATTGCCGGATGTTGACTGGTCAAATTGCCTGATCAGATCCACCTTATTCTTTCCCACTTATCATGATCCACCAATTTGGGGGATCTGATCCACCAATTGGGGGATCTGATCCCCCAAATCATGGGTTTAATGGGAACAGGTTCAGACTGCTAATCTGTTATTATGCAGGTTCATCCACATATGAAATATAATATGTCATTTCAGGTTCAACTATGTCAATATAACAAATCTTCTTTGTCTTAATTCATATCATGACAGTTTGAAATCAGAGTTTTGTTGTTCAATTCAATCTCTTCTGGACCTAAATCCAATGTTTATTTAGATAATTCCACTACACTCATGTTTTTCTCTGCTTACAATTTCAGCAAAACTAACAAACATACCAGGATGGCAATCATTTATGAATGTTGAAGGTACAATAAGATAACACAATACTTGAATCATTTTGAAGGTTAAAGCTCAGATTGTTGGTTCATTTATCAGTAACTGATTCTCTCTGAAATTCATTATGACTCATTCACATATGATAGAGGTATTTTACCTGGTGGAAGATGTACAGGGATTGCTGTGCTGTTAGGTCCTGAACCGACCACAGTGAATGCTGCTACAATGACAGTATACATCTTGCCATGATTCAGACCAGATACAACTATACTCCGACTCTCATTACTAGCAATGACTCGTTGATGTTGTGATGTTACATTGCCTACGATGTACACGTAGTAACCAGCTAAGATGCCAGGAATTTGACGAGGTGGAGGAGGTTGCCAGGTAACTAGAATGGCTGATGAGCCATTACTCTCCCCATTGACATTCCTAGGAGCAGCTTGAGGAACTATGGACACAAACAACAAGATTCATCAACTTCCCTTCACCTCTTTCCAAGCTAGTAATGATGTTCAAATTATTCCTGTCTCAGAATCTCACAATTCTCATTATTTTGTATAAGTATATAGCATGCTGAAAACTTGAAAGCAACTACTTGTTCATATTGTTTTGCTCCATCAGACCACATATGACAAACAGTATTTATACAATCTCTACCACGTTATGCAAAACACTTAGTTTATCTTCACATTGCTACTTCACAACTGCTTTGCTGCTTCTTAGCCAAATATTTGTTTAATTTATATCTTTAAAATTTAAGATGTTTGATAAATGTCCTGGATGTTTGTCTATTTACCATCGGGGCCTGTCCTGGCAATAACAACTTCACTCTCCCGTCCACTGTACTGTCTCTTGAATGGTGTCACACTGATTTCATATCGTGTCCATGAAGTAAGATCAGTCAGAGTTTTGGAATCTTGATAAGGATCGTTTACGATGATGGTATCAGACCAACTTGACTCCAGGGATTGGATCCTAATGGAGAATCCTTCTATGTAGGCATGATGTCTACTAACCTGATAACCAATCAAACACATCAATCATTAGTTAAAACTCTCTACTTGATCTATTAGTGTAATATCATATATCATCCAGGGGCTATATTCACAGACCTATTCATCAGCTCTACTCTGCAAACATGGTTGCAAACCACAACGAAAGTACTGAATCTTGTAGAGGTGCTTTTTGGAGTGAGCTTTGCATAATCGCACTGTCCATAAAGCATAACTCTGTCTTACAATGCATTCAATAGCAATTGTACACAATTTTCATTATATCAGACATATCCTGGAATGACCATGGTACTACATGGTATAACTAAGAAAGTAAGATATGATTAATCTTGTTGACATACCTGCCACATGACTTTCAGTGTTGATGAATTAATAGTCTGTACTGTACGGATGTTGATGCCACACGTATCCAGCTTATTCTGCAATACACTACTCCCTGGTCTGATCACAACATCTGTCACATAATCAAAATTAATTTCATTTAATCAAAAATTCAATCATAAGGTTGCATCAAAGTTGTTCATTGAGTAATGCATAGAAAATCTGAAAACACAGAGAATGAAATCTGGATATTCAATGTCTGTAGTTTGCAAGAGCAAGCAGGTCCACTTGTGAAATAAGTTTTGCGCATTCCAAAAACACACCCCCACCCCAACCCCCTAAAAGAAACAACAAACAACAAACAAACCCAAAACATAAACATACTCTTTCCATATTTTACGGTGCAAGTTGCAAAGGTTTTGAAATTTAACTAAAGGGAATTTTTTGTGCTGCTTAGGATTGTTCTTGTTGTTGCACTGTAACTAAGATCCAATCTCCTCTTCCATATACTATTTCTTTTTGCTGAATTTGGAGCAGCTTTTTGCAATGCATTTACAACAAAGTAAAGCTGCTTGTCTCAGAAGAGCTTGCTCTGGTAGACTGTGCACATTGCTACATACAATGTGAACTAAGTAAGACTTGCTGAGGCACCATGTATTACATTCATTTTCGGAAGGTGTGTGGTCCTATTAGGTGAAAGATAATATCTTGAAATTTTGGCCAGTGTGCTCTGGCCGTCCTCAGGAGAAAGGACGGCCAGGACCACACACCTTCCTAAAAAGAGTGTAATACTTGGTGTCTCCACAAGCCTTACTAGTTCTAGTCTCTCCACCATGCACAACTTTAAATCCTATTAATACAATGCGGATGTATGTGCATGTGACTGCTTCAACAATTGTCAAATTTCATCAAAGAGCGGATCCACCTAGCCTACCATCTATAGCCAACTGAACTTCAGCACTTCACTCCTCAGTGTAACTGACCATGGAGATACCTTTAAACATCAATAATTGACGTCATCTTTCTGTGATGGCTCCATTTGTAAGACCTACATCAACCCATAAACCCTGGCTAATTGTCCAAAATGGCAGCAACTTGACAAATCACTGCACAATCAGATATATTTACCTGTAGTTGTGAATGTAGCAGCTGGGGAGTCTGATCCCCTGATGCTTCCAACAAATGGCTGTACAGATGCACTATACTGAGTGTCTGGTTGCAGACCCACTACCTTCTTACTGGTTGTAGATAAGACTACTTGTATCATGATATCATCAGGATTAGAGATGGGCCAGACCTTGAGATGATATCCCTCTATCAGCTCAGCATGCTGCTGCACCTATATACATTCACAGCAGTAAGACACAAACATTCCATATTTCAAATATAAACAGAACCCAACTTGAAGTACCTACTGACAAAATACCATTAATATGACTGGAAGATTTCTTTCAAGCACCAATGGGACTAACAGGTCCAAGAGGTTCATATATCCCAACGAATATCTGAATAATGAATGATTAGACTGCCATAACACAACTTAGGTCATAAAACATTATAGGAAAAAGCATTATCATAGTGTTTTGTGTTTTTGAATCTGGCTGAATTTTTTTCATGTTAAAAAAGAAGAATGGCTGACCTGAACTAGTTCAACCTAACCAATGTAAGTTGACCTACCTGCCATATGATCTTGACCTCAGTGTTGCTAAGGACAACACTATCTTGAATATATACACCAGCCTCAGCCAATTGGAGTACAATGGAATTCTGTCCAGAATCTGTAACATACCATTCAAGTAAGAGTACTATTACTAATGTCTTCTTACCACAACACATAATGATAGACAATAAAAAAACAAAGCAGAAACCCATATTAACTGTTCCCCATGCTCCCTGCACAGCACACTGCCTACACACAGAGTACCAGTGAAAAGCTCCAGTTAATACAAAGTTTCCGTTTTTTGAGAAATGCAACATTGTTTCAAATGTTTATGAATACATGTACAAGTATTACAGCACAGTACTAAACCACGTTCAAACCTAGAAACGTGCATATTTTCAGAAGAGTAAATCACTAGTTGTCAAAGTAGTACATCACATCATGTATGGCAACCCATGTATGGGTATTGATTGACCAATTGGATTCCTTAATCTAATACCACGGTTAAACAAGTGTCCTCTGTAATTGTTGATAAGGAACAGTTTTATCTGATTAATATCGTCTGCTCTGCTCTGACGTATGCAACAAAGCAACACCACAAAAACATAGATTTCTGCTCACATGAAGGATGATATCAGCACCTTGGTATTTGACTGATGGCCCCAACATGAACAGACACACAGCACATGCTGGGAAATGGCTAGTGATAGAGAGCCCCAGGTTTCAGATTGAGCCGACAATGGAATTGGACTCATTAACATTTCACATAAATATTTCATAAATTGTCCGAGAAGTGTTTTGGACACTTCCCTAAACAAGTATTGTGTACATCTAATACCAATGCACAACAAAACGGTTGTTGCATGGCATGAGGTGGTACTTGGGTTTTGAACACACCTCACGTAATGCAAAAAACCTCCATTGTAAGATGAATTCCTCTCAGACTTCTTTCATTGCACAAGCTGTTAACACCCCAGTTTGAATTTTTCAGACTAAAGACTGTGTTGCTATATCATATTGATACACATTTCTGGAATGGACTGGTTCCTTTGTGCCTTTCTTACCCATTATGAACAGTGCATTGGTACAAGACGTCTATTAATCTCTTGTCCCGAATCATGTGATATAGCTGAGTTTTCAGTCTTGGAAATTCAAATTTGGGTGTTTATATGGAATGAAAGAAGCCTGTGTACCAGATACTGTTCAGATTTAACTCACAAATGGCGTATTGCTTATGGTAGTTTCATACAATTATGTTGGCCATATCCATATTGCCTTGAATAAAACCCCTACCTCTGGTAGTGATTGGCTGAGAAATGGGAGTAGGTGGACCAATCCCTCGTTCATTTACAGCTCGTACCAGGAACATATATGTGGTTCCAGGTCGCAGTTGCTGCACTAAATATTGCTCATCTTGAATATTGTCAGCAAATAGCTTCCATCCTGTACAAATGATAGAGTATCACAAGATGGATAAAGAGGCAAATTATCATTGGTTTATTTGTATGAATATCTAATGAGGGACAGTGTGTGCTTATAGAGCAGTGATTATTCCATGCAGCATGCCTATGTAAATACAACCAAGCTTGACTGTCTATACAATGAATTGCATCAAATATTGACCTAGACTGGCAGCAAATACAAGACTTCCTGATCTTGTTTGGTTACGGTATTGTACAATGATCCTAATTTATAGTTAGTTGGTTAAGGAACACCCGAGCATTTTGAGTCACATAATTCACACTGCTAATTATTCTCTTTTCAAGTTGATAATTTCAAGCTGGATATCATCAGATATGCAACTGGCCACTGCCCAAAAAAATCTGAAAATGACTACTTATGGCCGTGTTATAGTGTCTACTTTCTTAGCTAGAAAGTAATTTATGCACTGTACATACAGCATGATCCAAGGCTAGGCAAAGCCACGGAGTGAATATCATCAAAGCAGATTTGAAAATAAATTCAAAGCATTTGAAGCGGAAAAAATAGGAATTGGAGAGAAAAATAGAAAAAAAGGGATTTCACATTAAAATCTAGAAAGTTTCATCTCTGTATGATAAGATGTTGGAGGTCCACTGTAATCCACTGACATGCATGATGTATCCAGGCAATTCCTATATCATCTGTACACACCAGGTATCTGAGAATAGATTTCCTATTACCTTCAACTCACTACTCAAGGGTGATTCATTATATGAAGTAACATACGGTACATGGAAATTTGCAAGAGAAATTAACAAACTATAGGGCTCTGCGCTTGTGATGTCACATTCAGATGTTCGGAAAAATACGTCGCATGTTGCCCAGTGGCACACCCAGGGGGGGCTCGAGGGGCTTGAGCCCCCCCCCCCCCCCCCAAGAGGGTCCCTGAAAAAAAAGGGGGAGAGGGAAAGGGAGAGGAGGAGGGGGGGGGGGGGGAGTCACAAAATGTTTTGTGGGAGAAAATTTCTTTGAGCCCCCCCCAAGACAAAATCCTGGGTGCGCCGGTGATGTTGCCCCATTAACTTAAACGTTGTGCAATTTGTCCGAACATCTGGGTAACTACAGCTGTCGATATAAAGGGCGTATTCTATAAATAGTTCAAGCGCGGAGCCCTATTGAGCTAAGTCCAACTTGCGTGAATTGTTCATTGTACGAATTGTACATTTATGATGCCATGATTTGCTTTGCATTGAAATTTGCAGATTGGGTTTTTCATGGAAAGGAATATCTCAAAACATAACGTGTGCACTGCTCTATCTTATTTTATGTACAAAACATCACAGTCCAAATTTAACATGATGATGTTCTGTTCCCCGTTCAGAAAGAATGTGTACATTCCATATTTGTTTTGTGTAACTCTGACAGTGGACTGCGTCATTAATGTCCTTGAAGGTGACATTTGAACGGAGTGTAAATGCAGGAAAGTTCCTGTACTTGATGTGTATGATGGATGGTGGTTTATTAATAGGCTAGGATGTACATATGGCTCTGGATCATATAACACTCATGGCAGTTAGTCCAAGTATGCAAAGGTTGTAGTGCTTTGGATTGCACTAACAAGAGATGTCTGCTTCAAGAACACATCTGTCATTGCATAAGGCTTTCCTGCACTTACTCCATGTCTTTCATGAAGAGTGGTTATGAACAAGAATATGAACAAACTCTATAGCTAGATTTTAAATATCACTGTACAATGGGTGACAATCAGACCAATATCTTTGTCAGTAAGAGAAGAACTCTTTCAAATAAAAATGCACTAGCTGTCTAAATGTGTATTCACCCCAAAACTGACAAGGATCTGTGCAAGTCATGTAAATTAAGATTTTCACAGCTGCAAGTCATACACCTTCCACTGTGTATTTGAAAACACACTACACAATGTAAAACAAATGTATGAAAGTTTTGTGTACCTGACGTTACTTGCTGACTGAAGTATTCAAGTCTATAGTGAGTAACAGGAGAGCTTGAAGTTGGTGGTTGCCATGACAATGTGATGGTTGTCCTGGTGATGTTGCTAGGCAATAGTGGTCCAGGTGATGAAGGCAACTGAGACAGACTTGGTGCAGTTTGAAGAGACACACCGGAGCCTGACGTTGGCTCTTCTGCAACAAAATACACCAGCCATCAAGAATCTATACATAATGGTCAGGTCGGTGTCAAGACAATCCACAAATATATTCCACATTAATTTAAATTACATCAATCTCGAAAATTCAAACAAAAACTCCTCAGACATTCTTTGAGATCTACAATGGCGATACCTGACTTAAACGTGTGTAGTAGGAAAGACAACATACTTTGAAATACAAATGGCTTGATGTTAATACACACCTACAACTTCCAGTGATGCTGACCAGCTAGTCTGTCCCCATTCATTAGATGCAGTACATGTGTAGAGTCCAGAATCAGACGCATGAAGAGTACGGAATTCCAGTGTACCGGAATCCCTGACTGATACCCTGAAAGCAAGAATAGTCATACAATACCTGACTAGCAATGGTCAAGCTATTGTGCATTGCATTACAATCCAATCCCAGGTGATGGCATGCCCATGCAGCCCATGCATCAGGATGCTGATGTTGCCTATGTGTTACATGTCAAGGTTACAACAAATATTCAGTCTTCATGGCCAGTATCACCTGCACCATTGTGGCCTGTTAGGCAGAACACCTTTCCTTTTCTCTCCTTTTATTCAGCGTGTTTCTACTGACAAAAGGTTGCCCTGTGTAGGGGTGTGTCTTTGGGTGTTTCCGGGTGGAGTATCCAGTAGAAGCACAGACAGGTGTTGAATTTTCCGAGCGGCACCCGGCAACCCAACGCTCACCAATGACTGCCGATTGTGGGATGTCTTTGGGTCATACTTGCAATAGAAACACACACAATCACTGGTTCCAGGTTGACCAGGAGTGAGTTTAGTCATCTTGCTTGTTTACATTGTAAAATATTCCCTCAATCCTAGCATTGACCTGCAGCATGACCCAAAATTTATTCAGTATGTCCGGTCTACCTTTGACGAAGCTCGATTGTGGGCGACACTAGCCTTTTCATACTGAGTGGAAACAAGGCGTTTGTCTGTGATCCCAATCACCAGCACCCAGAAAAAAGTGAGTACAAAATGTATGTACATATCTGGCTTTGCAATTATTGATTAAAATTAAACTTGTGTAATGATGTATGATTTAGCATGTCTTACATGTACTTCCATTCCAACAGACAAAGATTCTTTCATAACTTCTGCAGCTGGAGTTACTAACCTCGAGTTGGTTTGAATAGGCAGTGAGTTTCTGCTCCACTGTAGAGTAGGTTGTGGACTACCTGTAGCTTCACATGGTATTAAGCCCATAGCACCTGCAAGGTATGTCTGGTTGCTGGGTACATATCTGATGATAGGAGGTGGTTCACCTGGAGTAGCTACAACAAACCAATGTCAAGACAATCTTATACTTCCCAGTTTCACTTTACAAAGATAAATTACATGAAAACCAGCATGCAGCTTCTGTAACATCTAACATGTGTTCAGTATCACTGAACTTACCACATATCTACATAGTAATAAAAGAAGGACTTTAAACACCTTAAAGCATTTTCATGTACATAATTAGGGGCAATGATCTGCCCTAACAGAACTATTAAAAAACATGCACTATTCTCATTCCTACAAACATCTAATTTACAGATCCACACCACAATTACACCATGAGAAAGTGAAATAAATGAACAAATAACAAATAATAGCTATTTCAAATAGCAGAATGATTGACAAGATGCTCTTCAACATTTCAGGATAATACATGCAGATCAGTTGATGCACTGATAATTGGCAACGTTTGCCTTCAAAATGAGAAATATCACAACAAACCAAGCAAAAGAAACCAGCAGTTGATGAATATTTCAAAGTGATTTCTGATGAACTGCAAGACAGATAACAATAATCACAACTTTCTGTTTCTTGCTTTGCCCAGTCATCATTCTGTTTTTACATCACCTCATCCAAGAGTTGTCATGTCAAGTTAAAGAGTTGTATATTAAATCTTGTTTTTTTTTCACCATGAAATTCATGGCACAATGTAACTGGGCATTTGTTAAACAGTCAACATGTGTTATCTGTATTTTCTGTCCTGATGTTTGAATTGGACACATGCATAAGCTTCAATTTACACAACAGTGAAAGTATTAACCATGCAAAGCATTAATGTAACAGACTAAAGAGATGATGAACAAGCAATAATATCAAACATTGTGAGTGATTGGTTCAATACATACAACTCCTTACAATACAAGTATCTCCCTTTCTATTCATTAGTGCTATTCATGTTAGTTTCTGCACAATACAACATTTACTCTATTTGGTCAGTATCGTGATTTCACATCAAGCATGGGTAGAGCATGCATGTTATAGCTGGCTTACCTGGAACTAGGGTACTGGTAGAAACTGGCAAGTCAAGGAAAGAATAGCACAGAATGAAAAATAGATCGGATTATGTGAGAAGTGGGTGACTAAGTATAGAGCAAGGCACCAGTGGAGACTGGAGAGTAGTATGTGTACAGCTAGGCTATTGATGTCTAGTATCAAATCATATCAACTCCAAGCCTATTCAGATTATCATAACATAGACATCCCCAAGGGAGAATTACAAGCATTTATGTTAAACCACACTGGATTATTACAAACATTGTTTCAGCCTTTAGAGAGGTCGAAAAGATTTTTAAAAAGTTGAAAGATCAAAACATCAGGACCTGGGTGATGACCAGTTTCTAGTACTTTTTTGTGCAATGAAAAATTTCTTTATGTAATCTATCAATGATATAAAAGTGTTTACATCAGTTATCTTCGTTCAGAGTGCTCACCCATCTCAGATGAATCAAGCAATACACAGTGCATGTATGTTCATCTACTCTCAGTGATAGGTATGTAAGGAGGACTATGTGGACCAATATGCATGTTCTGCACACCCAGTAACAGTATTAATACTTAATTCTGGTAACACAGGGAACATGGCAAAAAGCAAGAAAGTGATCGTTTTTAAAGTTGAGAACTGAGAGCACTAAATATACTGAAGAATTGCAACTGAAGCTGCACCATTATATTATCAACTCAGCTATTACGCCTGCTATATAATTTACATGGGATTTCAAAATAGGCTGATTAAACAGTTATTTTCAATGGGTGAGCTAGAACGTAAAAAGGCATTGTGATTTTAAGACCACAAAAACAGAATCATTCTGCTGCAATTTGTCAATGAAATGTTAACAGAGACGGGTTAATTCACACAACTGCTTTGTATCATTGATGGATAGGTAAGTATGTGCAACAGCGCACAGCAATGAGGCTGTGAGATTGCTTAGCTATGGTTATAGTGTATGTAGATACATGTCATTGATATCATACTAACCTAGTACAGTAAGATATGCTGAAACCTCTGCTGTACCAGACAAACTAAGAGCTGAACACACATAGAAACCTTCATCTTCCATGCTAACATCTTGGATCAACAATTCACCATCCTCACTGACCACCAGACGGCCTGAGTCATAACTCTGACCTTTATACCATAAATCCTGCAATTTACAAAAGAGAATGAAAGTGTCAGGAAAAGGAAGGTTGTAAGTAAGGACACAGAACAATTGAAATGGCTTCATTATAAACCACACATTTGGATGATGCAACACATGCAAACATGTCAAGGAAACCAGGAGCCGATTTCACTAACGCTTTGTGATCATCGCTAAACCCTAAATCCATCGCTAAACGGAAAACCGATTGCTACTTTGCGTAGCAATTTTCCGTGTAACGATAGATGGGCTTTAGCGATGATCGCAAAGCGTTAATGAAATCAGCCCCAGATCTTAAGATCATACTTGTGGACGCTGCTTGGAAAAATGGATTGTTCAGTGTACATCAAGCATCTGTACCATATTTTGTTCCCTCACATAAAGGTGGAAACAAAAGAGCATAACAATTACTGGCTACCTGATACCAGCCCAGCTACCACAAGGTATATCTTTGTGTTCAGTGAGTGTGTGGCTGATATCTGTTGTGGATTACAGTACAGGGTGTGGTCATTCATGCTCCTTGAAAATGACACATGAGAAATTGATACTTTTGACAGTTCGGAGAGCCCAGTTGCCGTTCTTTTGTTCTGCAAGGATTTATTTTATTGTGATAACAAAACCTTCAGGTGAAATATCTTCATGTGAATAAATGCTACCACTGGTGAGCAGGGAAACCCCCGCAAAAGATTACTAACAAATACAAAGCAGGGCAACTTAACATAGAACAAGCGGTACTGTACGAGTAATGGGGACTGGTATTTGCTACATGACTACAATGTTATGTCTACTGCTGGATTGTTCTTTACCTGAAGGCCATCTTTCTGCCAAAATATTGCAGGTAATGGACTTCCTGTCACCTTGCATTCAAAGGAAACACTCTGACCAATAGATGCAGTTTGATCTACTGGTTCTTTAGTAAAAGTCGGTTCAGCTGCAAAAACAAGATACAAATGTTAGTCATACAAAAGCATACACGAAGATGCCAGCTTGAAATCTCAATTCAGTTTGTACTTTACTGAGATTACCATCAATAACTAATTTTCTCCAATGTCTGGATATTTCACAAGAGAGTTACAAATAGTCCCATATTGTTAAGGTTGAGGTATTCTGTACAGTTTGCCATAATGAACCACATCATGATGTGCATACACATCACATAAAGTCCATTGATGGCAATGCATAATGACTTACTATTGACTTCCAAAGTAAGTAGCATAGTCTCCACACCCCAGCTATTCTCTGCTCTACAAACATAAATGCCATCATCATCCTGAAGCACTTGATGAATACGAAGAGTGTTATCATCATTCACCTGAAATCTGAAGCCACAAAATAAAAAGCAAAATATTCCTTTATATTTGTCTGCATTACATAAAGGCTACTGGAATTTGAAGAATTGATCAAATTATGATGAAATGAAACACAAAATGTGAGAGAAAGTTGCAATTAAATTAAGACAATTATGGCAAGATGGAAACTGGGGGTAGGGAGCTCCAATGATGATGCAGGGTGTGTGGGATGAAGCTGCATGAAAACATTGAAGTATCTAATTTAGGAACAGTGAATGTACACAGAAAAGTAAATAATCTGACCAAAGGACCGATTAGGTAGGATCATTCATATGAGATAGACCATTGGAGCAATCTGTATGGCAGTCAATGAGACTCTCTGAAGCTTAACCACACAATGATGAATTCTGTCCTGCATGGACAGATTGGGTTTATCTTTATGAGAAGACATGTCATCATTAGACATATACACTAACTGCAAGCTATTGAAAGTATTAGTGAGTTTGTAATGGCTTCCTTCATTCTACAACACTTCTGGTCAATATCTGCACTTTATGAACCTCCATTCATATTTGTTTATACATGGTTAGACAAAACTGACCTGTAATGTCCATCTAAGTTTAATAATATTTTCATGTTTCAACTAATGTTGATACCATAAATGAATAAAGGCACACAAACTCATTAATCTGGAATTTCATTGTAAATATCCACAAAAGCACTTTCCCAGACAGACAGAGGCAGTGTTTTTTGCCTCCCACTCCCACTCTGCACAGATCATAACAGAGAATGTTTGGATGAAATGTATCACACTTCAAAGGACAGCAGATGTGTTGTGTTTTGAGAAGTAGTAAGTGGGACTTGTCAAGTGTATGGGAGTGGGTGACCCTAGGCCAAGCACTATGAGATAGATAAGTGATAGGACCAATAGGTCATACCACACTCAACAGTTATGAATCGCTATTGAATCTACCACAAACATTGCCAAGCTAGAGTGCAAGCTACATCACATACTAAGATATATTCCAGCATGTGTTTTGCCGTGCCACAACCTACCTCAATGTATAGTATATCTAAGGCTTACTTTATTTTATTTCAAATCAAGCTGCATAAATCTGAAATGTTTTGATTTTAAATTTCCTTGGATTTCTTTTTCAAGTGTTTTTCTGATATGTGTACAGGTAGATGCAGATATGTGTACAGGTATGTGTACAGGTAGATGCAGATATGTGTACAGGTATGTGTACAGGTAGATGCAGAGGTATTGAGCAGTAATATAGGCATGGTAAAATGTGTCTATCATCAACACAATCAAACACCTGAATACTTGCACTGACTGTGACCATCCCACCCATTAAACACTGACTCATCTTCATCTTCATTAATAGCTGAAGTTCTCTTGATGAATTCTTGTGAATAATGAAAGTGCAGGTGAATACCATTGGAATGAACATGTGATGACTGCAGGAGTCATATAGCCTTGGTGCTGACACACTAGATAGGTCTGTTTCTTGTCAGGACTGTGTACCATTGTATAGCCAACCACTACCTTATCCATTCATTTGCTGTCATCTTGAACATGTCAACCTTAGCTCAATGTGTCTATATCAACTGTGTAGATATAATGTACCCTACTGGACATAAAGCCACTTTCACACACTTACAGCCCAGCCATCAGGCCTCTTGAATCAAGTACCAATCACTATCATTGCATGAACTGTGTAAGTACAGTATATAGCAGACTAGATGTGATCATACACACATCACTACTACTGCACAACAGCGCCCTCTATGTAATTGATATGTACTATGTACAGACCAACCTGACCATGATGAAAATGAACACTTCCCTTAGGATTGGACAAATACTAACATGCACCTGTGTAATTGGTATGGAATTAGCATGATCATATGAAACCCAGGTATGATGAAATTTATATAGTGTTCACAGTACTTAAACATGATGACATGTGTGCTATTACATCCACCAGAAATGTGTAATAGCTATGACCCTAACTACACTAGTACTGACTAGTGTGAACCTTAAATCTCATGTGTGTTCTTGTATGTCACTTTAATCCTCATCATAATTCCAAACAAACATTCCATCAACTCTGAGTTTCCACTTTAAAGTCACTCTGGTTTATAACACTTTAGAAGGTTTGAATCACTCACTGTGGTTTGAATCAACCTGGTATAAATCACACCAGTTTATATCACCAGGGTTATTTGTGTATTGTGAGCAAATGCAAGACCACCATGCAAATGATGCACAGGGATGCTGCTTGACGTTACCAACAAAGAAAGTGTTCACATAAGAGCTGATAGTTCCTATTGGATGATGTATATGATGTGATCATACCTTCCTCGTGGCATTTCTGCATCTCTTCTACTCCATGTAACTGTAGGTGTAGGGTCTCCTTCTACCACACATAATAGATCCACAGTATCTCCTGGTGCAGCTAATACTCTATCATCACCTGTTCTTGTAAATGATGGTCGAGCTGTATCAAAGAAACATTCATACATTGGTCATAAATGTTATCTCTGGGGTCAAACATGAAGTTATTGAATTCATGCCAGAAGTGTTATGATATGAAAATATCAACCTTAATGTGCAACTATGCAGATATTTTTGTTAATCTTTTATTTGTTCATTCTTTTCAATTTCAAATTTCACTTTCACTTTCACAATTCAAAGCCTGAAGTACCAATTCATGCCAACATCCTGCCATATCATTCCAGTAACAATACACAATGCAGATGTTTAGCCTTGGATCAAACCATCAAGTACTGTTCCTGCATACTACACCCACTCCTACTGTACAACACTTGAAAACACCATGAAACAAGACAAAACAACATTATCCAAATACAACGGTTAATGAAAGGCAGCAGTCAAAATAGACTTCGTTTGGACAGCACAAGACAAATGAGCGTATTTATCTACATTCACTTATTTTACTAACAGTATATTAATTTATAAACAGTAAGATAATTTTGCTTACTTTACTGTACAAATATTTTCTGTCAAAACCCCCTCATGTTAAGAGGTACCATCAAGTAAATGTGAGGAAATCAGGTGAATAATGGAAAATACCTCGTTCAAATGAAGGAACTGTGATTTGGCAGCTTGAGTGGAATGTTAAGATGTTTGGATCAGTAAAAAATTCTCATGCTCAAAGAAATCAGAAATAAGTCTAGCTATAGTACTCTCTGAATGAGATATCATTTGCTGTCACACTGATACCGTGCAAGTATTTCTCAGACAGAAAAGATTGAAGTATATTTACAGAATGTAAGCAGTATTAGGTGTATGAGTTATAATGAGGTCACAATGCCTGCACTCACATCCTATGTAAGCCAAGTGTATTAATTTCAAAAATGATGCAATTACCAATAAAAGCAGGGCTTTAAACCTACTTCACAGGGATTGATTTACCAACTACTACTAAAGACTTTGCCACTTGTATGTGGAGAAGGTAATACCACAGTCAATGCATGGTACATATGCACATGATGGAAAGGAAGCCTTGCACATCTGGTGTGCTGCCAAACCAATTGTAGCATAATCCCCAATATCTCAATCACCTAATGTCACACTGAAAAGTTATCTGCAAGTGACCAGGGAGGATTTACAGGGATGTAATTTGAAAGAAGGTCCACTTTTGACCTCAGCTTGTCAAAATAATTTTCTGTTGAAGACATATGAAACCTGTCTCTTGGGACATAGTGTGCTATTTTCAATGCAAATGGTAGGGTTCAGGAATCCATGTTAATGTAAACTAAATGGGAAAAACAAAAATGGCCAACTCGGTATAAATAGTGTGAACTTAAATACTGCCCTCTCCCAAAATCATGAATACTAAATGCTCCAGGATTCATATAAATCACATACAATGACAACAGGACATACTCTATAAAATTCTATAAAAAACAAAAACAATTTTAGCAAGTACACCATTTGCTTTCCTCACAAAACTGTTTTTTACACAAAACATTGATAAAACATTTAATTATGGCAAATTTATTTGATTGTACACCATCATCAAATAAATCAGAGAATGACAAAAGAATTTGCAAAGATATGCAAACTGCATTACCAATTTAGCCAATGTTGAATATAATCTGGGATGCAAGATCTTTCCCTGGAGTTCTTTAAGGCAACAAACACATAATCTCTCATACAGTTTCCCCTATGCATTATGGATCAAAAAGACATCCATGATCCAACAATCTGTACATTTCTTGAAATGAGCAAGGCATTTTTGGCCACATTGTCACATGTCCAAGGCAGTTGCACATAAGTAAGCACATAAGCATAGATTTACAAAGTTTTCTATCTATTAACAGCCTTTAAGTTCAAGAATGTTATGTGAACAACAAATTGAGTTTGTCCCGAAGCACACAAATGCTCTGGATAATGCATAATGCCTTTGAAACACTGTTGATGTATCACATGTAGGCTTGGAGAAATATTGATTTGGAAGAACTTACCATGTATATTGAGTATTGCTGGAGGACTTTCTCTTCTTCCAATTGAGTTGGTTGCAATACACGTATAGCTGCCTGTATCACTCCTCCTTGCCTAGTCATAATAACATCAACAATTCTATCAACTCAATTGCAATGGCAACAGCAAGCTGGTAATATGAATGTATACACTTTAATAAAACAATTGACTATTTCAGGGGCTGGAATAATAATGATTGAAATACTAAATACAATGTACAGTGGACAGGTATTTGAAATGAATGTTACGCAATAAGCATTGATCATATTTTGCACGCAGCTGGTTGTTGATATGGACGCAAACTTTGCTTCTTTTTGTTTATAAACAAAAACACTTCATTATCCACACAAATCATTAGGTATCACGGGTGTTCGGTCAGCAATTTTAAGCCGCTGAGTGTAATTGGCCGTTTATAAAAAGCACAGACTTTTGTCCAATAAACTGATCCAGTATTAGTCCCTCCCACCGTCCACATTGGCAATGAACATGAGAGTCTCATAAATACCATACTGCATTCCAGTTGCTTGCTTATATGTATGTATGTCAGACGTTTTGAATGTACGTTAAAAATAAACTACGGCTGTGATTGGTCAGGTACATGGGGCGGGGCTTAACATCAGATTACTAATCAGACGAAATGCAACCTTGATATTATGTGAATGCTGAAACATTGGACAGTACATGTACATACACATGTGATGGTTACATTTAGGTTATCAGGGATTGAAGTTGGTTTTGGTGGTTTGGGATGTAACAGTACACCTTTGTTTTCATAAAAGTTTGTCTGTTTGTTTATTTGTTTTAGGGGTACAATAACAGGAATAGCTTGAAAAATTACTGATTTTCGAATCTGCTCTATAGTCTTCACGTAAAAAAAATGTGGCACTAGATTACTGGCTTGTTAATGAAGTTATAGGGATAGCATGAAAGCATCCACTTGATACTAACAATGACCTGCAATGCCTGATGCACTCTTAAGCAGGCAGATATTGAGTGATGATTTAACTAATGACTTCATTACTGTCACTTTACTTGCTTTATAGTGACTCGAGGGACCACCAGTATTTATATGCAGTTTCATTAATCAGTGAAGTATCAGTGAAGGTATGGGCCTTCAATAGAATAATTGAATGTAATTCAATTAAAGGTCAAACAGTTTAACATCATCAGGATAAAAACACATCAATGGAATCAAGAGAGAGAGGCTTGTCCTTCACGGTGTGGCAGGAAGGCAAGTCAACACAATTTCTCCTTTTTCTTCAAATGTGTACCATTAACAACAAAGCTGCTGAATGAAACGGGAACAGAAACAACAGATACATTGAGTGAAATTCAAGAAGAAACCTCAGCTTGGGCTCCATTGAGTTAGTCCTGATTTAATACTGCAGTGTAATATGATACATGGGCCTTACACTACCCACTACCCATGGACACTGTGTATGGTTACCTGTGATATCATGAGGTTTCCATCTTGCAGCACTTTGACTCTATCTCCATCTACCATAACTTCTTCTGAATCCTTGCTCCATGTGACAGTAGGTTCAGGGTAGCCTCTTGGTGGTTGACATTCTAACACTACTGGATCACCAGCTAGACCAACTGAATCTGATGGGTCTATGCGGAATTCTACCCGTAGAACTATAAATAAAGACAGATAAATGAATATTATTAGCTAAATAATTGGCCACACCCACAGTGATGTGTGCCTTCCCTCTTATGGCATTTAACCTGTAGATTACCTGATACATCTGGATGCAACTAGTTCCAGGCACAAGACCTCAATGCTCCATTTATCAAGGCTACTTGATAAGTTCAGTATGTGTAAATTCAGTTGAGAAGGATAACTTGATTAAATGGATTGCTGCATGCAAACATTAAACTGACACATATTGTAGTGCAGCTTCCTACTGACTGCTCTACCATCTGTCTAAAGGCCAATCCTTTTAATGCACTTGCTCTTCTCAGCTCAATACCAAGTAAAGGTAAGCTTGGTTAATAAGGAGATTGGTTACCGCATGAACTTCTTAAATCCTTGGTCATTTTCTGATTCCATTTAAGCTATGTAGAATATAAACCAGACGTGAGATGTAATATTTGGATGTTAAATGATACCTCATGCAGATAGTGTGTCACATCTCCATAGGCTCACAGCATATAGACAGCTGCTACATGTAAGGATGTAGGCAGTTAATGCCAGGGGGACCAGGGAGGCATGAGAACCAGCTTCAGATCTCCTTTCATATAATGCCCCATACATCAATCAAACTGGTGACCACAATAATTAATTCCATGGGATGCAATCTAATTGATGGATACCAGCTTATCTTCTTATTCCTTTCCATATTATGTATAACCTTAGTAGTCCACTACAGCCACACTATACTAACAGTATCTTATCACGGCATGTTCCAATTAGTTAACTTAAGCAAATATATCCACAACAACATGCAAATGGGAGACTTTGGAGAACCGGTCTTCAAGTCAACAGCGCACACGCACGCACAACAGCGCAGGCGTAAAACAACGCACGGAAGTCTCCCATTAAATTGGCATCCTTTGATCCTAGTACGCCATATGGTCAAATAACAAAATATTAATATTGAAGCCCAGGAAGTCTTCATGATTACAAGGGTAAAAACATCATTATATAATTATGTTGTATAATTTTGTTCTGAAACTAAACAAACTATAATTGATTACATTCATACTAGAACCAATATTTCTGTGGAATAGTTTCCTCTAAGGCGATGTCATATCCAAGAGCACTACATTTGAAAAACATTTGAAAAATACACAATAGGATTGTGCACCTTAACATATAAACAACATTTTTGTAATACAAATCAAAACAGATACATTTATATGTATTGTTTTCTCTGTGAAAACTAATTTTTTAAGTAACTTTCATGGATCGATTTTCTAATGTGCATTTTTTTTTTAAATGAATGTATATTATCGGATTAATAATGTATCCACAAGAGCAATCCTACAGGCCCTTTACTTTTCTTTAAAGGGATGGTACAGAATTTATAAGACAAAATACACTTCAAGATCACAGATTCACATAAAACTTACACAGTATAATGGTGATGATAGGAGAAAACATCCCATGAAATGTTTTTGTCAGAAATGCCATATTCGTTGAGAAATAAATGAAACTATTTTCCGATTGGAATAAATCGCTTCGAAGCGTTTTATTCATTCATTGAAATGTGTTTTCACTATTTTCTCGTGACCCAGATGGCTGATTGACCTCAAACTTCTACAGGTTTGTCAGTTAAGGTATATGATGGATTACATAATGTGCTTTCACTGTCAGCAACAGTTTTGTCGCAAAAAAAGTTCTGTACCATCCCTTTAAATAAATAAACAGAGAAAGAAACACCAAATGGTAACCTGCACTTGAAGTTCTTAGAACAGGCTTTAATGCATGTACATCTGGCATGCCCAAAGTATACTGGGGTAGTATACAGGGTATAGGGTTTCATTTCACTTCAGGCGGTATTGGAGTCCAGGGCTATTTTTAAACATGTTTCACACTTGAGCAAAAATAAGGGTCCTTGGTTAAGGGTAGCTGTCTGTTACCTGTGTGTCACCTGCAATGTTGTAACAGACTTCCACAGACCTAGTCATGCCTTTTCACCAGTGTGCCTCATTTCAAATATATCCCTTCCATGCATTATATGCAACCACGTCTGCACCTAATAGTTGCCACAAGTAGTAATAGTAGTAACATGTAGAAGTACTAAGACTCCAATAGGTGAATGGCCCATGATTTGTTAAAGCAATATTCAAACTGAATTCTTTGACAGAAAACAAATTTCGTAATTTTATTATATGAAGTAAAATCAACATGGCCAATCAAACTCCAATAGAAAGCATGCTGCTGTTGGGCTGTGTATACTACATATAGTACAATGCAATGTGTTCATTATGCATAGGTCTAGATTGTAACATCACCATGGCTTGTTCCAGTTGTTGGAAGATGCCTCAACTGCAGCAATGTCCATCACTGATGACTGCTTCACACAACTAAGATTTATGATTTATATGACAAATGACACTTATGATACCATTGAACAGCTGTTAAATACACATGTACAGGTAAAATGAAGAAAACAAAGCTAACGCTCTTTGAAAAACTCTCTTCTCTAACTATACAAGCTGTTTAATTATTTGTCTACCGGCTACTTCACAGTCAATGTAACCCGACATATTAGAAGTTCAGTTCAAACTTTGAAACCACAATCTCTGAAAACTTTTTTTAAATGCAGACATTGTGAAATTGACAAGTATGAGTGTATAGGCTTACGGTACACATAGGACCATGTAACCCCATGTGTCCAGGATGCTACATGGTATAAAGTCCTGTCAAGTTAAAAATGAGTGAATTAGTGCAAAGGGCAAGATGGTCCATTTGATATTACAGAAATCAAAGTCAGTGAAAGAGCCAAAGGGCTTTTCCAAGACACAAGATTACCATCATGACAGACAAGTTGACAGACTTTGCAACCCGATGCCCAACTTACTTCTCTCAATACTCCCAGTAGATGTCATGCAAGTCCCAACAATTTTTACCACATGATGTGAGTCAAATCTAATTATGATGTTTATCTTCCTGGAATGCTTCACTTGTACAAACATATTGACTGCCATTAATATCACATTTGTGAAAAGGGTAGTCAATGAACAAAGATTGTGTTGTGTCAATGCACAACATTCAATGCAAAATGAAAGTGCCACTAGGAATGATTTTTGCATAAAATATTCCAAGTTGGGGTATGCACAACAACTTCAAAGAATAGGTCGCAAGACATGATAGAAAAAAATCAAAGCAAGTGATTACAATATATGATGTGATTATTAGGTGATATTATTGTATGAGCCTAAAAGAAAGCAATTTAGGTTCTCACATAAAGGCAGAAACCAAGGGAAAGGGAAACATAAAAAGAAAATAGCTTTGCTCGATTTGATATTCAAAGAAAAGTGTTGCATAAACAAGTGCTGAAAACAGATTACATGTATTTCACTGGACATGCAACCATAGAGCTAGCTCTGTTCCTAGCTCTATGATGTAACTAGGTAACTGGAACTATAGGCCTTTTCACACTACATGTATCTCCTTTTCGATCCGTGTTGAAACCAACCCGGATCCACCCCTGTTTACCCCGGCAAATTTTTGAACCGGATCAAAGAGACGCAACATTCACACTACGTTTATCGTGAACCGGTTCATACAACACAGATCACGCGTCACACGGTGCAAAATGCAGTTTGGAACCGGGTTGAGATTTTCAACCCTGCTCCCTACCAGGGTTGATTTCGATCCGGCTAGACCGTCCTACCCGGGTTGGCTCGGGGTTGAAAATGTTCAAGTGTGAAAAGGGTTGAAAAAATCTCTGGGTTCGATCCGGTTCCAACCCCGAGATTTTGGATAGTGTGAAAAGGCCTCTTGAGTTCAGAAATTGTGGATTGAAGTTGAGTTGTTGTTATTGGCACACCCACACTGTTAAAGATGCACCCTAACCCTAGCCTATTGGTAGCAAGTGAAGCTTGTTTCCTTCTTGCTACAGCTCATCATGTCAGTTTGTGACACTGATTTGATTGGTTGCAAACTATGTGGTTAATGACAATAGCTGAGGCATGTGTGAGTAAACCTAGCACAATACCAGACACAACACCAGGCCTGGTATTGTCAACAGTAAATCCATGGGCTTCCAAGATGCTAATTTGCTGAATAATGCAGCGCTGAAAGTGGACAGTTACCTGACAGGAATGAGGATGACACAATACAGGCAATCTTGTCTGGAGCCAAGAAGCTTTATCCAGCATGCTGGTGGATTTATGCAGTTACTAACAAATCAACAAGAACAGTAACAATACCTTCCTGGAAGTGGAGTACCAAGACAAACACTCACTGCTCCATTTAGCTCAATAACCCTTGAGCTATCAAATACTTCAGCCTCATTATAACCAACACAGACCAAGAAACCTTGCAAGTTATTTTTCTCATACACAATTCAAAAACACAATTAGGAAAGTACACAGAGAGAAGAGAACAATGCTATACATTGTACAGGACTGCAGACCAGCTCATCAATAAAGCATGAAAGGCTTGGATTATCAGACATTCAGTCTGCAATTGAAGACTGCATCACATATAGGAAACAGTAAACAGATACCAAGCAAAGTGTGCAATATGTAAGTAAATAACAGGCATTGTTAGTATTCAATACAAACAAACAGAAGCCTTTAAGTTTGCAGGACAATTACAATTACACACTACCTTTGCATACATTACAAATAATTCATGCAACTTCAATATTTGCCCTTTTTATCACAATGTCTACAAATGATGAACATTGATGATGCTCCTGATCTTTCCTTGATTCTTGATTTAGTTTGTTTGATGAAACACAGGACATCATTATATTTGATCATAGAATTTGCTGCTAGGTAAGAAAAATTGCAAAATATTTGCACAGAACTTTGATTAAAGAAACGTCCGTTTTCATAACCCCAAACACGATTCTTTTTCTAAGGAATGCAAATTGTTGATCAAAGTTAATACACCTTTTGCTTGTTGTGGATTTATTTTGAAGAAAAAGTTTATAAAGCAGTCCAATCTTCACATATTTTGACTTTTTGAATAATTTTGCCTCTTGAAACCTTACCAGGGATAAAGTTAAAATATTATTTAATTGAATTTTAGAGAAATATAGTGCTTGCTTGCAATAGCAATAAACTATAACCTACAGAAGCTGAAATCTCTGCACTTATGAGAGGGTGTATTTCAGGCATTTATCCAGTAATTTTGGCCTAGCTACGCTAGTAGTAGTAATACAGAATTCAGGTGCTTATCCTGTAGGCAAAGATTGGTGGTCATCAGCAAAGAAAACTAACCATAATACCATGGCATAGATCTCATGTTTGAGTGGCAGGGAATGACCACTGAGATTGACAGTGGCACAAGAAATGTATTACAAACCCACATAAGGCCAGTTCACACGCCGAGTGGTTGATATTATAAAGCATGGAGTATGGATGCAGTATCATGTGAACGGCTATTCCAATGAACCAGTCACGTGCCTCATGATTGTGTTTTCATTGCACGGAGGCAGACTTCCTTGGCATTCAATGCTATATCTCTAATATAATCATGCAGGAATATTGCAGGAATTGGGAGTGGACTGATTACAGTCAGGGTGCTGCTGTCATCATGTCTTATTGTCAGATTATGCAGCAGTTCTTGAAACATGTATGGCAGCTTTTGCAATTCTTATGTTAACCACCAACAGAGTATGTCTATGATCATCCTGCATTTATTTTAAGCGATGCAAATAGTTTAAAGGGAAGGGCAATATTTCTCATCTCAATCGCTATTGATAGAACTTGGAATATTCAGTCAGTGTATAGTTTTTAGTCAAGTTTTAAGTCAAAATAATAAGTACCCAGTGAGACTCATACATGGCTACTCTATAATTAGTCTCACCTAACCCAGCCACAGTCCCTGGGTCGATTTCACCAAAATCATCGCAACTTATACGATGGTTATCCTTTGTAACAGTTACGATCGATCATTCAGGGCTTCATGAAATGGACCCCCTCTCTGCATCCACACACTTTTACCATAAAGTGTGCACCCCAGTAAATAGGTCCAAATGTTAAGTTTTCAGCTTCATTTCGGTGTATAGCTTGAGTGTCTGAGAAACTTCTGGGTATGTTTTAATAATTTTTTTCTATTTAGCATGGGAGCCTAAGGGAAATTATACTGGTCTGCACCAGCCTAGAGTAGTGAAGAAGAGACAGATCCATGCAGCTAGTATTCATGAAGCACATGAACCCAGCATAATAATTGGTGCAGTAGGTCACAAGGGAAGCAGTACAGTATGTTCATGATTGACATCATTGCTAATGGACAACACCCTAGAGACAAACTACTTCCATACTGGACTTATTTGGACTGGAGGGAAGTTATACTGAGGTAATGGCAATATCAAAATACCACACACAATTCAGAAGACAGGGCTGGACTGTAGGCCCCTATACAGGGTGTCCCAGAAAAAACACAACAATGTGTCGGGAAGCATTATGTTATAATTAAAATGTTTATGACTTCAAGATTCAGTTATATGATACAACAATGTCTTGGCTATTGCCATGTAGAATTTAAGCAAAATCGGGCAGAAATTGGCGACAATATGACCAATTGAAAGAGTACTCTTTAAAAACAAATTTGTAGTATTCCAGAATAAATGTGTCTGAGTGGTCAATACACACATAATGTGTTTTGGAAGAAAGATGAAAATTGGGTTTTGAGGTTGGGCGATTCAGTCTTAGTTTTTTCTCTCAATTTCAGTTTAATTGTGCTCAAATTCTACATGGTGATAGCCAAGACATGGCTGTATCACACATATGAATCTTGAAGTGACAAACAGTTTAATTTTCATATAATAGTTTGCGACACAAAGTGTTACGTTTTTTGGGGGGACACCCTGTATAGCAAGCAACCAGCATATTATACTTGCTAGTACCACATATTATTGGCTAATCAAACCACATTAGAAGAGATGTAAGAATAGACATATCCTTTGCTAGCATCAGGGTCCATTCAATATCCATATCTGGAATCCAACTTCCATCATTCAGGTTCCAGTGTGAAAGCCTTCTCACATACCGCTTATGAACTGTAATCAAACCAACCTAGATGCACCCTGGTCTATACAGATCAGACAGATTATTATAAACCAGATGCTTCATTTAGCTCAACCAACTTCCCTACACTATAGGGCTTTTCACACTATCCTAAATCTCGGGGTTGGAACCGGATTGAACCCCAAGATTTTTTTCAACCCCGATCCAACCCGGGTAGGACATCCGAACCGGATCAAAATCAATCCTGGTAGGGACCAAACAGGAGATAGAGTGAAAAGTCATTATTGGTTTAACACACCTATTACATGTCCGTATTCACACTGAGCAACCTCAACAGGGATCATAGCCTGGGCCCATGTGGTCAAGCACACCCACTTGACACTGATTGTTTATTGACCTTTGAACTACTTGTTGATCAATTCCTGATATTGTTATTATCACCCAGCATGAACTCAAATCCTGCCATTCACACAATCATTTCCCACATGGATCCAGGTTGAGATTTTCAACCCAGGTCACAGTACCTTTTTTCATTGTAATCCAAGTAGACTGACTTGGGTTGGACTTGGAAAAGGGTTTTAGAAAAATCTCAGAGTTCAATCTGGGTCCAAAGAAAAGACTAAAGGTTTTTGGCTTTAGATTTATACCCATTATCATTAAAGGCCTTTTCACACTATCTAAAATCTCGGGGTTGGAACCGGATCAAACCCCAAGATTTGTTCAACCCTTTTCACACTTGAACATTTTCAACCCCGAGCCAACACGGCCGGGTAGGACGGTCCAGCCGGATCGAAATCAACCCTGGTAGGGACCAGGGTTGAAAATCTCAACCCGGGTTCCAAACTGCATTTTGCGCAGTGTGACGAGTGATCCGTGTTGTATGAACCGGTTCACCATAAACGTAGTGTGAATGTTGCGTCTCTTCGATCCAGTTAAAAAACTTGCCGGGCTGAACCAGGATGGATCCGGGTTGGTTTCAACATGGATCGAAAAAGAGAAAGTGTTAAAAGGTCTTTAGTTCACAGACAATCTACCCCCATCCCTCCTACAGTATTGCAAGTCTTTAGTTTTTTGATTTGTCAATACAATATTTCTTTTAAAGGTATAATACATGATTGGTAAAGGTCACAGAAAAGCACTCACAGTTTGTCTAATCCAGCATGTACATGAAATGATAAACCTGTGAAAATTGAGCTCATTCAGACATCTGATTCACGAGAAAATAGCGAAAACCTGACTCGATTATTCTTTTAAACATAAAGAATGCTTTTGATCTTACCCCGAGATCAAAACTGTTTCGGTCTTGGTTTTACTAATTTCTGGATAAATGCAACATTTCAGGCAGAAATATTGTAACAGTATGTTTGTACCATCACCCTCTTCATACCCTGAAAGTTCTACTTAAATCTGTGAACATTTCTGTTTGGGTATGTTACCAACCCTGTACTGTATCTTCAAAAAAAGAAAACTTGAGATTGAGAGGTATTTTTTGCAGGGGATTTGGGAGACAATTTATTACAATAGCGCTCCGCACTAATGACGTCACCAAATCCCCGGATGTCAGACAAACATTGTCTCACGCACGTAGTGTACATGCACGTGCACGCACACCCGTTTGCATTGTTGCAATGTTTGTCTGAGATCGGGTGCTATTTTTAGCATAAGTGTGGCGCGCTATTCTTAATGCTGAAGTCAAATGAGATTATGTGAGTGAGTACATACAAGGTGGGCACAGGTTGTGGGTGTATGTAGCTACATGTATTCTTGCAGAGAATTCGCACATTATGATTATGTGGAATATCATTTGGAGGTGTACACCTTTAAGAATGGTACATATTTAGTCAACTAATCTTTGTGACTTATGTTTCAATCCAAGAATGTTGGAAGTACATGAAGTAAGACAAGGGGAATACACACAGGCTGAGGCATTAAATGCAGAATGCCATGAGCATCCTGCTCATCATGTTGATCACAGTGGATATGGATGGATTCAGGACTGCTCCAGTATCATGCACTGGGAATTACCAGCAGAATTTACACTACAGAAAGTGTTGTACATGTATTTGGGCAGATTTAGGAGATTTTTTATGCACAATATCTGGAGAGTTAAGGTAACACCGTTGCCATAGCAACCTGCCTCAAAGGTAATCATCTTTCCCTCTTGATATGACAGGTATCTCATATCATTCCCCTGTCAGCTACAATTAAACTGTAAATGTCACCAATAATCCTATACAGATTTAACATGGTTATGTTCAAGTCAAAAAATACATGAGATGTAGCATGCAAACTGCAATGCAGTAAACAATACATATTTCCAGCATTCATCCCTATCCTTTTCTTTCTTACTGTAGGCTAACTGCTGGTTGCAGACTTCCTCTATCTTGCCAATGGCATTTTGACAGATTGGACAACAAATCTGCAGTAACTAGGTAATTCCATTTATCCATTAGATTGGCCAGTTGTAAAGGGCATATCTTACAAGCAGACTGTCGGTACACAGACACTCACTACACCCAAATCACTAGCCTTAATCAGTCCAAAATACCAAACTTGTGGTTATATCAATTATGAACTTATGCTTCAAAAATAAGTCACTGTATAATGAGTTTGACTTTCTTCATTATTTGAATGAAATATACAGGATACTATAATCCTGTGGCAAAGTGAATCAGGGCAGTTATCAACACCAAGTCCTCCCTTCATCATACTGGTCATGACAAGGCAAGGTACTGTGAATGAGAATACTTACATGCAACTTCCAAGGTGGCATTGTTACTGCGTGCTGTACCAACTCGATTAACTGCTACACATTGGTAAGTTCCTACATCCAGTCTGCTGACACTAAGGAAGAGCATGGCACCTGTATCTAGCAGTGTGATGTGCCCACTACCTGTTGACATATCCATGGGATAGCCATCCTTCAACCACTATAATACAAGAGCAAAACAAACATTCAATTCAATGACAATTCATGGCTCGATACTTTATATCCACTCAAAGAGTAAAACTCAAAGAGCGGAGGGATTTGGTACAATGACGAGGGACATGAAATGAAATCATGCCAATTGTAGCACTTGTAAGTCAAATCTGCGTGAATTTAAACAGGATGGGCCACTCATGGTTGATGCCAATTTCTTTCTGGTAACCTCCATGTACTTTCTTATAAAGCAGTTATTTTGGGAATGACATAAAATAAATATGAAAAAGCAATTAAATGTAAAAGGTTGTTTCTCCCCTCCAAATTCAGTTGTCAGTCAAATGATTAAAATCCTGTCATTAAGGGCAGCAATATACCTAAAAGTGTGACATCACTTTGACTTTACATAATAGTTCATCCCATCCAGTGCATTACAGCAACTCTTCATGATTTGTTGAGACACCAATGCCTGGTAATGGCTATGGAAGTACATGAAATATCATAAAAACTATTACAATTTATGAATTTTGTTTACGACATTTAAGGTATAAATTATTTACTCATAGTACATGTACATGTATGCCCAAATTGTAGAATATTGTTTTTATAGGGCCGTGCGCATCGTTCAACTGTAAATTACCAAAAGAGTTTGAGGTATAGCCTGTCTCAACAAGCTTCAAATACTGGATAATTCATTCTCTTTTCCAGGGGAGAGAGTCTGCATATTTGACATCACAAGGCAATCTCATCTGGTACTAAGACTTATCAGTCACATTTATTTCAATTTGCTATTCAGACGGAAATCCATTGAAAGTCATCACAAATTGATTTATTTCATATAAAATGATAAAAGACGTTGCTGATCTTTAAAAGGATCGTGGAACAAGTTACAGCTGATAATACCAATTACCAAGACTTAAGTTTTGGGCATGAATTAACATGTGGAAGCATGATGTTCAGGGAAAGGTGTCTTGCCTTGTATTTATTTAATGTGTTTAAGCATTGTGGATGTATTGATGGGGAAGCAGCTGAGCCCATCACAGATCTGAAGTTTATGAAGAATCTACGACATCAACTTGCCATCATTTTCCAACCTTCGTTAAGTTCAATTTCAACCATTATGAAAACTTTGAGTACAAATGTCAAACTGATGAAGATAATGTTATCCACTTATTTTCTTTTAAATGATACAAAAATTAACCATAGGGATGTAGATTCTTCATACATTGGGTAAGTTCATACGAGAGGCTGGCTTAATGGGGTGAGTCACACTGACAAAAGTCATCGTTGGGACAAGATTTTTCAGCACTGGGAATCTTTTATGACCTAAGTTAACACCACCTACTTCTATCATTTGGACAAAACTGATCCCATTAGACAAGCCTGTGGAACATATGGGAATGGGAAGTGTTAAGTGGCCTCAAATGAATTACGTAATGCATTTCCAACCCTTCTAGTCCTGCTGTGGCCCTCAGTTCTTGAGTATTATTGTATGAACGTAAGGTGATTTTGGAGTTTGTGGTCGGGTGCTCCAACCCCTGGTATTAGCTCCATGGTATGAGCATCAATTAACCACAACCCAGTCCCAAGCCAGCCCCTCGTCTGAACGTACCCTACAAATCACCTGGCGTTCATGAATACATTACAATGTGTTAAGTCCTCGTGTCTCTGAAGCTTGTTTGGAAGACTTGTATATTAAGAGATTGTAAAAGTTTACAAAAATACGATTAAAGTTATGTGTTTAGTGTTTGAGAATGAGTTGAAAACTACCAGTGGGTAGCAACTAGCAAGTATCCTGCCAACCAAAGTTGCCTATGGTAACCAGAGACTTAAACTTAAGCTTTTCAGATATAGGCCCTACCTAGGAACTAAAATATGATGATAAATATATTATATAATGAAATGCTTGTAATAAAGTTTGATCAATGTCCAGTACCTATACAAATCATGACCTCTGTATCTAACTCATGTGTTTTTCTAACCTCACGACAAGCTCCGTATATTTTCACATTTTACCCTGTACATCAATTTGCATATAAATATTATCTTAAGCTGAAGTGTTTGTGATTGGCTGTGTGAGCATGTGATATCATATGATTGACTTATAAGGTCTCATATCAAGGTTATGGCATATAGGCCTATAATTTACTTCATCCACTTTCAACAAATACTATTCATGTCCATGACAGAATCAATCTGTTCTCATCCTGCCAGAAGATCCAATAAAACTTTCACCTGTTTCAATTTATGTGGGGGACAAGGGCTTTCAATCAAGGACAATAAATCAAACCAAGTTCTCAAATAATTTGGTCTTAATATTCCCAAATAACGATTAATTTTACCAGTGCAATCACAAATGTAAGGTTTGATTACACCTCTAGGTGTTACCTAATTGGTGAATATAAAATGCCTTACAATGCTATAATCAACATTTCTATTTCTCCCATTCTTTTTCTTTACACCTTTGGCAATGGAGACAATCTTGCATCTCTCTCTGCAACATTTTGGCACTCTTTGTCGCACAGATGGCTTGCCCTAGTTGAGATGTTATAAACAAAGAATGTAACATGAAATGTTTATATAGATCAGTAGGAGAGATATGCAGTAAATTAATCCACTGCTGAAGGACTCTGAGCAGATTCCAATCACAGTAGATGCCAGTCTGTTCAAACATCTGGAAATAACTTAGTTGGAGATGGGAACTTTCACTACGTGATACATCCTTACACCTAGATGTTTTACATAGAACCTAAACTTTGCAACAACATCCATGTCTCAACAAGCCTTGTGGCCATTTCTTTACATTTCTTCACATTGCTTTTGCAATTAACTACCAACAAAGCAGCTTGATTGTCACATGTGTGAGGCCTGGTATGTTCAGGGTCACTGCTGAAACAACATTAGAAACATAAGAAGTTGCATCTGAAATATCTGTGGCATGAATGCCAGATAATACACCAGCATTTGTTCCAATTTGAGAAGAGACCATGTCCAGTGTGGTGTGATACTTCCTCCTTGAATAGAATGCATTTCATAATTCAGGGTCTGAAGTCTCACATCAATGATTATTTCTTGTGTAGGCCTACATACATGTACAGTTTTACGCCACTATAACGAACACCACTATACTGAACAAATGGTTGATTATAGTGGTGTTTCTGTATGTATAACTGTACGTAATAAGGCCCTAAGTTTGTAACTTACATGTACAGTAATGTGTATTGTCAATAAAGACCTTTTGTCAGGTTGTTGTAGATAGATGCAGGAAGTAGATGTCAAGCACCTGCTGTACAGGCTAAATTGTTCTTCAGTTAATCACAGATGTTTTCTGCTACTTGCTAACACCTTGGAAACTCCCAGCAGGTTAGGCTTGACACATAGCAGGAATCACAGCCAAGCTGACACGTAGGATTAGACCTCATGCATAGCCTCTCAGCATGGCTAGACCTTGCTCCAACAAATAACTTATACATACAACTATCACCACACGTTTGACCTCTACCCAGTAGTACCAGTTTTCAGGCATAGTAGGTGCCTAACTTAAAGAATCAGTGGAACACTGATTAAATCTTGATTTAAATTTGGAATAAACAACATTCAACCGTTTTTAAATGAATCATGTAAGTGGCATTTAATCCCTGTTAGTCTGTGAAATAAATAAATTAATAAATAAATCATTTTGAGGTTTAAAATGTTACCAGGTCTTTGAAAGTTCAAGTAAAGAACCAATTAATGTGGCAGATTACTGCTGTAATGTCATAAATAACATGGATGCATTTTTGAAATGATTGCAACATGTATTTTATGTTCACTTATAATGTGCTGGATGATGCGTACTTTATATGATAATCCTACAGTACTTTAACAAGTACATGGGACTGATTAAAGGGTAACATATCTTTGTAGAGTTAGAGCTTTACTGCTTTGAAGGTTACTAATTATACTAATTACTAGAACCAGTATAACTCATACTAGAACCAAAATTCCTGTGAGACTTCACTCTAAATAATTCCATATTAAAAAGAATCCAACTGAAAACCTTGCAAATTGCTCCAGGTTTTGAGAGTAACAACAAAAATAAAACATGTAAGAAAACAAGTTAAAGAGGATGTTCAACACTCAACAAAACTCGCGCTGAACACAGAAAGAGGGTCTTTTTGATGATTTTTCTCTCAGCCCGCAAGCTTTCCAAAATTGAGAATGTTAATTTTGGGGAGCTTGCGAGTTGAGCATGTTGAGAGAAAAATCATCCAAAAAGACTCTCTTTCTGTGTTCAGTGTGAGATAAATACTTTTTTTTCTCATGTCAACTTGTCAAGTAATTTAAGGATTATAGTTAACTAACAAATAAAGCGAGGTTTGTTGAGTGTTGAACATTGTCTTTAAAAATCGGTTCACTCACTCAAATTCAAATTTGCTCTCTTACCTGTTCACAGGTTGATTTTATTTTGAAAAGTACTGTATATTTGGAAAGAAAGCTCTAAGCTCTGTTTCCCCTAACCAACATGGTCAATCCATATGCTATCTTGAATGGTTGGTGCAAGTGGAACTATCAATAAGGCATTCATATTGATCAGATCACCAGCTGCAGTACATGCTTACTGCTTAAGGCCTTTTCACACTATCTCCTTTTCGATCCGTGTTGAAACCAACCCGGATCCACCCCGGTTCAGCCCAGCAAGCTTTTGAACCGGATCGAAGCGACGCAACATTCACACTACGTTTATTGTGAACCGGCTCACACAACACAGATCACGCGACACACGCCGCAAAATGCAGTTTGGAACCGGGTTGAGATTTTCAACCCTGCTCCCTACCAGGGTTGATTTCGATCCGGCTAGGCCGTCCAACCCGGGTTGGCTCGGGGTTGGAAATGTTCAAGTGTGAAAAGGGTTGAAAAAAATCTCGGGGTTTGATCCGGTTCCAACCCCGAGATTTTGGATAGTGTGAAAAGGCCTTCAGTTACTATGCAGAAAGTGCAGTCAGCATTTCAATCTGTAGCTGTGCTTTCTCCCCTGGAAATCTCAAGACTAGTTCCATTCAATAGATTTATTTCTTAGGTCTGTGACTTTGGATTTTGTCTTTGTTTTGCAACATTAACTTTCAGAGAATTTTCTTATTTGAATATAGAAGAAAAACCTTGAATGCTACACATGACTGCCATGAGAGCTATACGCTAATGAAGCTTGAAGATCTGAACCAAATGTTATTGAAATAGTTCAGACACATGCATGAATGGATAACAGTTTGACACAAGTATATTGTACACAAGTCTCAGTCAATGTCAGCTTGTATACATACCAATGGAGTCACACTGGTATTAATGCTAGCAGGTGCTCCCATTATTTTTGTACATAATAGAAGCAATTTCTTCTCCTATGTCGTGC
Organism: Astropecten irregularis; assembly: GCA_963971285.1. NCBI lineage: Eukaryota > Metazoa > Echinodermata > Asteroidea > Paxillosida > Astropectinidae > Astropecten > Astropecten irregularis. Next base: position 2,699,029 of record OZ020261.1, on the reverse strand, counting down.
AGGCGCCAATGGAGAGAAATGATTGGATACCATATAATTGCACCACAGCATTCACACAGTAACGACCGACTGTATGACTCCACAAGACACTTGACAATTGCATCAAACACTGACTGCCAGTGGTTTGATGTCATCGCTCACAGAGGCTCAAGACTATAAAGGAAGCATACTGACACTACTTATCAAGGGAATCAATTCATCTTTAGCCAAAGAAATAATGACAAAATAATCTATTGATTCGCTGATGTAACATTTCATTTCCTTTTCTACATGAATTTTGAAATGGTTTTATTTTTGAACAATTATACATAATTGTATACTCTCCAGGGAGCTGGGATGATTTGAGCAATGCTTAACTTTAAAGAGTCCAATGAACAGAGGTAATAAATGCTGCTCTCACCATACGCCTGTTTGTGTTGATGTGTTTAGCACAATTGTAAATAATCATTCTTACAAGTTTAAGAGATAGGGGGGTCTAGCATTTAATCCTAACAGGATTTTTCTCTCACCCTTTGCAAAAGATCCTGCTAGATTCAACTCTAAGCATTTTATAGTTCATCAAATAACCACAAGGGAAACTGACTGAATTTCAAGTCATTGAAAAGTGAACAAAGAAAAATTGACTGGAGCGGGATTCGAACCAGCGCGGCGACCTCCTGAATACTGTACAGGCGCTCTACCAACTGAGCCATCCAGCCCATCCAGCCTTACGTTGGTGGTGTCCCTAATAGTCAATTATCTTAATTCGTTTGGCAGTCAGAAGCCATGAAACCACGCACACACAGCAATGCTGCAACTTGAGAACGGTGCATTTTATATTTCATTTGATTATTTAGCTTGATGAGCAGTTTGCAGCAGTTAATTACTTGTATTCATAATAATTGCTAATAAATACTTCCATTGATAATGATCTGCACACTTCTCAAGCTTGTTGTTGCCTCAATGTCTGTAAGTTTGTAGTTCTGATTTGAGTTTCCAGTAATAACTACATCAAGCATTCTTTTGAAGTTTATATCTTGAACCGAATGAAGTAAGAGGATTTGACAGGAATTGTAGCAAATCATATCTTGTGTCATTTCCCTGCACACATCAATCCCATTACATGGGGATAATGAAGCTTTCTCTGATCACTGACTGCAACAATGAACACAGTCAACAGCCAGATTTAATAATGCTATTACTTTCTGGGGATTTACCACTACATGAACTGTATGTACTTACTGAGATGCTGGGTTCAGGTTTGCCCTCTGCTCGACAGTTGAGTCTTGCTGCCTCATTTTTAGGGACAACCACATTCTCAGGATGTTCAGTAATGGATGGCGGAATATCCTCCCTCCTACGAGCTGCTACAGCTGCAATCAAATAATATTCAAACAACACATTATATATTTGACATCATGCAACAGGATTATTGTTCTTCAGCGCATTGATTCTTAAGGTCGCTCAAAGGCCTTTTCACATGATGCTAAAAAAACTGGCAAGGCTTGCAAGTTTTTCTCATGCTTAAGAAATTTCTCAGGGATTCACCAGAGACGTCGGTCACTCTCAAGCATTGGTGTCCTTTCACATGATGACACTTTTGCAAGATTTTTCCAAGCATAAGAATAACTTGCAAGCCTTTTTTTTTAACAATTTGTGTGAAAAGGCCTCAAGAATCAAAATTCAATATAACAAGAGCCTGTTCATCAATGACAGAATCAAACTCTTTTCTGTACATATTCTTTTGTTATCTCAAAATGGAAGCATTATTCCTCTTACAGAATATCCAGTGTATACTTGTGGTGTTTTAGTTTACTGCCAAAATTGTGTATATTAATTATTATCATTCCATTCTACAGAAAAGGATGAATGGAAACAAGTTATCTCTTTCTTCTACCCTTCAAAACAAACCACAGTATATGTACAAAATGGAGCAAAATGCCTCTAACATTAGACAAGATATCAATGGTGCCCCATGGGCCAGCTCAACAGCAATGTTTCCCTATAGGCACAGTGCTGTGGTGTTAAAATAAAGGGCTCAGTACTGTATAGCCTGCAGTGAAATTGTGGCTTTGTAAACCAGTCAACAATTAGTGTTTGTACACTGCTTGTTATTATACAACTTCTGACATCTACTGTACATATATAACTCCAGCCAAGTTCATGTATGCAACTGTGCACCTATGTATCATTTTGAGTAGGCTTTCAAGCTGCCTCATAGTGACTGCTTGCTTGCTGCAATTTATCATTTTTACTGGTCCCCAACTCAAGTTTCATTCCTTGGTCAGAATAATCTCCATAAAACTGCAGTTCAAACTGCACAGTGCACAGGAAATGAAACTTCCAAATATATTTGCCTGAAATCCAAAACATGTAAATTCAAGGTTTGCAAGAAAGGGAAAGCCATTTTAAATGCACCCTAAGGGCTGATATTACACCAAAGTATGATTTAGCACTAACAGCTTGAGGTAGGGAATTGCAGTGGCTTGAATGCTTTACAACTCCCATGTGGTTGCAGGTAAAGCTTGCATTACAGCTGCATTTACCATTTAATATACATTATAAACCTGAACAAAAGAAACGCCCAATTACTTAAAATAAATGTATCTATACACAGTGGAGACTATGGTGAGTAAGATTGCTTCTTTCTCTTTACAATCTGATAAAGTTGATGACGGCTGAAAAAGGACGAGCACTCTTTCTAAGTTGCTTTCACCGGAAATACATGTATTGCCATCTAATTCTATCATCCAAACATCAAGATTAATAACTGGAGTTGTGCAAATATGAAAATAATTGACTTCCTAAATACATTTGGATCGTCTATGATCATGAATTAGTAAGCTATGCTTGGTATTCAGCACAAAGAGATTGTCAGTCAGATTGGACTGGACTGCACTTCCTGCTGCAAGTATCTTCCATCAGGAATACATCATGACAGGTGCAGCATACACTCTAGCAATTGGAGCCACTAATTATCAGAACATACCCTCCTCACATCATCAATATCACATATCTTAATTAAAACATTCTTGTATACCTTGTTTCCTGTAGATCTTCAAGGCTCTTGGAAATGCCAGCTGAACCAAATTACAACATAACAATCTGACCACCACAGAGCAATATGCAGAGACTGTTTTCAAGTTAAAGGGAGCATTGCAAGGCCTTCAAAAAAAATTATCGAGTTTGAGACAGAAAATGGACTCAACAGTTTGTGAACAGTGCAAACAGTCACCATGGGAAATCTTGGTTCATCAGATGCTGGTTTTTTTCCAAAGATCGTTCGTCCGAACGATTTTTGGAAAAAACATAAAGTAAACTATTCTTCATGTTTTATAAGAAAAATCAAGTCGGGTTTTCGCTATTTTCTCGTGACTCAGATGTCCGATTGAGCTCAAATTTTCACAGGTTTATTATTTCATGTACATGTTTGATCAGACAAAGTTTGAGTGCTGTCCTGTGACCTTTACCAATCATTATGTACATTTAAGACTAGTGTTATTTCTGTTTTTCATCTACTGTAATGTGTACATTGGCATTCCTGACAAAAGGATGAAAGAAGAGACCAAACTGTATTTGAATAATGTACCAATAATTTACTGGTGACAGAGTTGTTTGTTTAGTTTAATCAACTGATTTCAGACTCTAAGTTTTATTCAAACTGAGAATCAAGGTTTCCAAAAGCTAAAGTATAGGCCTAGGCCTACTGGGTGTTAGTGAACGGCTATTATGACAATGAAGACCGCAACATTTGATGGAATATCAATATGAATATCAAAGAATTGCTAACCTTGGGGAAAACTGGATCACACTTAATGTAGTTATTTGGGCATTCTACGAAATACTCTCAAGTTATTCCTTTCATATTTATGAAGGTGACTGGACTTGCAACCACTATCATAGCCTAGTGACCAGTCTCAGACTTCCAAAAAAGAAAAGGAAAAAAAGACTTCATACTTAATTAGCAACACAAGCCAAAAACAAAATGACTCATTGTAAAAAAAATGTATGTAAAAAATAAACACAGAAAATTTGACAATTGTGGTCCAGCATGGCTGTCATGACAGGGATAAACAGCGCCCCCAATCAGCAGCAGAAAATAAACATCATCAATTAAATCAAACAGTATTACTATAAGTGGACTGGTTCCAGATATTCCTATGCTAATTTGAATACAAAGATTATAAGTAAAATGCTCTTAAACATGTAGGCCTACTTGTAAATTACTCAAATGGTCAGTGATTTGACTTCACTACTACCAAAAATGACTTCCTATCAATTTTGCTTTTAATGTTCTGTAAATCATGTTAATAAGATCTTTGTCATCTGATTACATGAATACACATGATATCTAATTAACAGTAATTCTAAGAAAGATTTGAGGCTTTGCATGGTGGCAATTGGTATGTGGATCGGTTTGCAGAAACATCAGTCCTCATCAGGAGACCTAGAGCAGGCTAGTCGAAACGTTGAGACCTTACAAGAAGTGTGAACAAAATAGAAGTGCGAAAGTACGAACGATTCTTACATGGTGTTTCCGCAAACTGATCCACAAAACAATAATTCAGTTGATCAGGTAGGTCTACATCATTATCAGCACAATAGTAAATGGACTGTTGACTGTTACTAGGCAAAATAAAAAAGGTTTTTAAAACTGGTGATAAAATAAAACTTCAAACTGCTTTCTAACTCAACCTCCTATTCTTGTTTGACCATGTATATTGAAGATAGTGTTCATTGCCACTTGCTATTCATGGACAATTAGCACAATAATCTGTTTATTTACAGCTCCAGTTGTAATGATTTGCATGTCATCTGTTTATCAATGGTTTTGGGCTCAGTGATTTATTGTTTAGCACATACACCTTCCTTGACCAAAGTGACAGCTGAATTCTTCATGTTGGCTCCAAAACTTCAACAGTTAATTATTAGATAAGCTATCAGCAAGCAACAAAAGCATGATGTGCCCTACAAACCTTCACCACATTACACTCAGCAGCTCTTCAATCATGCTGCAATATACTAACCTAGTGAATTCAATGGTTAATAACTGGCTCCATTGTAACTCTTTATCTTAGACACATTTGTAGTTGGTTTGTATTAATGCAGAAATCCAGACTGCAGAGTTATTGTCTGGTTGGTATTACTGTAGGATTAGTGGCCAGACCAACGTGGAGCCTAAGATTGTACATACCTTACAATTAAAAGGAAATATGAACTGCACAGTAAACCAACACAAAGCCACCCAATAGTACTTCATTTGCAATCTAAACCACTTCATATTAAACACGGAATAATAACACTTCTTGTAGGCTGTCTAGTGGTACCTCTATCAGGTATCACTACACTACACCTTACCATGCAGTAAACACCATGCACTGGTAATGGACACTTCTCAACAATTTCACTTCACTGGACACCACTTCCTATGAATGGGAAATATTTCACTTAATAAAAGTGAGGGGGAGGGAGGCAATTTATTATCTTCCTGTTTATATAAAGGATGGAGCAGTTGTAGGAGTTTAAAGACCAGGACCACACCAGCACTGACCTTGAGACACCAGCAATATCTATTTCAACACTGGACAAATTGACCATGCAATGAATGCACTATACCTATGTACACATGTGATGACTTGCCTGCTGGCTGGTCTACACTGGTTTGACTGGGCATAGCACCTTAGGTTACACATCAAACCCATGCTCAAGCAAATTAGTCCACAAATGCAGCAACATGTCAGTTGAAATATCAACCATGGATGTCATTTCTTAACTGTGTAAACAGACTGAGAAGAAACATTCTGAGGCAGTTTTAGATCCTTCTAATAATGATTTCCGCAAATAAAAACTCACAAGTAAGTAGGGCCTCAGCCTAACACTAAAAAGCTACAGTAAGAATTTAGCTCAATGAATAGCAGTTTGCATGGGCTCTTCCTTCCTCCATGCATGAACTAAGTAGGCCTATTTGTTCTCCAAGTACACTTGTATTGGCCTACATCAAGTTGAACCTCTCCCTGTAAAACATTCACCCAGATATGTTAATAATAAAAACGCATTTATAACAGCATTAAGCCTGCAATATACCTTAGTGTAAATGAGATTTGATTTGTTATCATGTAATCCTGTTTCATCCTATCAAGCTGGCAGCACTCCCTTATTGTGACAGAGGCTTTAAGTTAAGTAGATTTATCTGCCATGGAGTGTTTGAACATACACCATCATTACTATTATAATACAACCCACACAAATACAACCACTAATCCCATTGCAACATGTTTACTAAAACTCTTGAACAGACTCATTGAACAATCCAAGAAGATTAGGAAATGGGTAATCCTGGAAGAATGTTGGCATAGAATAAGCCATGCATTCCTTCTTACTTCACACAATTCTCCTGGTAATGTACAATTGTATCTCTTCCAACCAGCTTACTGAATCCTGAGCTGGGTAATCCGAGAAAATTGCGACAACTTCAAAATGTTTGCATGCGACAGTAACCCCCATGTTTAATAGCTAGTTAATAAATAGCAAAGGTTCTGTAGTTAATAAAGGTGAACAAATTTAAAAGATTATTCATCGTGAATATCACCACAATATCACCATTCTGTAGTTATTTACCAACTGTGAGTAATGCTCCATGTTACACTGACTGTACGGCTATGGTTTGTGCTCTTATATCTGAAAGAACACAAACATCTTTCTATTTCATTGACTATGTTTGCTGCTATGTTGTAAATTCAAAATTCTTAAATAATTTCATTAACAGTCTTTTCAGCAGAGGAGATACTAGGGCCAGTTATATGCATTTGTGTCATACAAAATATGTAAATTGTGTTGAACAAATCATTTTAATAATTACAAATTGAAGGCACTTCCACATTTCAGCAATTTTGCTTAGTCATACATGTAGGCCTACCCCTTAGATTTTATTACATAAAATGATATGCATTGAGGTTTTGACTGCAGTGAATAAAACTCTGAACTTCACACTTGCTTGCTCAACTGAATGTCTATATACACAGTATTTGAGAGATAACAGAAACCACTTATGGAATATACTCATTCCCACTGGCTTCACAACATCGGATGGGAAATACCACTGTGTACAAACCTGCTCATTTGACATTCAATTTATTCCCTGGACTTACTTATTTGTTTTGACCAAAACAGATCATGACAACAAATAGGCCTATGGCTACCCATGACAAAACAGAGAAACAAGTTCTTGCAATACTTGAAGTTAGAATGGATTATAAGATAAGTGGGTGGAATAATACTATCAATCCAAATGCTGAATATATTACAGTAAGGTTTGAATAAATATGATGGACATATCCAAACCCTTTGGCCATCCTTAGGGGAGATGTTCTCTTGGAGATGGCAAGAATATTCCTACTGAACAACTAAACATGGGAACAAACATTTCCCCCATTACAATTTCTTAAACATTTATTTACACATTCACAGCAGACAAAAACAACTCTTTCTGGGAAGTACATTGGATTGGTAAAGATAAAAAACCATCACTGATGAGTTTAGGCCTGAAATCTTACTATTTTGAAACAAATATTTTGATTTCTTTTTTGCTTTCCTTTGAAATGCTGGCGTGATGACTGAACTGACTTGATTGTTATTACCAAAAGTGAAACACAATCAAACGGTGCAAATTCAATTAAAAGAATCAGAAAATTTTATTTGTTGTTTTCTTTGAAATGTGAAGGCTGCTTTTGACAATTTGGATTTTGTTTACAGCTGAATTGTCTACAAACTATGCATTTTGAACACTAGATGACCGCAATGAATGGTGTCTTTAAACATAGAGCAATGAACTTAAAACCAACAGGCCCAATCCAGTATATTACCTTTAAATCAGAAGCATTTTAGAAAATGACCTCGTGAGCAAGTCTCACAAACTGTGAGGTCTGTTCAAAACAAACTCCTAGAACAACGGAGGAGTGGTACAAGATTCCACTGGGCTGATTCCCATAACCACTTCACTGCAAAATCACAGCATAATCACAAGATGTCATCACCAAACGCTCCAAAGACAGACGGAAATAATAAGAATCAGGATCGTGTCGGGACTACACGCCTGTAAAAACAAAGGAAATCCTACTCAAACCATTTGTGTAATGAATACTAATCTGTGTGATTTGCTGATGATGTTATTTCTTTGTGAGTCACATTCTCTTGGCCTGAATCTCCTGGGACATGTTGAGTCTCTAACACCAATAGTCTACGCTTACTTAGATCTGAGTCAGTCAAGTACTCAGTAGAGACATGGGTATGATGGGAAGCTGGCATGGTATTGGTAAGGACTTGACAAGACAAATCCACTGCTTGCTCCATGAGGACAAGGTAGACTGTGACTGTGGTAGTCCAAATTAAAAGGACAATCCAAGACAATATATTATCTATGTTAGACTGTGCGTGGAACAAAAACTTACCATGGCTGGCTTGCGTGGTTTTTCTAAATGCTTTTTAATCATTCATAAATGTACTATTATCCATAAACAAACTCAGATTTTTCAAATTAAGAAATCTATTTCAATGAAATCTAAGCAGAGTAAGAAGGTACACAGCAATGGGAAAGGGTAGATTAATTGATGAAGCTGAAACTTACCGCAATATGAAACTGCCAATACAAGAAAGCTTGCTAATTGCACATTCCTCATCATATCTCAGCATGCAATCATATACTTGGACTACAGTTCTATTTTTATCCACAGGTAGTAGGTAAGGCACCATGAATGAAGTAAACAGCCCCTCCAAAGCTGATCAGTATCTCATCAACTTGTATTCCTTGATTACTAGGTTCTCTGCAATGTATTCATATCCTAGCTCTGGGCATGCTTGAAGTCAGGTGCCAATCTAATTCCACATTTCACTTTGAATATTACTTGGTGATGGTAGGCAATCAATTCCAGTAATCTTCCCACTGCAAACTTCATCAATCTCAGCTAGATTCATCACTGAGAGGAACGCTGTCATAATGGTCAAGAAGTATCCACTTGTAGAGGAAGACTGAGCTGATACTAAGACCATAAACCAAGCAACATTTGTGCATGCATCCAACCAGCTAGAGGAAAGCCCAGGATAGAATGTGCCAAAGGACTGACTGGAAGTACACAGTCAACCCGCTACCTCCAGCTACACCAACTTGTAATCAAGTAGAAGTATTTTACAAATGCTGCCAGTTGCTGTACAAAGCCTGAGCACACAGTGGTCTTACCCAGCGTGCAGTGATATGGTCATGTCCTCACTCCATGCAGCACACCTGGTAAATGTCTTAAGGCTTAAAACAGATTGCACTGGGACTCTACCATTCTGGACAAATAGGGGTTCAATGTAGTGGAGGGTCTCAAAAGCAATATATTCTTCTGCAAGTCTTGGACAGGGCAAATTGCTCCTATACCTTGCATGGTATAAAGGGAATTTCTTGCAGTATCCTGAGGAATATTCTGACCGGGGAGTGTTCAACACCTTTGTCTAGTATTTTGTGCCAGGCCCATTTCTCACAATTCTTCGGAATATCCTGAGCCCGTTTAGTATTTCCATTCAGGTTGTTATCATTTTAAACAATAAATTGTAAGTGTTGCTAAATATTTGCATTAAGTATAAAGCTACTGCGCCTTGAGGATTTGAGATATATGGTTTGATGTTTCTTAGAGTTTGTAGGAGGCAGTAAGCCATTGATATAACAACCGTGGGCAGAGAGCCCAGCTGTAACCCATAGTCAATGTGCTTGTGTGTATATGTCTTACTTGGATTGAAGCAGAAGGTGGTTCAAGGAGGCAGATGGCCTGTAGGGGCGCTAATAACTCCCCCATCCCTTTGCTTTACTCTATACATTGCTCTTGGCATATTACCACAACTCATCAAATCTTATTATTAAAACACACACACACATGTGCTTGGTAAGCCTGCTATAGAGAAACCCACCCCGTTTCTCCGTCGCCAAAACTCCAATCCTATTTAATACAGCTGGGTAAGTCCACCCATTCAATACATTGTTTATCCACTGTGTGTGGGATATTATTGGTTTTGATATGTAAAGCTGTCAAACACAGGCAGTTGAACTGCCTACTTGAATCAAATGTTGCTTCATGGTCACTGCTTATTTGCACTCACTATACAATCATAAAAAATGCAATGTTCCCACACAATGCATTGTTATGAAGCCATCAAAAATCAATTTCCTTTCTCTGTCCAAATTTGTCATTGATTCGCAAACAGAAAGGGCGAGAGAGAGTACTGCACTTTATTCAAGGGTCTTTTCACAATGCCTGGTCATACACAGGATTAATCAAACCACAAATAATGCAATGACCTCATCACAATGAATATTGTTGTAGCGTAGCCAACTAATGAGTATTGACAATATCTTTGATTTTTCCTGTTCCTGCTTTGGAAGGCCAATGACCACATTTTCATCGGCCCTTTCTCAATAAAAATGAAATAATTCAACAAGATGAACCAAATATTGTTTGGTGTTTATCCAAATAAAACTAATACCCAGTAAGTACATCAGCCACCATTTGAATCAGTCTCATTCAGAAGTTCAAACTAAGTATGCTTGGGCTTTAAATTGGCTGAAATAAACAAAAAATATTCTTGTTAATTTGCTTGTTAAAAAAACTCGAAATATCATTTGCAGACAAATTTCTTTCTCTGAATGCACTTTTATTGTCTGCCTCATTAAAAAAAAAACACAAATGCATGTAATTTCTGTAAAAATTTGCAAATATTGTAGATGTGCTTTTTTGTTTTTTGGGGTCTGTTTTGTGTTTGTTTTTAGAATCTCACTTGATTCACATTCAAACAAAGAACTTACAACTGTGGTATGATGAATGGTCTTATTCTCATGGGCAGGGCCATATAATTTAGCAGGTGGTAAATAAGTTCATGACCACCTACCTCTTTTCAGAGTTACACACACAATGCACTATTAGTAAACTATAAGGTTCACAGTAACCAAACCTTACAATATACACCAATTGATAGAGTCAATGGTAAGAAATAAATGCAAGAGACAGAAACCTGTCTCCACCCTTTGTAGCTGTGACGTCATCGGATGAACAAAACTAGCCAGCACATGATCCATCATCTTGCATATACACCTGCATATATGCAATAACAAGCTGTGAGGTGGGCATGGCAACCCAGCTAAGTTCATCAGACTTCTCTCAGAGAGACAGTGCCAATAACTCTATTTGTGTAACTCAGATTTATTTTACAATTTAGATTCTGATGTTACGAGAGCGAAATTCTGTGGGGCAAAAAGTGCAGTAAAAAGGGTCTCATTACTTATTAAAACAATCAAATAGTCATTCGTACATTTAGATTTCAAATAAGCCTAACATGTTGAATGTTTGTGAAGTGAAGTGACCTTAAAAGCACTTTTTGGCTGGATGTACAGGGTGTCCCCCCAAAAAACGCAACACCTGTGTTGAGAACTATTATATAAAAATTTAACTGTTTATCACTTCAAGATTCAGATATGTGATACAGCTATGTCTTGGCTATCATCATGTAGAATTTGAGCAAAATTGGAAAAAAATTGAGTGAAAAAACTAAGACTGAACAACCCAACCTCAAAACCCGATTTTCATCTTTCTTTCATACACATTATGTGTGTATTGACCACTTTGCGTGTTATCCAGCGCTACGTTTTTTCTGGGACACCCTGTATAGTGATTACTCAGTGGAGTGCTGCTGCTACTCTTCATTCTAAAACCACAACTTTGATAAACATGTAAAACTGCAAACTACATAGGCTACCCGATATCATAATGAAACATGGCTTTGTGAAGAGTCAGCAAAGAATTCTTCTTTATTTAAGCAGCATTATTATTGTTTGAACATATGAATATTTAGTATCAAAATGAGCAGTATTTCCCAGGTCATGCTGCAGGTTTCATGAATTCCCTAGTTGTCATAGTATCTTCAAGCAGACAGACAATAAGGCGCCATTTACATGGTTGACTTGATGTCATGAATAATTCAATCTGAAAGCAGAGATAACTTCTACTGTAAGCCGTGGAAATAATGTACAAGATACACACACATGTTCAACACTGCTTAATTACATTTGCCGACACTTAATATTAGTTTACAATGATTGATTTCAATAAAATTCTGATCATTTTTCTAAAGGAGGTCAAACTAAATCTAAACTTGTTATTCCATATACAGTATATTGCTATCATCATTATTATTGTCATTCCTAAGGAGTCATGCAACATTTTTTCTTGACAAATATTATTCACCTTTCAAGCAAAAACACAATAAATTTAATATTACAAAATCATAAAATCACCTAACTTCATCAGAATATCTGAATTTTGTTTGATCTGAAGTTTTATTTAGCTGTGGGACGGAACACTCAGGTATCATCTCATAGGTTGACAGGGAAGAAACAGAAGAATATTTTGCTGACACAATCTTTCCAGAATAGAACAAATATCCTCATCCATCTTCACATTCTGTAAATCTTCAATACTATTCAGATCTAAGGTAAATTAAGTTTTACTTTGTGTTGGTTGATTCAGTTTATATTGATGAAGTTGGACATTGTCAAGCATTTGAAATTGATGGCTTGGTGTCTGACCTGACCTATATCATGGGACTTGGGCTTCTACATTGAATCAGTGCTGTCACAATCAAGACCTTGAGATGCTTGAAACAGATGGTAGGTTACAAACAAAGAGGAGTGGAATGTTTAATATGAGTCTCTATAACTTCCTGAGACTTCCTTAATGATTTCAAGAGATTGGGTGTCTGATAATAAATCCCCTAATTAACACTTGGAGAATGTTTGGTGCAGATGTTACAACATGTGCTAACAAAACATACAGTGCCTTACTAGGCGTACATTCAGAAGAGCTGCTAACTTCAGCAAAAATGTTGGCCAGTCTGGCAATTTGGCAAAAGGTGGATTGACCAAATAGGAGATGTATTTGAACACACTGCTAGGTTTATGGTTTCACGGCTCTATTACACACCTGCACCTTGGCATGAACCAGTGTAACGCTTCATCTTCTTTGTAAAGTCTATTGTGCAAGTCTATTGTCAACTAATATTCATGTCAATATATTTTAATAAGCAACGTATGATCCAAACACTCATCAACTGTGATTAATTAGTAAATATTTAAGACGCTCACTGACTGATGAACATCTTAATTAAATGATGAATTGTTTATTTGGACTTTTAAGTTAAACTGATGAATTTTGACTTTGACTTCAATGAAATTGTTCATTTCCGTCTTGGATGATTGGTATAAGCAGTACAGATCTTATGTGATATGAGACAAGCAATGTATTGATGAAAGTACAAGTGACATGGACAATTTGAGCTGAGTGTATTGTATGAAGAGGCTGGTAGATGTAAGCTGGAAGGAGTAGCATTGCTAAGATCCATCAATGTACTCCACACACTCACAGTAAATACATGATTGCTCTACACATCAGTCAGTGTGGAGTGTAGTAGTAAGTAGTAGTACATCAAAGTGCCTGCAATGCATCCTGTGAAATGTCTACTTTGAATAGGGAAGGTTCTTGAACATTTTAGCCAAGATGCACTGGCTGCATTCTCCTGGACATTAGGGACTGCATCTGAAAACACATCCTGGTCTGAACCTCCATTCAGTCTAAATAACACTTTTGTTTTGATGCCTTTTTCTGAGGTTGATGGTTGCAACTTCTCCAACTCACATCACTGAACCACATTCCTATATTACGGATATTAGTTTTTGAAAACAGATAGGCAATAAATCTATAATGGCAATCTCAATACGCCCAAGTAGTCCCCAGTCAGTAATTCGATGCATCATTAAACTGGTAACAACCAAAAAGTCATTAACAAACTGACCTGGGTCTGCTGAAACTGCATGATAGAAAAATCTTGAACAGCACCATACTTTCACATACTGGTTATTCTCATTAATGTAATGTATTATTTTTATGACATCATTTAATGCAATTAGAATAACATGCACACTATCATAGTCATTATCATTACCATCAACTCTTGGTAATACATGCAAGGACTCTTATGCCTATGGAACACCTAATCAGGTAGAGACTGAAAACCTGTTTCAATTGGTGGTTTAAGGGGTTTCAATCCAAGGTAACGATGGTTAAAGGATAGAAAAGTTCAGTTACAAGCCAAAATCCACCAAAATCCATTCCACTTTCTATTGCATGTTATCAAAGTATAATATGACACAGTGGACCCATGCACGGTTATTTATACATCATATACTTCTTGCTGGCCCAACTTGATGGAAGTCAAAGGACTGTGCCAACAGACGGAATACTTTTAAGCTTTGAATGTTGAGGGCTGAGGAAGGTTCCAGTTTCCAAAAGTGACATTGGGCAAAAGTTTTGTGATGAAGTGATAATAACACAAGTTGACCGATCTTGGTCTTTAGGCTTATCTATAAAATGAAACTAGAAAACCTCCCAAAATAAAGATGCTTTAATCAGACAGACTTGGACTCTGCAGAGCTAGAGAGACACACAAACCTTGGTTTATGAGTCGTCATTGTTTATAACCCCACGGTGCCATTTCTCAAACGAAAACTAAAAAAAAAATGTACTCCTTTCAGCAACAAGCCAAGTTACTGCAAAAAATGCTGCAAAATCTTTGCAATCAGTGGAATATCTTTAAACAGGTGTAGTTCTTGCTTTGGTAAAGATGGATGTTTGGGAGTTGTATAGGACAATGATACACAGAGACAAGCAGGAATCCTGGCTCTGGGGAGGGTCTGGTGGAAGCAGGACAGTGCAAGAAATGTATACCAAATGGGTTTACATTACTAAACATGTGTATGAAACATGTTCATGTATTGAATTGTTAACCTATGATGACGCCTTGCTCACATCTCATGTCCATCTCAGGAAGCAGTGACAATTACCTGATGGTATGTCTCATACACACATCATATTCACATAACTTACATTCCTCTATATAATATAAGCAGCATGTTGCATTCTCACTAGTTTAATATTACCATCTATGATGGATGTCATGACAACCAAATTCAAATGCATTCAACAATCATTTGCACCTTATAATTACCATCTAAATCCTACATAAAAAGATTTTTACAAAATATCAGAACAAAATTACATGTATTGTTAAACAAAGCGTCGATCTACAAAACCTAAAATCCAAACTAGGTTGACATTTTCACTTTAAATTGATTGTCACATCCCAACATTACAAGACAAATTTGTGCTTGACTTATAAAATGTGGCACGTTTCACGAACAACTGGTAAGATTCAGATGGCCATTTGACCCCTGTAAGCTCTGTACTGCAGCCTTTTAGTGGATTTTATTGAGGTGACAGTTACCAAGTTGGCACTATAAATAATAGCTTACCATGGCTTCATATGACCTTATTCTCAGCCAATGCAGCCTATTGTCTCTATTGAACAACAACTATTCTCTTGTACCATGGTCAGCTGATTGAACTTGAATCAACATCATCCACCAAATGTAAAATTGATTAAAAGTGACTATAAAACGTGTAAAAGACATTGCAGGGACATGAGATGTCATAAACTGCAAACATTTTATGAATAACTAAACCTGACCAGATACAGCATAATGCTTCCTTCAAATACTACTTCAACACACTGGTAACGAGTCTTAATGGGTGAATCTCACTTTATCACATGATTCTGCATTATTGTTGTAAGATATAAGGCAGAATGAGGCCAATGTACAGACATGTTCTTGCATGAAGGACAATGAACCAGGTAAAAGTGATGGCAGCATGGAGGTGTATATTGATCAGTGCTTCAATTTCATTTGGTATAGGCTCTCTTTCCTGGTCAAGATGAACGGACCAACTTCCAATCAATTCCTCTTCCCACTATTGAGAACAAATATATTCCATTTGCAACAAGAAAACCAACAATGATATGAAGGTTATTGCAGGTCATATTGTAGTGTCCTTATTCCATGCATCAGCTGCGATTACTTATTGGCCACCCTCCATCACGCATCACATGCAGCATGTTAGATCCAATTCATAATAAAAACACTTCACAACAAGTGGTATGAACTCCGCAAATGAAAACCATTATGCATACAATATTGTCCCATGTACAGCCTGACCAATGCTCATTTCCCAGAATATGAGATTTACATGAGTATGTATGATGTGTGCATGATGTATGGTAATAGTTGGAGTAGCTGGGGTTGGTTAGTAAGGTGCAAATCATGCTGTGATTAGTGATGGCTAGGACAGAATTCCCCTGTGAGGCCGGGACACCTGCTGGCTACAAAAATATCAAACTTAATCACAAATAATCTCTGCTGATTGTTCCATGACAAACAAGTGAAACAACAACACATGTTTTATTGAAGGCCTACATCAATGTAAGTCACCTTGCAGACTAAACGAACACAGCTATGATCAGACGTGACATCATCATGGATATCAGTTTGGAGGTAGTGCATGGACTTTTTGCAACCTGTCTCTCAAACTTAGCAAGTTTACATCAGACGTGATAAATAAACATCAAACCAGTCTGTCATTGGGTTTTTCTTCATATTTTGAGTTGTGTAAACAAAGCTAAAAAATCAGGACATAAATATTTCATTAAACTTTAAAGTAAACCCCCAATTACACACCTTTCTCAAGATTTGTCAAACTTGTATAATTTGAATAAACGATCTTCTAATACTCCTTTTAAAAATATGTTACATTGGTTTTTCATACAAAGTTACTCCATTCTGACCAAAGATGAAGCTTTGTAAAATGATTTTTGTTCTATTCATTGAGTAGGTATATAACCTGTTTGATCTAGGCCTACATGTAATGCGCTGACGTGAGCACTGAGAGTTTACACTATCAACATTTTCAGTAACAATCTCCGTAACATGTTGCCCAGGTACCTTGTTGCTGAAAATCGTGTCAGTGTAACCACGGAGGAAGGTCCTCCATGGTGTAACTACACAGAGCAAAATGAGTTGGGTAACAATGTTGCAGCAACATCTCGGTAACATGTTGGCCAAATGTTGCTGGTGTACACAGGGCCCACAGTCGCGTTGCCCAGGTGTGTTGCCCTAACTGGGCAACATGTTAGAGAAAGTGTTAGCAAAATTGTTGACAGTGTTCACTCTGCTTTAGTTATGTCTCAGGTACTGTTCCTCTGTAGTGAAAAGTGAAACAGACTGTGTGAATTTCTTCTCCTTCAGACTCACTTGTGATATGTATTCAGTACCTTCCATCTACCAAGCCCTACTACACACAATGCACAAATTACTGTCCGTATTATTGCTTCCATTTAATGGCACAAACTTGTTATATGGCACAATGGGTAATACACAGCTCCTGGGCTCTGCTTACCACTATAATGGACATGCTTGGTCTTTACTATCTCTATTAAATGCCACCAACTATTCACTGTTTGCTTCTTCCTTTAGGTTTGTTGTGCAGTGATTACACCTTTTAAGGCAAACTCTCCTTACATCTAAGACTGTTTTTGACACCTTGATGGGAGTACAAAGCCTAAATGACCATTTGTGATTGGCTATCACTAGGCCCTATAGGGATGTCCCTGGGAGATAGTCCACAGACTCCAATCATATATCATGGCACATTCTATCCAATACTATAGAAACTGTTCAGCAGGTTTGGGTCAGAACTGATCAAGTACCACTAGTCAAATAAGAATTTTAAAGGAACAAGATAAAAATATAAAAAAAGCTATGATGGCACATGTAACATTTTCTTTCAAATACACATTGTCAATCTCATGGACATGAGACATTTTGTCTCAATACAATCATGAAATTATAAATCTGATGATTACTACTATCCTGAACATGAATCTTGCACCAACTCAAGCAACAGGGAGGAAGGATACTTGCTCTTATGCATCTGACAGTCACTGACAGACTAACAGACATCTTAGTAATTCACAGCAGCATCTTGACTATATTTTCCACTGTAAAATCAGTACTTGTTACCATGACAACATCTCCATGAGATGGCATTCACTCACTGATGAAAATGCAAGTAAATGAATTAGTTCAAGATGTCATTGACAAGCCCATGTATGATTGCTGCACCTATTTTTAAATCTTGTTCACATGGGGAACCTTTCAGTGGCTATTTAAGATCCTTGATTTTCAAATAAAAGTTTATTTTATATCAAGAAGCTTGCTAACATCAATCACAGACACATATTGCACTTCAACCATCAACAGTCACAGGTAGCAGAAACAAAGGCTTTATAACAAAATTGACCAAAGTCACAACAAACTGATTTCCATGTTGTGAGCTGAATTCTAGCTGTTCTACCCCCATAATGTCTGAGAATGGAAAGCTTGTGCCAAACACTGAAACAGACAAGCTTACTGAATGGAGTTAAAATCTCAAATGTGAGAAATAAAGTTGGGATTTAATGCGCTAGTTTGAAAATCAAATAAGCCACAAGAAGCAGAATTTCACTACACCAATTTTTTTTTTCCCAAATCATTTCCCATTGGTAAAATGTCAACCCGCAGTTATAGGCACGGTACATTAAATGACTCAAAACTCAATTCCCAGTATGATGCAAATTAAACTGCTTGTTGTCAGTTTCATCACTGTGTTGGCTAGGAAGGAGCAAAACAAGGATCTGATCCATACTGCATTCACACTGGACCCCGACTGCACACACATTGACCAAGAAGGCTAAGTAGTGGATGTACTCTCTCTTTATTTAAATGCTTTAGGTTTTGTGACAAGGAAACTTGAGGGGGAAATGAAATGTTACCTACCATGCAATTTCTGGCTTAATTGATGCATACAAATTTAACTTATAAATAATACACAAATAAATGGTATGATCCTCATGCATTGTAAAGGTATACTTCGAGCTTGGGGCAGCTTATTGCATTTACTCATCTGTATGTTGAACATGTATGTTAGCCGCACCACATCTGATCCAGAATGTAGCGCACACAATGAACACAAGGATTGTTCGCCTTTTGTACTCTTAATTAAAGGTAATTATGCCATCTCCATTACTTCTAAGACACTGATAATGAATTACCAGCCTATGATAAGTACAGACCCATTGTAGGCTATTTAGATTTGTTTTCAGAAAAATAAAGCATAGAATTAGTCCTAGCATTTATGATGTACTAATTTACCAAATTTCAAACAAATAAACACAACATGGCACCATTACATTGTGAATTTGTTACTTTGTTTATTCTCCTTTGTACTATTTTCAATATCATGGTGGCTTGGCACATCTCAAACGTAGTAGTTTCAACACTGATGCAAAGGACAAAAGAATGAAACGTCCCTGGTGATACTCAATGCTCCTTCAGGCTGATTACTCTAACCTACAGGCAGGTTATACAGTCGCAATCTCAAAGGAAAAGACTTGGCCCTATGGTGCACAAGGGAGTGTTACGCGATACCATACCAAGCCAAATTAGTATTAGCAACAATGCACAATGCAATCATCTTGGCTGCTAAATATTTCATGTTCTAAGGAAGATTCAGCGGGATGTGGATGGGATGGGCATTACGGACCAGTGAGTAATATTTTCATTGTCACCTTGAGGAAGATATTAAGACCAGACAGATGGGAGTTGATAATGTCAGTAATCTGTCTTCTCTTAGCATGCTGTGATGATGAGTTTCATGCTTCATGCATAGCATTGTATCATCACTATGCCATGTTTGTTCAGCCCTCAAGGTTCTTGCATTATTCATCACTTTATTAACTTGCAAAGCCCCTAATAGTTTGCAAACAAAACTGATATTACACACAATGTTTCTTTAAGTAAGAATTAATACAAGGACGGCAACAGTTTATGAACTTGCTTAAAGGGTGACTATTTCAAGGTGATTATTTTTTAGGATATTCAAAGTATTTATATCAGATCAGAATTAATTAATTTCAGAGAATTTACCCCAAATGTTCAGTAATAAACAATTGTTATTCACAAATGACAATTTAGAATACAAAGAGTTGAATTAGAACAAATGATCTGTACATTAAGTATAGAAAAAAACATGGGGACACACTTTCATAACACTCATTATGTACTAGGAAAACCGTTTGAATTTGCCGTTCCATTTTCACAGGGAAAATTTGAACTGCCTATAGTGATCCTGGCACTGATGGTCCATCTGATGGTTCAAATGAACTCTACTGATACATGTAGCCTACATACATCTTTCAAATCATACATCAAGACAATTCAGCATAGATATCTGGAATATCAAGACCACAGCTTAAGTACACACAAATGTCCATCTTGCTCTAGTCTATGCAAATACACATTTGCTTATAGTATGAAACAAAAGAAGTGTGAATGGCTGAATATGCTATAATACAGGAGTAATGACACTAGACAGACTATGATTGATGACTACAATGATTCATTGCTGACCACACACCCCCATCCAATCAGCTCAAGATACTTAGAATATTCATTTCCACTTGAAACCTGATCACACATCTTTGATTATTTGCCTTTTCTACAACTTATAATCCCAGGGTAAATAATTCCTCATTTATGAAATGAAATAGCACAAAGATTTGTTCCCACCTCCCAGTAATGAATATAAAGGTGGCATAAATGCTCTTTCCTTTGTAAGTCTGCATCTCCAAACGTTTACTCACCAGCCAAGTCTGGCATTTGTTCACAAACTTTAGGGCCTACATTAAGTTTTAATATTAAAGTAAATTGTATCAACTGACTGTTAATTTGAACGATCAGATTTGTAAGTTTTTACTTTAATTCAGCTTGTCGACAAGTGATAGTATAGAAATATGATAATCTGTACATGTCTGTCACCACGTACTTAGCAAGTCAACATCAGTGGTTGGGATTCTGATTAAGTGCACAGCATTTGCAGTCCACATAGAATAAATTGAATTTGATTTGTCTGAACTCCCACAAGGATAATGGTGGAGTCACAGCCTTGAAGCATTATTGCAGGTAATATCCAATGGTTAGCAGTAAACATATTTATGAGTATGACTGACCTTGATTAGCGGTTGATGGGTGGGCTGCATCACAGACACAGAACATCAATCCAAACAACGCCTTGTTTCTGCTCAATGTAGCAATTATCTATGCTGCTCATCAGCACATGCTTTCTTTAATTGTTCTCATATCACAAGAATAAATCATTTTTTGTAGCTTTCAAGAAAGATCCTGCTAGGATGGAAATGCGTCAGGCCATCTTAACTCTTAGCAAATAGAATTCCTTTTAATGGAAACTATAAAACAGAAGCACCATTCAGTGAGTGCAATATGGTAGGAACTGGTATTATGGTTGTCGGTCACTTTGATCCATTTCCACTTAGCCCTCTCATCACTACACCCATTGCCAATAAACAAACATAAAAAGGAAATAAAAGAAATATATAAAAATCTAAATAAAATGATTTTTCTTGATAGAGACTATTGGACCAGGCGTCTGTGAGTCCATAGGACATGGGAGGGGCCTATATAAGTTGGGGTCAGAGTCCTCTAATAATACAGCGTTACTGCAGCCTGTATCTCTGATTCCTGCAGCAGACTCCAAGCCCTTTCATGTATCCTACTGGCTGGACTTGGTCAGTGTCCACCATCAGAGCAACCATGCCAATGTCCAGCAACAAGGACAACTCCTTGCTATGCTGGACTCCATGCTCCGGCCTGATTATTGACCTACTAGTTCAGGTGGATTTGCAGCATGGGCGATGCATCGCCACGTACATTATATTGTGCGGTGGCACGTCCTTTTCTTCTTCAGGAAGTGGTATATTTTGAAGGCTACTGAAGTGAAGTATAAATGGTGCAACCTCAAACATCATACACAGTGCTCTCATGAGCAGTGATATTGGTTTCTAATTGGAAGAGATCCTTCAGCCATGGTTACTTTAACCACAATCTTGGTTAAATTTCCCCACTAAAAAGTCCAAGTGTAAAAGGGGATGAGATTTACACATATATGAAATTAATAAACCATCGTCCCACTGAAATTGAACTCCAGTCCGTACACAGCTTTACTGAGTGGCTTCATACATAGGAAAACAGCTGTCTGGAAAAATCAGTCTCCTCCGCCTCCCTTGTCTCCTTTGGAAAGCCACTATCTCCTCCTACCATGCTCATACTAATGACCATTTTAAGTGCAATTATCTGTATATAACATCTATACATCATAACACAGGACAGTTACAGCCATATGAATGGATGACCACACCACATCTGGATTAGGTTAGCCTTCTCAAAGGTGATGGGTATTTGGTCCCAACTCTTCCACATTCCCCTGCTCTGCTTGTCATGTGTAACCCACCTCCAATACTGAGATGCAATTCACTGCTAGTATGCACCTACAATGCTACGCTAGATACACACATCCTGGCAGGCAAGTGGAGGTGTACTTTATTTCTTGCTAGTATAGTATAGGTAGCTGTAGACAGATATGGAATATTGAATCAAATCATATAATAAATGTGATATGTATCAATGCAGATCAGGTGAAATAATGATATAAATGTAGATGGCAATGGAGTATTAAGTGCAAGGTTTTACCACATTCTTGGGATAAATTGTGGCCAAGTATTTCTGATTGTAAAGGAAAATGGCAATTACCGGAATGAATTGCTTGAAATGGAATTCAATTCCAAGAACAAAATCTATTATTCTTGCAAAAAAACATGAACAAAAATGTAAATTCAAATGGAATGTAATTTTGTCATTGTTAGGATGTGAGATGCTATTTCCTCATTATCCACTCACCCTGGGTTGTTCTTCTGAGCGGTTTGCAGCAAACTGTCAAATATAGCACTTTGAATGTAGTGTTGTGGTTTACATATAAAATAAATAATAATAATAATGGCTTTTTACTGATTCACAAAATTCATCAGCATAATTCCTTGTACAGATTCACTTTTAATAATTAAACATGACCTAACGTAACAAACTCTGAAGGCTGGGAAATCAATTGTTCCAAACACTGGTGACATAGAATCCGAAATTGTCAATGAAAAATATTATCAGAATGTTTCACATTTGCATTGAGCAAATATACAACACTAACATGCTTATGAATTGTGAGTAGATAACAACCTGTGAGTAGTTCTAAAACAAAGCTGATGCCAGTGTCTTACTAAGTTTACCTGAAATATTATATCTAGTTGATGTCAGCAATATTATTATGAGGTGAGGAGGGATCTATATTATCCCTGTGCAATTAGTCATGGGCGACTCTTAGCACTGCCAAGTCAACTAGTTATTCAATATTTCATTCTACTTTTCATTGATTTTCTTCTGGGAAAATCAAATCCAGACTTGCAGCTTGGGTCATAAGAAAAGCCTAGCTGTCAGCCTATGTGTATCACAACAGCTATCTGACTATGATGGCAGCCTCCATAAAAGTCACATATCTTGGCTGGAATTGAGATTCCAGTCCGACCGCTACGCCATAAACTGCAGTATGGCCACAGACTGGATCCCAGGAGTACTGATAAGTTGTAAAACCAGTGCTGGCAGGTGAGGCACCAGAGGAATACAGCTTGTACATTAAATGAATCAAGAAAAAAGGCAAACTGACAGGGGATAAATTACAATTATATTAAGTTGGGCAAAGAATTCTTCTCAAGAATATAAACCCAATTCAGCTGACTGCCTGCACACTACCCGCATGTGCTGAATGAATTAGTACCTTAATAATAAAGCAGTCCTCACAAATCACAATTCATTAGATGATAAGTGATGAAAAAGCAAAATATGATCAGGTGAATCTTAAGTTTCCTATTCAAATATTCTTCTTTTATTATAGCACAGATTGGTTATGCTAATTATCCCTGGGTTGGCCGATTTAAAGGAAATTGTTATATCTCAACCTATTTATTCTAAAACAATACAGCCTGAACAAAATGAGTGGTGATAATGGTGATATGCCAACAGATCAGTGCAGAGATAACTGAAGGAGTAAGTGTTGATGCCAAGCACTCATACCAGCTACTACCCAATGTATTCTATAATGACTCAATACCGACATCCATTCACACTTGATCAAATCTTAAGGTCAGCCCAGGGGTGGTAGAGGGTTGATTGCAGGCAAAAGTCTCATACTTGACATTGTCAACCTGGGGCTACCTTGCCCCCCAGGTCATGCCTGCAGCTCACCTTCAGTCCACTCTACACCAAGGTTCAGCGTTGTCAATCCAGGATGAATCCTTGGCCCTGGGGTTTCACCAGTTGTGTGAAATGAGTCGGATTGAGTTCACCTTGGAGCAAATACCAATCAGGGTGAGTCATGAAAACCACCCAAAATGTAGTTATTTTCCTATATACAATTGTGTGTATGTATAAGAAGATCAACCAAATAGAATGGAGGAAAGAGAACAAGGGTTTCAGGTGATGTTTAAAATGTGTGCATCTTTGTTACATCATATGCAACATGGCACAATAAAGCAATCAAAATGTAATAACAGAATAATCAACCTATTGTCACATCACAACTAATGTCCAGATTGTCTAAGCCAATGCAAAGCCGGATTGTTGCCAGGTTCCTCAAAAGGGAAGTAGTCAAGTTGTATGTCAAAACATGGCCTGCTTTAAAAACAAAGTGTGACAGATATCACGTGTACTGGTTATTTGTCACTGAAACAATTGAAGCTAGGAAGCCGTACCTCGGCCATATCATGAGGTGAATTCTGGCAGTAGGACAGATTTATGCCAAACACTAGGATGAGCCCTCCCAAGACTCTGCTACTTGGCGTTTGTGTAAATCATGTCAAATAACAGGCATTCAACTCGGTCACTAAGAGTCTGAAATGTCCCTTGAGTAGCAACTGAGCAGTTTACCCAAAGGCACGTTCATCAGGAATATAAAGGCTTAATAAAGTGCAACATTTTATCAATAAAATTACACAATACAAAAAAAAGATGTTGAGTATTAGCACCTTGGTCAAGAGCTGAAGGCCAAGAATCAATAGAACAAGCACCTCCATGAACCTGCAGCTTGGTAGCCAGCATTGATCCCAATGAATCACCTCAACACACCATGCACAACACACGCTATATTGATTTACAACCTAATTAAGTTCAAGACTTGTAATAATACAATGACTGAAATGCTAATTAAATTGACTCTGTCAATATTTTTATTTGTTACATAGTCACTCTTACAAAGTGACAAAAATACAATCAACAAGCCAGTATTAATCACACACCTGCTATTGTTCTGGTGGTTGACTGGTTGTAAAGAAATTCGAATAATTATGTGGAAATGGGAAGATGTACATATCCTGATCCAAATGTTAACACTTCCTATAAGGACTGCTGTATATGGTACAAACTACAGCAAATATAGCAACACCAATGAGTTATTGCTGTAGGATGTCTCATCATGGACAATCAGAAAGGATGTCTTAGCTGAAGATGTTGCTCTTAATCCTACGGTCATTGCACTCAGACTGTAGCATCTTCTCCCTAATGGCCCTAATGACACAAGTGCAAATACAACAACCCTAAACATTTGGGGATTCCCACGGCAACCCCAAGACTGGTTCCTGCTTCAAGGGGATTAATCTGGATAATGCTGCCAGTGCGTTGTGTATTTGCAATATACGTGGATGTATTTGAATATTGATCACTAGCCATAGGAAGGTATGGTGGATCAATCATATTATCCAGGCCCCAATTCAAGTGCAGTGGGCATTATGTAGGCTCATTGTACCTTAAAGCTCATTATATCAATGCTTATTACATTCCTGTAATACTGTAATAAATGTATCAATCAAATAATGTGCCTTATATATGATACAAACATACCTCAAAAATGTCAAAAGATGTTTACTAATTGGAAAAACTTCAAAATTAATAAAATATCAATAACAAAGTTATGATTTAACAAATGAAATAAATAAAACAGATACATTTGTTTCAAATTTGATTATTAAGCTTCTAATCTACTTCTCAGTCATTAATATTGTTTATAGTTCAAACATTTCCATGTGACTGTGTCCATATGGTGACTGTACTAGACTCTGTTTCAGAATGACACTGTGTATAGGACCTATGGGACTTGACCTGCAAGAACTGCTTCACAGCATTATATACTGGGTCAATGTATTAAACATTTCATTACTCTGACTTCCATTTGACCATTTGTTGATCTCAAGAACAACTGACATCAATACTTTTATTTGTACATTTGAAGCAAGTTCACATTACAAACAATATACCTGATAGCATGAGGAAGTAGGGAAATACATATCAGTAGAGGGCGCCATCACTTAAACACATCAATATGTTGTACTACATACATGTATACTCTATGTGTTTATCAAAATTACTACTTCTCCACAGGCCTTTTCACAACCCGGATCCACCCCGGTCAGCCTAGCAAGTTTTTGAACCGGATCGAATGGAGGCAACATTCACACTACGTTTATGGTGAACCGCTCATTCATACAACACAGATCACGCGATCATGGCGCAAAATGCAGTTTGGAACGAGGTTGAGATTTTCAACCCTAACCCTACCAGGGTTGATTTTGATCCGGCTTGGCCGTCCTACCCGGGATGGGTAATGTTAAATGTAATGTTGAAAATGTTCAAGCGTGAAAAGGGTTGACAAAAATCTCGGGGTTCGATACAGTTCCCAACCCTGAGATTTTGGAAAGTGTGAAAAGCCCTTATGTGTGTTTCAAAGAAGAATAAAAACAATTTCTTCATGTTACTGTTTTGAGAGCCCCGGGCACTAATAGTTCATTCCATATTTAATTGCTAATTAGTTCAGTACAAGCCACTACTCAATGAATTGTTCTGTCATATTTCTGGGAATGATATTTCATGTCAAATCTTGTTTCACAGCTTACAACTTTGGTAATTTCCCAAACTTATCAATATTTGTTTGTTTAAATCAGACATGAAGGTTTTGTATGTATTATGCACCTTTAAATGTTTTGCATATCTGTGTGTGTGTGCATTTTATAGATGCTGTGTATACTTGAGACATTTTGCTGGTTATGGTAAGATCTTTCATGCAGTTATGACACTTGAAATGAAGCGTTGCAAGAGCTATGCCAACATCGCCATTCCATAGCCACTGAGGCTAAACACTGCAGACTAAGTGATGACAGCATATTCTGACAGCTGGCTCCTAGTCAAGGCACAACATGTACATATATAATACCCATTCTTCCAACCTGAAACGCAAATTCTTCATTCCAAAAAGTTCATGTTGGGTAGAAGTGAAGTGCAAGTATGCAGACATGCAAGATTCACGTTATTGCCATAGTTAATGTAGATTCAAATGCAGTGATGTATCTGTGAGAGTCAAACCCTTAAGGTATGAAGTTAGTGCATTTTAATCCTTACCACAGTGCACATGCTGCTAGGTAATGACAGAAATGGCCAGCTTCCCTCTCTGCTACAACCCAACCCAGTGCAGTTAGTACACTCACATTTTCCCAATTGTACAAACAGAGCACACTTGTGGTTTACAGGCCAAACTTCAGTCTCTCGGCAAAATGTCTTAACACTGAGCAAGTGTCTGGCACCAAAACTTTAAGCCACCTTTCCAAAGGATTAGGTTTTCTGAAGGTGTGGTATCAGACCGCATGAGTCTGCTCAAACTTTGAATACCTGTGAGAATTGACATCAAAAGTGAAGTAGATTTTCTGTCACTATATATATATATATATATATATATATATATATGTGTACATAAAAAGTGTAATGAAAATGAGTTCAACTGCAACAGAATGTCAATTATGTTCATAGCTGATAGTGGGAAAGTGCATATTCTATTTCCTAGCAGTGATAGGTTTACCAACTGTTCTTTCATTGCAAACTGTAAAGTGTTAGTGTTTTAGGTCTTGACTGTTCTCATTATTAGGTTCTGAATACTTGGACAGCTTACGTCAGTTCAACCAGCTTAAGACTCCTCTCAAGGTCTATAGACTCAAATAGTTGCAGCTGATCTCTGCATGAACCTGAACATAATTCAAGACATGTAGATGGAAGGCATCCTAGGGTATTTGTAATTCAGTTCACTCATTGGATTGAACATCATTATCCAGTGTAAAAGTAGGTCTGATAAGATTGAGCCTCCAAAAGCCAGTCAAAGACTTTCCAATCTTTCCAACGTTTTAATCCATGCAGCCCATTTATCCATAGAGCTACAAACAGATTGTAGCTGTACGGTTTGTCTAGCATGCTCCTCTTCATTCAGATTAATGCTACACCGTTGCCTGTTCATCATTGTAAGAGATTGTTTTCACTGGCTTCTATCATGTTTCAAGAATAAGAACAACATTTTGAATTCTATATTATCCTTGTATTGAAGTGAGGTATAGAGCCTGTGACCAGAGTGCATGGGGATACAACATAAGGGCAGGTCTTTATTGTTCAGCTCTCCTCCCAACCACCCCTACTATTGTCATCTGATCCTATACCCAACAGGTAAGAGTCCTTACATGCTAAAGGAAATGCTGCTTTAGCACACATATGCCTTTCAGCAAGTACCTGTGGCCTGTATTAAAGCCTACCCTTGCCACTGAGCCCACAGAAAGTTGACAAACCTCTGTATTATGGTAGGATAAGTATAAGCCCCGTTCTGTGATCCAGTTAGGCACAGTGAGGTATGGTATGTCAACATGTGAGCATAATTCACTTGAACCAATGCTGGATAAGAAGCCAGTAGGTTGTTTGTTTAAGCCTGGAACTGGACACAAATATACAGCCTTGTGCACTTTTCCCTAAAGCTTAAAGTAACAGGCATTGGCAGTCCGTGAGACTACACTATGGGCCTAATCCTACCATTCAAGATTTGCCCCGTGGTATCTGTGCTCCAAAACTATCTTCAACTTGATGTACTTCCATTTGAGACTACCAACCTATACACAAGTACTCCAAGCTCCGCACAGTGCCGTGATCCCATAGCACAGCAGCATTGGCAGTATTCTACATGTCTTGGGTTCACCTTCTGCTTCAGTACTTGTTTTTGTTTTTGTTTTGTTTTCTTGTATTCCCTCTGCTGCTAATGCTATACACATACATCTGTAGTCTACTTGCTCCGCATTCTTCCTCCTTCAAACATATACAATGTGCTGATGTGTTCTTAGCTGAATTGCTATTTTGATCTGTATGAAGCAGGCATGTTTGTATTGTGTTTTTGACATAAAATTCCTTGCTAATGCTATGCAGTTCTTAATGGGTTTTGTGTGTCTTTAGGCCTGCACTCAACTCTAAGCATCAGAAAGGCCTGATTGCTAAAAGCTGAGATGGAGTGCTACTACTGCATTTCAAAAGCTCAGGCTCTCTCGGTTCATAAAGCACAAATATTTTCATTAACTCAAATGTCCTAGATACTTTGATCAGGAATCTTATTCAAGCCACAAAATACAATGTGTAGAATGATACGATAAATACATTAGATTTGGGCCAAGTTGGGCAAGCAGCTATTTCATGCACCATTACACCACAGTCAAATCACTCAAAAGCCTGCAATAGTAGCCTGTGTTTGGGATTTGTTTAACAATAGCAGTTGAGTTACTAATTGCAAAAGGTTAAGATGGTATTAACATGCTCAGACTCAGAGAGCCCAGGACAGGAGAATGAGTGTATTGTCTGATATGAATGAGGTTATCTAATAAGTAGAGATGTACAACAAGGAAAGAGAAGGAATGCAATGTAGGTACTGCATGACAATCAGCTATGAGGAATGACAAGAAGAGTTCCAATCACCTGACATGCTACATTGTATGATGTCTTACTCCCAAGATGTCACATCACATAGATCAGACCTCATAGCCACACCATAGCACTTCAACTCATGCTTAGCAATTACCCTGCATGGCCCATGATAGATACTTCAGTCCTTGTTACTTCCTGACCTACAAAGACAAAACTTACAATAATAAAAGCAATCTCTGATATTAAATGAATGAAGGAAACAGATTGACTGCCACATGAGTGCATCCCAATTGAAACGGAAAGTCTCTAAATTACTTGCAAATTCATTTGAATATTTCAAGCATGCAGTTTGACAGCACAGACTCTATTCAGGCTGGGAAGTAAATGACTTGTAGTCATGTCTACATTATTCTCCAATCAGCAATTATGATGCCAAGTGCATAGTGGACTGGCTTCATATGAGGAATACAAGCTAGCCATTGCTGATGAGGTTGAGTGCTACTAAACAAGGAAGCATATCCATGTCATTAGTATCATATTAAATGATATTGGATATATTTGAATATACATGAAATTGTAAATGGCCTGTATGGTTGTATATATCTTTATATTGATTTCAAAGGATAGGACATAGATTATCTGAGGACTGTGAAGTGTGCAGTGTTTCATATTACAAATAACCTTACTCATCAAGTCTATCTCATAATACATGACATATCAGGGATCTGAGAGCTCAATGTCTTACTGCTTGGTTGAGTGGGACAATGTAACCTGCTATCCCTATCTGTCCCACACCCACAGCAATATATTAAAAAAATATATAGAGAGCATTAAAATACCGATGCATATATTGCAAGTAAGAATTGAAAAGCAGTGCATGCATGGCAATTTATAAAAGATTAATCTCAGCTAGCAATTCAGCTTGAGGCATGGTTTCATTTGGTTGCAAATACTAATAAAATGTCAACTACAGAGGCTGATACCACGGTGAAATCAAATGGATCAAGCAGAAGAGGCTTAATATGATTGGTGCCAGTCACTACAAGTATTTTAATTACTTCCAACACATATATGTCTACATGACTAGAAGATGATACCGGAGATCCTACAGTACCTTCAATAACATCTTTGATTTGGCCTTTTGAATAATTTATACCCTTTTTCAAAGAGAATGTCTTGCCACAGCTGGTGCGTGTGAATAAAGCAAACATGTAGCAATGATATAATACAGGCCTATTACCTAGCTATGACATACAATAACAGCTCTTGGGAGGTGTACCAGTAAGGTGAAACCAGTTATACTTTCTAGTGGTCAAAGTGTGAATTAAAATGAAGTACAAACAACGTGCACCTTGTGAATATCTCCTGAGAACAGAGAAGGTTCATCAAGATGCAAGGGTTAGAACCCAACATTCCAGCCTGCATACTTTGCTGCAATGATTAAACCGCACACACATGTTTGGCCTTTACACTAATGAAACAGAAATTGGAACTGAGAATGGAGAGAATATTGATAGAGTGGTAAAAGGACATAAGAGTACCCTGGTGAAATAGCAGTGTAAGATCCAGGGACAATATGATCCAGTCTCCAGCTTGCAACGTAGTGACAGCTAATGTAATATACCCAGTGCCCTAGCTCCCTCTACTCTCATTGGCTTAGGTCGTAGTAAATACAAGGCGGCAACTCCAAAGGAATATGACTGGCCAAACTATGCCAAGAGCAACACACCTAATACCTTAGCAGGCTTCAATGCACAGGCATATCAGATAACGCCACTCATAACCTTTCCAAAATTAAAGTGATTACAATTGAGGAGGACGGTCTGTTGAGATTCCTCAGATGAAGGACTGAAATTAAACCTTTCCAGAATGGCAAATTGAGTTATGGAATGTGCGTTTAAAACCCCAGGTATGCTATTAAGTAGAACCTTTAAGGTTGCACAGTCTAGTCTACTTAAGATGACATTACAAGAAAATGATGGACTGCCTTCAATTGTTATTTCATGGAGTAATGCTTGCAGATATTCCTGCTAGCAGATTTACATGGTATGATGATTCAATGAATGATTAGTGTCCATGGGCATTCTTGACATGTTGTGCTTAGTTTACATCTATTTGTTGATAGCAGTCCTTGTGTACCCCAAGCTATGTCTTTCTAATCAACTAATATCATCTATCAACAAACCTACACAGACCATTCCATGCATTTATAACCTCAAACTAAAGCTGTTCATGAACTCAATTAATTTACTTAAACATGGACAAACCACTTTTCCTCCTTATATTCATATATTTGGCAACATGTAAAACATGATACAAAGTATTTTGTGTGGATGGTACATTCATGGTTTCTAAGCAATGGCTGTCGAAATGAGGACGCAATTTTCAATCTACTTCACATCTAAATGACTTGCTATTACTGTGGATAATATATTTGTCCAAATGTTGAGCCATTGAATGTGTATGCCTACATGCACATTGATTACTGCAGTATCTTCTCTATGTCATAACATGTACATCTGAATAATTTACAGTCGGCCTTCAAAGTGCATATTAAAGCTGGGATCTATCATCACATGGTCACACTCACTGCATATAAAAACTCTTGTAATAAACATGGGCATAGCTGACTGACAAAGCAAAGAAAGCAACACACATTTACAACATGTAGGCCTACATGTATACAACCTCGTCTTTCAACTTATTACTAATCCAAATATCAAACTGTCTGTAATGGGAACGAAGAGTATTGATTCTTAACCAAATAGTTGGTGATTTAATGGAGGTACATCCACCTATGCATCCGCTTCTGGTACAACTTTCTCACATTGGTTTGAAATTACTGAAATTAGATATGCATTATTGATAAAAGGCCGTGATGTCTGACTTAATATTACACTAAACAATGCCCTGGTGTAATGGAAAGCCTAGAAACAGGTGAATAACCAATATTAATAGCCTACAGCTGAGTGTGTCACACCCCAAGGGTGTCACATACCACCAGGTAGGACAAATAACACTATGCTTAGGGTGCAAGGTCATGCTACAAAATGTGAAGGAACAGAGAGCATACTATGTGCCAGTAAGTATCAAGGTATGAAGGTATATTAGACAATGTGTCACCTGTCAATACTTGTTCTGCCTCTGTCACCATGTATCCCCTCTAGTGCATCTATACCCTTTGGTTATGAAGTCATGTGATACCTGCTAAATACTTCCGTTTGGATCCCTTATGCTTTTTTGATGAACCGATTGTAGCCAATTCACCAAGAAGTACCAGTACTGCAGATACAGAACAGTCCATTATCATGATATTCATTTGATATCTAACAAATCACATTATGTTCATGTTTATTCATTACTATCAGATTCATGCAAAAGTACAAAGGTGTTTCTCAGTGATGCAGGTAAGCATCTCAGTGCGACATATAAGCTCACACTCTTATTGCAAGTTTGACTTTGCCAAAATATCCAAACTAATTTCTGACTGAAAATGTTCCAATTTAAGATTTGTCTGATTAATTCAACCAAACTGCACACCAGCCCAGAGGTTTCTGGTCAAATGAAAGATAATGCTACAGTGATTATTGATGAGGACCTAGGACAGATGCTGCCATACAGTGCTACGTGCATTCATATAGGTAGAGGTAGCTACCTTGATAAGATTAGCAATCATTAAATGAGTGGGCTGAGAGAGGTTTGCCAATAGCAAATGAACAATGGAATAGTGATAGCTACAAGCAAGTATTGATGGCAAGACAGGCCAACTACCAGCTTGCAACAAATGATAGCATCATCATTGCATTGCCAACAAGCCTTCCATATATTACCTAGCGTACTCTGCTACCTACAGGCATACAGTCTCCAAGCTATTGACCCACATCTGTAACAACACTACAAGTACTTGCTGACCAAACCACAAACAGATTTACACTTGAATATATTACAGGCTTCAGTGGAAATATTTACAAAAAACAATTTGCAGTGTAAAAACAACCTGGGAACATAATCAAATAATTAGACACTACTTGAACACAATACAAATATGTATCAATATTTCAAATAAGTTTGAAACATATCATACTGCTCTGTGTCCATTAAAACTGGACATGGAATAGAACAAGATTTCAAAGGTACATTTACTGGATTGCTTCATGAAAAGAAAAATGTTATCAAATTAAGTCTTTAAGAAAGGCATTATTGAACAAAATACTTCAATCAATGGTGTGTTCAAAGTATTTTCAGTAGTATGAAATTTGCATTCATACAATTAAACAAAAAATATGATTAAGCCAATTAAATGCTTGGAGTTAGGAGGGCCTGACGCGTTTCGATCCTAGCAGGATCTTTATTGATAAAAATCCTGCTAGGATCGAAATGCGTCAGTTCCTGTTAGGATCGAAATGCGTCAGGCCCTCCTAACTCCAAGCATTTTATATATTTCAGGCCATTATTTAAGCTGATGCGCAGCTTGCAGCAATTTATTACTTGTATTAAACCAACTAAATATTTGTTATTCATATTATTTCATGCAAACAAGGATAAGTTATATAATATATGTTGTATAGTGTTTATTAATAACTGTAATTGGAATTCTAGTAATCCAAGCTGTTTGAATGTAGGGGCAATGAAGGCCAATGCCCATGACACTGGTTTCAATATCACACCATTGCACGTAGGAGACACCTGAGCGGTACTTAAGCAAGACAAGTAAATGACAGCACAGATATAAAGTAGATGACACCAGGGGTGCGTTCCGCTTGGGCGAACATGTCTCAACGTTTGCGGCAACGTTTGCGTACAACCGGAACCGATTGTGAGCGCGCGTGGAACACAACCGTAAAATGGCGGTGTCCAGTCGTAACCAAGATGGCGTCGAATGCCTGCAGCGTCCAAAATAATTGATGAAATTTCTGATAGTACTTGTACTGCAGCATTATCATTAAGTACCAATTATCTATGGTGCAATTTGTGAAGTACTTGATAAATTTTCAATATTAAAAACTGCAGTTTTTACTTTCGTCCCCCAAAAAATTACGTCGTCTGCTTACCGTTCTGCCATCTTGGAAATATCGACCATTTTTAAATGACACGCGAACATTCGCGAACATCTCAGAAATATGTTCGCCGACTGTTGCTAACACCCGCCAACGTTAGCGGCGCACAAGTCGTTCCACCCGAAATTGTTTGCAAACGTTGGCAAACGGTGGCAACGTTCGCGAAAGCGGAACGCACCCCTGGTGTGTAGGCTGCAATTATTGATGAAGACACATCTTGGATCAGGTATGCAGAAATAAATAGCCAGCAAAATAGCCGTAATACCATTCATTCAGCCAGCATACCCTCAGGTATTTCTTCAGACCTACATGTACGCTCACTGCTCATTGGCTGTATTTCACACTGGAGTTCAATCACAGTACTCTCACACACACATATAAACAGGGGACGCATCGGGCCGATATGGAGAGGATGTGGTGTATATTATAAGGAATACAGGTCAAATAGCTGATAAGGATTGAAACTTATAATCAGTAAGTCTGTTGGGATAACTGGAATTCTATAACAGTAAACAAGGATAAAGCACCACATCCACTACATGAAGTATTGATTATATTGTGGGCAAGTTATGTTTGGCTGAGAGCATATGTCTTGTGATTATTTCATGTAGATTTCAAGACAGATCTACTTGCCATGAACATCTTTGAAGTTGCACCGTAGACCTGCCTTTTTGTTTCCACAAATTGTTTACCCCCTATGACAATACAAGTACATTTCATTCATCACTTTGACAACAATTATGTGTTTCTTAATGCTGATGACAGAGTTTTCTTCATTTGAGAAGTTTGACAACATGTCATATTGAAACATAGAGCACTGACAGAGCGCTATGCTGGGGTTAAAGGGTAGATGAGCCGGCCCTAGAGAGTTGGCTCTAGTCATGGTATGGTTGACCTGTACGTCCCTAATGGAAACCAATCGCTCCGCACTATACCGCCAAGATTTATATCCTGCTACACAATCACATATGCATCTACTTCATTACAGTCTCACAGCCATTTCCACAATGTCAAATAAGTTTTAGTAATCGCTCAAAGTCACCATGAAATATAACAATCCAGGAGTCTGTGGCAGGATATATGGAATGTGAGCAGGCATGAACTGTATACTGTGTTAAAGTGTTTATGCTGTAAAGTCCACAAGTCCACAACATGCAGTCATTATAACTTGGACATATTTGAACTGACTGTGCCCCTCAGGTGCTGACCAAACCCAGCAACAAGAAGAGCACTTTCAATGAATTCAGGACAAAGCTCATTGAGTCTATAGCGATGTTCCCATTGCACTTTTTTAAAATTAATTTACCACAACTTTTCAGAAGAAATTCAATCCAATGAAAACACACGGTAAACTGATGTCTCTGTTAACTTAGTACGACCGTAATGTAAAACTAACAGACTGAAAGTGTTTGTGGAGTTACTGCAACCGCACTGTAAAACAGGACAGCTATTATGACACCATGGATGGCTTTCACAAAAACTTAAGATTAATCTTAAGATGAGTTGTCAATATCACCATGGTGATTTGTATGTGACATCACACTTTGCTTAGCAATTTGGTTCATGATTTAAGATTGATCTAATAGTACTAGAAATATTGACCACAGTTCACACAGCCAGATAGCGAGCGCATGAAAATACCGGTTCTTGGACGGTTCCCTGTCTCTTGTTCATGTATGTCATCATCAGCAGGCAAGCGCGTCTGTACATTTTTCGTTCAATCGCTTCTTGGAATGGCCCTTGAAATATGGCACATTTTACCGATGTTTAATTTCTGCACAGATCCAGTTCTTCTTTTGCTTTCCGTGCTTTTGTTTCTTGCTGGTTTGTGTTCGGCTGGTTTGTGTTTTGTAGGTATTGCCTTGTGAATTTGGCGGAGCACTGGATGGTGATGTCATTTTCTTACCAGCTGGCAGCTAGCTTGTTCATGTGAAGCATGGATCTCTAGATAAAGAACTTGGGCCTGTTTGTTTAACGCGCCGGATCAAGGATTTTACTGATCTGGATCCAATTTCAGCTTATCCTGCATAGGACGTAGATCCCCAAATCTGGGATCTGGAGCGTTAAACAAACAGGCCCTAAGTTGTATATCCATGATCTGTCTACTCCAAAGAATGGCGCTAAAGTTACATCACAGTATGAGTCATAACCTGCTCAGGTCAACGGTGATGTGCATAGCGCCCTCAATGTGCTTGTCTTTCACAGCCAATCAACTTTCTGCAACAGTAAAAAAGTCCAAGTGGGAACGCACGGTAGATTGACATGAAGGAATGTAGCAGTACATGTAAGTTAATTACCGGGTGGCCGCTGAAAAAAAGTCCAATGGGACATGGCTGATCCTTCAGGTTCAAAGCCAAAATATATAAAGCAGTCAGCACTGCCCAGTAGACACAGGAGACAATCAGTCATTATTGGTATTAACTAAGATGTATTTTTACATCTTACAGCTTTATTATTCACATCTTGGAACATAGATTCACTGCATACATTATCCATTCACCACTGAACTGCCAGTACACAGCGTATTGAATAGCACAAATAATGATTTTTCTGAATGTGTTCAACTACTATCCGATTCAAGAAGGTCCTTGCATGCAACAAGGGATTATGATTTTTGTTTGAAAATCATGAAAAGCACTGGAGGGTAGTGTTCTCAAATGTAGCTGTTAAAGTGGATGTCCCTTGATAGTTTTTAGCGGTTAAATTCCTGTGCATTGAGTTACTAGATGCCCAGTGAGAGTGTTGCATTGATGGGAATGGCCGTGGGGTAGTCTGAATCAGTGTGGCTGAGATTTGAGCCTAGGCTATCAGCAGGTGAAACACATCATATTACTGGACCCACTACCTGTGTGCTCATTAACCTTACCATGCACACTTCCACAGCTATTAAAGGCTTTGCCTGCAGAAATACTGCCATATTGACAGCGCAGGCTAGAAGCTGCTCCAATGCAAATCTCACAAGCTTCAGTTTATTCCCTCTTTCCTGCCATCCAATTTCTTGCAATTTGTCAATAAATGTAAGTGTGTGTTGCAGAACCAATCAATCCGTAAAGGCTGTCCTGCAGCAAAACGTGGGGAGGAAGTGCACAGCAGTGTTGATAGGAATGTCACGTTATCCTATAAACCTGCATGGAATAACTCAGCACAAACTTACACAGACCTACTTATAACAAACACTGTCAACAACTATACTAGGATCAAACTAGCCTTTTAATTCTGTCTCTAGATAGTTGTTGATACTGGCCACATATAGAGACATCAATTGAGAGAGGTAGCTGTATAAGCCATCTTGGGAGTTATTGCAAGAGTTCATCTGATAAGACCCCCTAGCACTCTTATCTTTCATCAATTCAAATCACCAACTTCTCCTGTTTCTGCACTTGAATTTCAATGGAATGTCGTCCAACAGTTTAATTCATTTCAAATGATAATTAAATTGTAGAATATAAATAGTACGGTCAGATTTTGAGAACATCTAAATTGGACCAATGTGCTGGTATTTGCATAGTTGATGTAAATAATGAGGGCTCCCCTTGATAAATCTGCTCAATAAAACAAATAATCATATTCAATGTTGAACTAAATATCCTACATATCCATGTTTAACCACTCTTCGTATAAGAATGTAAGAAAATCTAATGCTGTATTGTTAGAGAGTTATTGTGATGATGTGCATGTGTCTTTAATGCACAATTAACTGAATGTGAATGAATTATGCTGAATATTCACTGCATGCTACTCAGGGTCTCAGGTTCAAGTCTCAGGTAAGCACACTGTACTGCTCAATTTGATTCATGAAAGCCACTCACATCACCCATTACTTTGCCAAATGATAAACATGCAACCATGAACGTTTGCAGCATTATTTATCATTCACATTTTCTCTGACAGATAAGTACACGTTTCTCTGTTACAGATTCACATTTTGAGAGTTAATATCATGCATGTTTTGTACTTACATGTACATTAAACAAAGTTCAATGCGATTGTATAATTAACAATCTTAAGTACAGTACCTTTAAAAATGTGGATTGCAAAAACAGATTGATACATTCACATCAGAAATGGTGATAAAAAACTTACAAACAAAATGAAAAAGACAAATTACTGTACTGAATGTTCAAAGTGTCTCAAGAGTGATTAATTAGAGTTATTTTTTGTTATCACTGTTATTATCATAATTACTATCATTATCATTATACCTGTTATTTTCAAACACATATGATGTAAGGTGATGTAGACACAAGCTGGATATATCAAGAACAATGTTATGAATATTGCTCCAAGCACTTGAGTTAGCAGCTCAGTACAACAGCGCCACCTCTTGACACTATCAATCCAACACCAAGACACAAGGGCAATGCCGGGGCAGTGCATGTGATCCATACAGTTACAAAGTAAGTGTCACTAATCAACAAGGAAACGGGGCAATTTGGGCCTTGAGTCAAAGCATGAACTCTTGTAAATGTATGTACCGGTATGCTACTATGTATGCTACTATGAATGATGCAAGGAATAACGTGAAGATAGAAGCAAATCAGGCAAGGAGATTTACTGAGGTAGAATGTACATCTTGAGGTTAGGCAACATGGAAGACCATCATACCCCAGGCCTGCATCAAATAAAGAAACTAGGGGCATTCATTGAAGCACTGTAACATATCAGATCAAGGGATATCTTATCATGAAGGTAGAAATAGTGACAGCAAAGGCTACATCCAATTTAATTACTATTATTTGTATCATTGTTATTATTTTTTATTTAATTAAGTGTGTACACATTGGATTCAAGCAAACCTATGCAAACTGATCTTGACCCAGAAGTGATTTTGCAAATACTGTACATTTAGTTGTGCCTTGTTTTATGTGAGTGTCTGAAACCATAAATCAGCAGTACTTTATTGTGTGCAGTAATGCCATCATGTTGTTTATCAGGATATTTACATTTTAGTGAATTCCAAAGGGCAAGTTACAACAAGAGATTTTGCTCATTTTGCTGGAAACAAAAATCAAGAAAAGGTGATAAATTAAATACTTGCACTGACAACCCACATTTGAATGCATGTGCAATTGTACATGTTCAGCAGGAGATTCTGTGTGTGAGTGAGAGTGTATGGTTGACTGGTATTATGCATTATTGCTGTTTTATTTCAGAGTCTGAACATGGAGACTGGTAGCATTCCCAAATGCCA
This sequence comes from Astropecten irregularis, assembly GCA_963971285.1. Classification (NCBI taxonomy): domain Eukaryota; kingdom Metazoa; phylum Echinodermata; class Asteroidea; order Paxillosida; family Astropectinidae; genus Astropecten; species Astropecten irregularis. The sequence goes on along the minus strand of OZ020261.1, from coordinate 2,659,131 downwards.
TCACACACACAGGGTCCTAAGGCTCTTCATTAGCATTCTTCCCTGGGTCACGCCTATGATACTTCACATTTCTGCTTTGTTCCATGACTACATCCTAACTACTGATAGTACAACCTAAATGAAGATATTATAAAATCATTTAGTAGTAAGAATCATGAAAGCATAGCCATTGCTAGAGGTACAAGCACAATTCAGTTCAGGTTACAGACTGACACAATAGCCTGTGGCTTACATGCTAAGACACAAAGTGTAAAATGAGACAGGTGTGGTAGTGAAGAGGATGACTAGAGGCACTGCTCAACCATTCAGGATCAATATAGCCAGGAAATGCAGGCTCACTCACTTCAAAATGACTCATAATATTTGCACCAAGAATTGTTCAAAATGTAGGTGATATTATTCAAATTCAGACATGCTGTATACTGTACAAGCTGAGTATTGGTATCACCCAGACCACCCAGTACTGACAATGCATGTCCAACCACGTACTCACTAAGTCATCCATGTAATTGTCATATTATTATCAATCTCAAACCCTTTCAGAGTATTTAACTGCTCATTTCTGGTGCATTTGCTCAGTAAGTTATGAATCGATACTATGCACTCTTCAGCCGCCTTTGAAAATCTAAGCAGGACGATAAAATATGAACTCAAGATAAAAAGCACCTCTGGTATGGCCTGTAATTGGTCTGTCAATGGTTCTCCTTTCCTTCTTTGAATACAGCAATATAACATGATATTTACATGTATCCTTGGTGTGAAGAGTGAGTCATTATAATCCAGGATGAAGCTTACCTGGAACCTATTGCTGGATTGAATTCAAAGTTTGTCAAAAGGTAATCTAGAGTTGTTCAACATAGTCACTATCATTCATTACAAGACTGTTCTGCACTCTGTTAATGTGAATCTAAGATCTTTTCACACAATGCATTTGCCTACAGACATTTCCAACCAGAAGCCACTCAAGATATTGGTCTTGCTCTGAGGCAAACATAAAATGGTTCCATAAGACCAAGCGTGATACTCACCCGAACTCCCCCCAAAATGAGCACTAATGGATCACACAATGTTTTGTCAGTGAAGTTATTCTATGCTCGGTATATTGACCACACAATAATGTATCATGTATAAATTAGTGAGTCATTTTGAAAATAATAATTTGGTCCCAGAATGGATTCCTGGAAAGTTTTTTGCAATGATAAATAGAGAAAGTTGCATATGAGCAATCCAGTTTGACATTGTAATTTTATCTTGACCGAGTTAATGAGAATATGGCTGGATGGTAATGTACAGTGTGTCTGACAATATGCTCCCATTACGTCTGCAGTTGAAACAGCTCTGACATTGACATGATCTTGCTCTATCAACCTGAGGAATATGCCCCAGGGTTTGATTCTGCTGTAATGCAAGGACTTAATAGATTACCAGGACCTCAGCCTCCTGTTTTAGGTTTATGACGGGCATATTGCTGTGAACATTAGGGGTATGGTGAATAATGTACACAACTGTCTACATTGAGCAATAAAATGACAAGTTGCTGGCATGATTAGTGAGGCAGGTGGTATGACATGTTCAGGTTTAGCTTACAGCCTTACAGGCAATATACTGCAAGTAGGCTAAGATCACCAAAGGAGGGCAACTATCCCATTCCCTGGTATGTTCATCATGACAGCTACCTGTCTATTTCGTTTTTTAACCATCATGTTATGCCACTTGAGCATGTCCATTTAGATTGAATAATCTTATAACTACATCCACATATTAGCTTACTAAGCCTTCCCAGCTGAGTGGAATAAACCATTACTAAGATAAATACTCAAGGTATGTGTTGTACATTTATTGATTTATATCTTTATGTTCAGAAGAGGGAATAACTTCAGTACTAAACCCAATAAATGCAACTATCCAAAATAGTAATACTTAAGGTGTTGCACCAACATGATTCCTGTCAATGCAACTGCTTGTCAACTATTTACCACTGGTACAGGAATGCAAAGTGACAGCTAAGATGCTTCCCTGAAATTAGTCAGCTCTCATCTCTACCAGCAGACAAACCCATGGTTGAGTACACCAAAAAGACTCCCCACTTAGACTAATCGTTTGTATTTGCTTAGCACCTGCACATATGAATAATATCTTGACACCTTTTATGAGATGTAAGTTCCGGCATTGAGTATGAGCAGCAGATGTGTGTGACTCATCCTATAATACCACTGATTTGATATCAAAAACCTAGATTCAACCATTCAGGTTTGTTAACCAAGGGAATGTTGCTAGACTCAATGTCTACCTAGTGGCATTAAGCACACTGACCACATGCTTTTATGCAAATGTCTTATACTGATGACAAGTCATGCAGCAAAGTCTCCTTGGTAGACTCTGGTAGGAGCATAGAGCTAGTTAGACTAGGTGGAATAAGACTCACACCTCCCGCTGTGTTCACTCACCTGATATAATTACAAGTATGACTGTACCAACCTAATACAATATATATCATGTTTGCACTGGATACAGCAAAGGACGATGAGATAGATAAAGTGCCTTTCTCAAATAGCTGCATGATCTGACAGGACAGATTAACAGCACAGACTGTCAAGTGGATTAAGAGCTTGCAGTGAGGGATTGGACTATGCGATCTCAAATCCAACCAATGTACATCAAAGGCTGATTGATACTGCAAAAAACAAAGATTCTGACAATAAAACACGATAAAACCTGACGCAGTTTACCAGCTGACTTGAGTGAATATTGACTACATGTGACCTACAGGGACTAAGATCTAAATGTCTTGTATCATTGATAGAGCCGTGTACCAATCTACCTACTCCTTCCCTCTTCCTAATGGAACACAAATAATCGACAACAAAATGGATAAAAGCTATAGAAGACGAATGATACCTGCAAGAAGGACCCCTAGATTAAGCATTGTATAATACTGTCAGTCTTACTTTGCTGTTTCTTAGGTGAAAAACAATTTGTTTCAATTAATTGATATATACCTTGTGGAAGCAAAACCTCCTGAGGGGCTATGGCAAATACAAATATAGTCTCAACAAGCTCACAGGAAATCTACTCAAGCAGCACAAAATAAAGTAGTTTCCCCTCAATCAAAGCATCTGCATACATGTATGTTGGATGCAAGTTGTCATTACCATCTGCATTATTGGAGACTGAAGCTGAATTTGCATTGCAATGAGCAAGTTTTCAAGGTCCATTATAATGCAACAATCTCTCATATGAAAACCATATGGAGAATGACAAATATCTGATGAAGTGATTTATCATGAAATATTTCAAATCACTGTACCCATCATGTTAACCACGCCCATTTCATGTTATGTCTGTACAGTACATGTGTAGTGGAGATATTGTCAGTGGAATAAGTATCACCACATTTCTTTATTTTCATATCCAAACTACTCGGGTTAATAATGTGGCTAGAATTAGTTCAACATCCAATGGATGACAGTTACCCAAATAGGCCTTTATGAATTAATGTGAGATAGCAATCAAAATTTGGGTAATTTCAAATAGTGCACCTCTAAAGGTTTGCAACTGGCCAATCGCAATGCACCAAATCTGTCGCTTCTCTCCAGATTTTGTTGAAAAATTCTGTAAATTGTAACGGGAGACTTTGGAGAACCGGTCTTCAAGTCAACAGTGCATGTGCACGTACAACAGCGCAGGCGCAAAACAAAAACACGCACATGCTCACAATTGCGTGTGCGTGCACTGTTGACATGAAGACCGGTTCACCATAGTCTCCCATTGGCCAATGATGGCCAATAGCCCACATGCACTGTAACTAAATCATCAAAATTATTAGCACCAATAAATGATCATCTTATCACACTATCTGATACTTTTAGAAACTTGAATCAATGTGTCTCAGATATTATGGAATATGTATTCCTTTAAGTAAAGGTACGTACATCTTTAGCATACATTTCTGCTTCAAGGATAGCACTCCATGAGCAAAGCAATAACCTTGGGCCTACATTAACATAAATGCACCAACTAACTCCATTAATAGGACGCACACAATGTAAAGAAATGATTCTCATGTATTTCCACTTGATTTTCTGTTTTTGTTGTGTAGATGTACACTGTACAGGCTGAGACTAAGTGATGAAGATGCAGGCATTCCAAGAGAGCAATGTGGTTGATAATGAGAATCAAGTGATACACAGCTATATTGTGACAGTGTGGCTATTATCTGCCATGCAGTCCACTCCAAACAGCTATGAACTTGTCACGCTGGCGACTGTCTGACACACCATATCAATACATTCATCAGTTTGACTGGACTGTAGCTTTAAGGCTTCTATCAATTCAAGCAAATCTTCTCTCTTATCTTGGCTACCATCCACAAATGTTTCTCCACACAACACCAAGCACTCACTTTCTGACCTAAATAACAATTTAGAAGCACACTCTCATAGGCCAATTATTTACTATTGTAGGGTTTGATTCATGTATGTGGGTCTGTGCATTATCATATTGTACTCGCAAAAGTAACCAATACAAAAAAGCATTGAGCATATCTGACCTGCAGGACGAGTTAAATTAAACATCTTAAAGGGTCTACGTCCTCTAGAACAAGACCATGAAGAATCTGCTCAGGATGCCGTCCCCTAGAGAGGTCGTATTATTGCTCCAAGCATACATGGCCACTTGGATTTCTTAATCATCCTAAAGCTAGCAATCATGTCAAATTTATTAGTTAGATTGCACGGGATGCAGCTTGTTACCATGGCATCTAATCTTTCTCTTTTAAAAGACGCTTAACAGAAAACAAGACAAAATCATTCATTGTTCTTAAGGAAAGATCAATAATGCTCTTAGAAAGTATAAAATATCAGCAGGAAACACCAGATGCTAGGCTCAACAAATCCCTACTTATTTCATTGATCTCATATGAGATCATTCTTATTTTAATACATCAATCATACTCAATGTCTTGTGCTAAGTCTTGTCAATTTATCATTATTTTCATCATGTTCAATATAATATCTTGAGACATCACTTTTCTGCGCCAGAATTCACATGCAACTAATAGACAGATTGTAATTACAGACAGTCAAAGGGAAGTTGTGCCCCTTAAGCACTTGATATAGGAAATGGCTGTGATATACTGCAGCCATGCAGAAGAATGATAAACAATAGCTTACAATAAGACATGACAGCGCATGATGGATTATGACAGTTCACCTCCAAGTATTTTCAAGTATCAAAACATGCCCTTGGCATTATCAGCATGAAATGCAAAATCTGAAAAAGGTCTGGCCTGAAGACGTGCCAGTGTAATTGGATTATAAATGCTCATCATTAGGTCCACTGCCTACCACTGAGGTAAACTCAAGCAGACTTGCAGTCTCATTTCATTTCAAAGGTGCAAAATAGCTCATTCCTTTATGCAATCCTTTATCTAGAAATGTACTGTCTGAACAATGTCTTAAAATTTGTGACTGTGATCTATCTGAAAAGAGGGAAGTATATATGTAACCCTTTACACAGCTTCTACATATAAATTCTTCAAATTTAGATTTAATATTTAAAGATGTTCAACACTCAACAAACCTTTGTTAGAACTATAATCGTTGAATTACTTGACATGAAAAAATTCAGATTGTCTGAATTTCGTCAATGGGGGCAGCAGACACATCTGTGTGATTTTGTGACGTCAGTATGGGAGCCGTTTCTTTTAAGTAAAAGGGATTTAATGTACGAGATATCTTACGTCAGAAAATCCCACAGATTTGTCTGCTGCCCCCATTGACGAATTCAGAAAATCTGAATTTTGGGGAGCTTGCGGGTTGAGCATATGTCGAGAGAAAATTCATCAAAAAAGGCTCTCTTTCTGTGTTCAGTGTGAGATAAACATTTGTCAAGTAATTGAAGGATTATAGTTCTAACAAATAAAGCGAGTTGTGTTTTGAACATCCTCTTTAAGTAATAAACTGCTGCAAACTGCTTATTAGCCAAAATATGAGCTGAAATATATAAAATGCTTGGAGTTAGGAGGGCACGAAGCATTTCGATCCTAGCAGGATCCTTCTCTTTTAGCCTTTGAGAAGGATCTTACTAGGATTGAGATTTGCCAGGCCCTTCTAACTCCAATCATTAGATTTAATATAATTGAAAGCAAAATGCAAATGGAGTGATACTTCTTTGCTGTTGTACTTGATACTTCTTTCGTGTTTTTGTTCTGAATGTTTCTGATGCTATTGTCTGTGTTGCTGAATGCATTCCCCATTCAGATATTCTTGAAAGCTCAACCTACCACATTTAAACTAATTACATGCATTGATAGCATTGGCCATGACTGATCCAACTGCAGCCATATTGCACAACCATATAAGCTACCTCCTACCTCATTGGCTAAGCACACATGACATTGTGGGAATTCTAGCCGCTAGTTGGCTGATATCCAGTATACTGCAAGGATTGACTTAATCCTCCCATAGCTTAGTATTCATCCAGTAAATCACAGCAGCCAGCTGTCCATCTATAGCAGCCACTATACCCACAGGCATCTTAGTCTTCATACAATATTCATTCTCTGACCAATTGCACAGCCTAATCTTTCCAATCAGCCCTGCCTGTAAACATTTCTTATCTACTTGATCAAAGACCTAGCAGTATAGAAATACTTCACACAAACAATTCATATCATTTCTTACAGCGCCCTCTACTTTTTCCAGTGCACCAGAAGAGGGCAAAGACACAATCACTTCAAGGCAGTTTACGGGATTTGCAAGGCTTCCAAAAAAAAAAAATTGTGTTAGAAACAGAAAATAGACTCTGCAGTTCATAAACAGTGCAAACAGTCACCATGTGAAATATTGGTTCATCAGATGCTGGGTTTTTCAAGGAAATCAAGATTTAGTGTCTTTTCCAAAAATCGTTCACCCGAACGATCTTTTTAGCATTCCAAAAACGTGATGTAACCGTGAAGGATTCGGAGGGGGTAAGATTATTTTGGCCGTATTTCTGCTATCCAGGTGAACAAAGCGTAAAAAGGTACATGAAACAACGTCTGTAAGGAAGTTTAAGACCTTCACTTCTGTGAATACCAAAATCAGCCAAAAGGCACATCTTTGCAAATCCTGTATGCTCCAGGATCTAACAACACACATTGCTAAATCTCCTGTTGATTTCAATACCTTAGACAGAATACGATTCATGACCATAGATATTTAATAAAGTATTGTCAGCAATGTGCAGCAATAGGAATCACAATCTCAATGCAATGGTAACGATAGCATCAGTCATTGATTAAATACATTTCACACTGAAATCACACTACAGTTGTTATGTTTTCATAATTATTTCGTTCAAGTTCATTTTCAATCCTTTTAATACATTTTTATTTCTTTCTTTCTTTTTTGATGGAGGATATGCAGTTTGTTTGTTTTTTGAAATGTCAGGTTTTTAATTAGGTGAGTGTCTAATATAAGGCAATGACAGTGGCGAAGTTTAAGACAAATCTCAGTAAAATGGTATACATGTACACCCTGTACTTCATGAATAATTTTTAGAATGGAAAAAAATCCACAACTATACGAGCCAAAAGTCACGTCTGTCCAACGATAACCAATTTCATTCACCATTCTTGCTTTGACTAATTTATTTTTAATTCACACTTTGAGATTTCTGTGCCTTGTCAAGCAGAATGCACTATGACTGATGAAATCACATTTGCATAGATTCTTCTTATTACACATATGCAAATTTGATGCATTCAATTACTGAAAAGCTCACAAACTAATATCATTTATATGCACAGATGAAGTCCATATTCTGTCTAAAATCAAAAGGAAATCAGGTCCAAGGAAAGTAAAATGCAATCCGATAAACAAATGCTTGCCATAGCACTGTGTAGAGCTTTTAATTCATGGTACTACACAGACAATAGTGACTGTATGATATAGAATGGAGTGGCAATTAATCTGCCAAACAGTCTTTTCCTATTCATGCTTGATTACATTCAATTCATCTATGCATTCTGTCTATATACTATAATACACAGGCCATATCCTCACCAGGTGTTGACACAGCCACTTACAGCCACTTCACTCAAAATCACCAATGTTTTCTTGACTTTTAGAAAAAGCAAAAGCAATCATCAGATTTTTTTTTGTATTTGCACTGGAGACAGAGTGCATATGAGGATGACGCACATGGCAGAAACAATGCCATGCAGTCTTAAGTCATTATAATTAAATAGCATGGCAGCCACAAATTCAACATGAAATGAAACGTGAACTTGTTAACCAAAGCAAGCAGGATAGCTTCAAGCATTTACAGTGCAGTTATATACACTGCGTAATTACAACTTGCACTGTCCTTCCATGGCCAACATCCTTCACAAATATTATACTTGGCAGCAAATTTTATCAATTTCACAGGCAATAACATCAAGTAAAATCTGGAAAAATAGGAGCAGACAGTATAATAGGCAGGAAAATGGCTTATATCTTTAGGCAGAATATAGTGGGGGTAAAGCTGCTGACCTAGCCTATATGGCAAGGCAACAAGAGTACACACATCAGGCACCTGTCCAAGTACCACACACCAGCCCCAAACACCCATTGTCACCCCTCAAACACACCACGGGCATGGATTATATACCATTATGGTCACACACAAAAATCACAAATTCTTCCTGAAAGAAACTTTGAAACCTATATGCGAAGGAAAGGCAAACAGGATGTCCTGAGATCCTATTGGCCAAACATCCCCGGGAAAGAAAGCAGTTGAATCAACTCATTTTGTGGAGCGCCCCCTGGGGCAGAGTTTTCACAAGTTAATGTCATTTTATGGGATGTACAGGCATGAAGGTAGCGCAGCGCACACTGTGCAATGTTGGATTGCAGAGTAATTTGACTGAGTTGAAGTGTGTCTTGTAGACAGGAATTGGTCTGCCTTGGCTTGCCGCCTCTTCCTTCATGTCAACAGGAAGCTGTCAATAACAAACTCCTCAACATCCACCACACTATATTAAACCAACCACACTTTCCCAATAACCACAGATCTCATGCTGACAAATACGACTGCATCCTTGTTTTCAATGTCTCCATCCATTCCCATGTGGAACAGGGTTGCAAGACGTTACCTTCACATTCACATTCCTGAGAGAAAACAAGGGCTGTGTTATCTTGTTGGAGCATCCATTCTAAGGTTTCTCAATATCACAGTGAGCACTTTGACCATTAAGGAGTATTCAAGCATCAAGCTATATAAACTAGGTTAGTCTGTTTAGTTTAGTAATAATGGCCAAGAGCAGACAGATTGAAATGTCTATATGGGAAAGAGGTCACTAGGTCCAAACACTCAAGTGCTTCTCTCACACTTCAATCAGCATGATCTTTTTGGGATGGACTTGTAACTCTTTGCTGTAATTCATAACCAACCTCATATTATATATGTCTCACACAAATTATGATAAATTTTGTACAATGGGAACATACCTGCTTTACAGGGTGACCTCATTCTTATAGACATTTCATTCTTTGGCATTTGTGGACGGCATAGACAATTTTACACATTGAAGCTCCTTGTCACAGGAAAGTAACTCAATTTCATCTTGACGCAAGGAATATTGCTTGATATTTGCTTTTTCAGAATATTTTACTGAAGAAAATAAAGTGTGCTGCTATAAATATATTGCAATACATTCCTTTCTTTTATCTGATGAACAGTTCTGGGCCTGGTCTTTCCTTTAAGAGAGAAACTCAATGAAATCCTTTTTAATTATGTCTGCCCAGAGGACTGCTATCATCATCTTGATCCAAATATCGACTGCCTACCATCTGCAGTCAATGCAGCATCATATAGGCAGTCCAGTCTTTCTGAAATGAAGTCAATGAACGGTTTCTACAAACACCTCTGTAAAGCTGATATCAAAACACAGAATCTCTGTTGGATTTCCATCAGATATTAAATTTGCATTCTAAAGGGAGAAGTTTCAAAGGACATTTGCCTTTATGTCAAGAAAAGCAATCAGCGGCAAGTCAGACAAGAATGGCGCTAGACCTCCTGGGATTGCTCTGATTAATTGCACTTGCAAATTTGACAACCCTCTAACCTCCTCTAATGGCCCTAGACAAAAATGAAGAATCCTCATTTGCAGAGTTGTCATAAATCAAAGCACCTTTCTGTCTTATGAGCTTGTGACATGTCAATTACCTGAGAGAATTAATATATTCCAGCCAAGTTAATTTGATCATGGTCACTTTGCACCTATAATGAATCCCCAATATGCTCATTCTTAGGTCAAAGTCCATGGAGCCACTACCATTCAGCCTAATTCACACAATGCTAGACTTATAATTCCAAACTGCAGATTGTTACTGACTGTGTGGATACCATACATTGTAATAATCAGCGTAGTCATGGTCATAACCAGCCAAGCTTCTCTCCTATACTTGATATCATTACCATTGTTTTAACTTAAGAGGTAAGAATGAGGCCAGACTATGAGTGCCATCAATATTTTGCATCAACAAACACCAGTAAGTCCAAATAACAAAGTATCAGGGGCCAATTTCATGGAGCTGTTCAGCAAAATAGACTGGGAGACTTTGGAGAACCGGTCTTCAAGTCAACAGCTCACGTGCACGCAATTGTGATTAAATGCGCGCGCATGCTCACAATTGCGTGCGTGTGCGCAATTGACATAAAGACCGATTCTCAAAAGTCTCCCGTTGCTTAGCACAAAATGTCTTCCATTAATAAAAACAAACCATGCACCACTATAAATTCAATTTGATATTCATGGTCAGGGAATAACAGCCAAAGAACATTCACAAGTGATACATAACACATGAACATTTGGTTGTTAATCCTGTTTTTGTAAAGACAGAAATTTCATGGTTATCAAATGTTTGTGCAAAGAGTATAGTCCAATTACATTTAGTATGAAAAGCAGAATCAATAGCCAGGCAATTACATGAATTCCACTTCTCATTGCTGTATGGTTTGTGTCTTGCAAACAACCTCTGCTTTTATCAGACTCTTTGAACAAGGCAAACAATACACATGTTAGATTCAATAATGTTCATTGTCTAGAAAGTCAGGGGAATGTTGAGTATTGTCTGACAAGAAAGTCACAGCTATTCAGTTCAAAGGAAATAGTCCAACAGCAAATGGCATTACGGTGGTTAATATCTAGCCATTGATCACAAGATCTACAAATGACAATCCATAGACCAGCACCGATGACATGTACAGACTTAAGACATTGAGCATCTTACCTTCACAGCCAAAGAGTCAAGAGAAATGTTGTCATGGTAACGCACAGGTGCATTGATGTCAGCAGAGTGATGAGAGCATTTCACGCATTGCAAACAGCAGACAGATGGACATAAAGAGAAGAAATAAGAATACATGACAAGATAATGAGGATGACAACTTAACATTGATACTGACTGATTCTCATAGGATGTTGTCTGCTGTGGTACATGTACATTATATCAAATGAACAAAGCAGGATATTTCAACAATAAAACCATAAAATAAAACACAAATATATCAGGGTAAAACAAGTTTTTTTTATCTACATGTAGTTACAAAGAACACAAATTATCAATTCTTTCCATTTATCATATCATCTTACATAGAAGATCCACCTGCATGCTATCATGCCAAAAATGAAATAAACTTAAGGTTTTAAAAAGGGTTTAATTTGACCTAACCCAATTGGGAATATTCAGTTAAGTACTATTGCTATGGTTGGAGATATTCACATCCCTTAAGTACTCAGATACCAGATGATGTGTGGCAAATTTACATAGGAAACACATGTAGCAAATATGAACACACTGTCCAGACTAGCTGTACTTGCATGTACACTGGTAGACAGAAATAAAGGAAACCAGTGTAACATCAAAGTTTTTATTGGGTAATATTTAAAGGTACAATACAGGATTGGTAACATAATCATACCCAAACAGAAATGTTCACGGTTTCACATTTAACATTCAGGGTATGATGATGGTTGTGGTCGAAACATGCGTTAAAATATTTCCGTCTAAAATGGTATATTTATCCAGAAATTAGTCAAACAAAAACCGAAAACACTTTTGATCTCCTAATCAGATAATTTTAGTATTCAAATATTTTAAGTAAAGAGTGATGTCATTACTTCCAAGCAATATGCATTGATATAATACCTGTAGATAAATACATAACATGCTATGAACAATGTATATTGAAGGAGTTTTTTGCAGTTGAGTATTAGAGACATGAGCAGGATGTATGGGGCATATAGGTGGTGCCTATGTGTCTACTAGATGCTATACATTGACAGTTAGATGGATACTGTTGCAGTAAATTGCTTCATATTAAGTCAGCAGGTAGGAGAATGTCAACGGTAACTTTATCATGACACCAATACCTACCTAACCTACCTGGTCTTCATACAAAGTTAGTTCAATCTAATCTATAAACGCATTGATTTCTACCCTCAAGACCAATGCAAACCATTAATATATTCAAGAATAAAAAGAATAGCCTTCAGGAAGCCTGAGTTAATTGCTATAGACCCTCCCATACCCACACCCACTACAGACATGTACATGCAGGATTGTGCCAATGTTCAATATTCCTGTCAACAGAGCGTGAATCCATTTCAGTTTTCAAATGAAACACAACTAAGCATGTAGAATGCTATGGAGCATTACACAGGCTGATTATACGGCACACCTCAGTACAAGCTTGCCAGCATGGCTGCCAACCAAAACAATGTATTCTTCGTGTTTATCAGCAAAGCATTTGATTGCGAGAATGGCCCTACACATGCAGGGATATATTGGTTAACTTGGGAAATTGATGACCACTGCTGTAATTACCAAACAATATTGAACAAATATCTCAATAAGTCTGCAGCTGAAACACTCATACATGCTCTTATTTCATCCCGCCTTGACTTTGCAAATTCACTATTCGCTAACCTACCACAGAAAGAAATACATAGACTCCAGTTACTACAGAACTCTGCCGCAAGACTTCTCACATACACTAGGAAAACTGAACACATAACGCCTATTCTCCACGCATTACACTGGCTCCCTGTTGATAAACGTATTACATTTAAGATCCTTCTACTTGTTTACCATGTAATTCATAAATCATCCCCAACCTACCTTCAAAATAGCATTTCGATTTACACCCCTGTACGCAGTCTACGTTCATCTACATCACAAACATTACAAGTACCCAGAATCAAACATTCATGGGGAAGTAGGTCATTCTCATATATTGGACCAACACTTTGGAACCAGTTACCTCTCACAATACGAGTAGCAGAAAGCGCAGACAAGTTCAAATCCATGCTTAAAACGTATCTCATGAATAACTAACAGTATTTGTTACGTGTATTTCTGTCTGTTTTTGAGCTAATTGCATCTACTGGTATCTTGTATTTGTTTCGATGTTATTTATCTATCTTGTATATTTGTTATCTATCTTGTACAGTTTTTGTTATCTTTCTTGTATTTGTGATTACATAGTGTACCTCCTTCATGCGCCGTGAGCGTCGTAAGACGGAACGTGCGCTTTATAAATATCCATTATTATTATTATTATTATTAACCAAAGACATAATCATTTCATGCAGTAAACCTGTTAATGTGCTTGTATATATTACATTTATACTTGGCGTTTTTATTTTACTCTGTTAACTGAATACATAAATACAAACCGAATGACTTTTTACTTGTTTGTTTATTTCTTTCTTTACTAGATTTTTTGTCATTTATTTTATTTTTCTAAAGTGAAAACCTTTTCCAAAACAACAAATGTTAGCACTGTTGAAAGTTTGACCACAACTTTCACGTATATGCATGGGCCTAGTCCTGAAGAGGCAAGTAACCTCAGCAGTGCAAATAACAGGCCCTTGTGTCCTGTTCCTCCTGACCTTTTCATTAGTACAGATAGAGAAACTGAAAGTAGTAAGTCTGCATAGACTGCCTGCAGGATATTGCAGATTGTGTGGGTTGGGGAGGCACCTGGAGGCGTGGTCATGTATGTTAGTTCATATGGATGAATCTAGTAGGCCATTAGCTACAGTACCAATCCACTTGATTGAGGTTATCAAACGCTGTGTGTTTAGCCTAGTTTATCTTGTCACAATAATTCCTTATATCTGCAGGCTGTAGGTGTTAATGCGCAGTACCATAACAACATGCCATGAAATCAATATAACTTGCCACTCCACCTCATTCTTATATTACACAAATGGAACATAAGCCTCTAGGTGTTTGTTGATATATAATCCACATCCCTCTGGATATTTAAAGGAATTACTTGATTGTTTTTTAAAGTCTAATGATGATGGAAATCTTTTAACATATGTGCAGTATAAGTGTGTGTGTATCTGGTGACATGCTGAGTCAGACAGCAGTTGTAAGAGTGGTATCAGTAGCACAATGCAAGAAGCTGGGATGCTATAGGATCCATTGTTATAGAATATACACAGCGTATGTCAAGATGTCAACAGAACAATCTCTCAGCTAGATTTCATTTCACATTTCAAATTTCAAATCCAACCCCTGAAAAGTGAAAGTCACTTCACTGCCAAGAACACAAAAGTCAAATACACAAAGATAGATGTTGTTATTTGTTTTTGTATGTGAACATTTGATCATTGTTTGAGTCCCATTGACTTGTACACCTCCTGAATCACCTATTCCTATGTGCATTTACTGGCCTTTCACTTGGAGTGTCCTTGGTGTGAATCCCACTGAGGGCAACATTTGGATGTAATTATGGGCTTTTTAGTTCCTGTCTGATTTCAGTGCTTGCATTTCACAGTAATTCATCTTCTCTGGGGTTTTCTTTGCAGTTCTGAATGGAACTGGCTTTTGTTATTTTCCCCGTCAACTCACTCAGCCCTGAGGGGATACAGTGCTAATGGAGTAATGCACCTGGCTACTCAGGATAAATACAAGATGAATAACTTATATAACTCTTGCATTATTCATGTATCTCATGGTCACTAGATAAGAACAATGAACATTAAGGTATTCCTCCCATAATGGGCAGTCTAGCTACTCAATACTGACCACCATACACAGTCAGTCACCAATGCAATATCCAGTTGTTTAATATGATTGCCTATTCATCCATTACACTTTGCTTAGCTTCTTGAGAAAATGGGTTTCTTCCACTGCTAAAATTATAATGTGACCTTTAAAACCCTAAAACCAGTAACTAACCATTACACACTCACTTCATTTGTCACTAAAATCATATATTTGGTAAGGTTCATTGCAGACTTACATGTTTGCAATGTGATGCTCACAATTTGTGGAAATGGAAAACAAATACCCAGTATGACTGCCAGAATGCTGCAAGCCCAGCTGCCAATTACCGGCATTTCAACGTCAAGATGCAACAGTCCGGAATATTCAAACTAAGACAAATTGATTTCCATAAGAGAATAAGAATGGCTTCCATCTATTTTTATTTTCAACACAAAATATACTAAATGAAATTGTCTGAAGTTGTGTTTGTGACATTTACAGAGCTGATCATTTGACCAAAAACAGCTTTCTGCTATTGTTCAATGTCTTTCCATTATCAAATCTATCCTAATACGTCATAAATTCAAACTTACACATTACCTCCTTCAAACTGGTTTGTTTTTTTCTATGGACGGAGGGTAACTCACAAAACAATTTCAAGTTTTAGCTCAATCAGAGTAAGTTTTCAAGATATTGAATGCCATTTATTTTAGCTATGTCACCTAAAATATGCTTCACTGCTCATTTTCAAATGACAGTACAGGCCTAACAACTAATGATCTTGCTGTCATTGAAAGGATATTTTAACAAAACCAATTCCAAAATTCATTGGTATTGAACTGACCTTGATTTCATCCCATTGGAAAATGATGTGAAACATCACATACTTTCCTAAACACCATAAGAAAAAGAGCAGTAAATGTACACTAGTAAGGTAACAATCCAAGGTATATATGCGTAACCTGTGGGGTTCATTGAAGGTTCATCCTTACTGTCAATGCTGTGTGGTATAATGACCACACCCACTGGTGTCATGTGATTCTGTCAAACCTAGGAGCTAGGAAGAGCTCCATGGTCAGACCCACAGGGTCCTACTCCCCCAGCTGGCTAATGATGTGTTTATTGCTCCCATCAGCCAATACACAGCCATGCATCATTTGTTCATATATGTACACGTATCTAAGGTTAACCATTGGTTGAATAAGGTGCTTGGTTGCTTGAATGACAGGTGTAATGTGGTATAGGTAAGGTGACAATGACCTATTCATTACCCCACTTAGCACCTCATTACCATCTGTCAGTAGCAATTCTCTGACAAGCTATAAACACAGCACATACCACACACTGATTGCCATCCCCACAGGGCAGGTTAGCTGTTGAGAAAGGAGTCTTTTTCCTGCTTTACTATATCATGGAGGAAGGAAGACAAAACAGGACAGATTTTGTCCCTTACATTTTTTGTCACTACATTTTTGGAAACTAAGCCTTTGTGACTTATTTTCCTTTATCCTTTGGGCCCATTCTGATACCACATTTATAGAAATAAGAAGGTACCTTTCCCTCTCAATAGGCACTTTCATGCTACAGTACCTTTACAAGTGTCAAAACTCTTCCAAATTTGACATGGGTGGATCACGCTACCAGCACAAAATTGGCTGTCATGCTATATAAACGTTTAAGTTTCGACCCGTGTAATGTGTTGCTCTGTTCACACTGCTCGAGCATACACGGGTTGCAAGCAGAAAAGTTGGCAATCATGACGTTCACATCATACGTATGCATAGATCAGTTACTGTACGTACTGACTCTGAATAGATACTTGATCTGACATTTTCTCTATCTTTTCCTTACTTCAGAACGGTCTCTAGTCAGCTTCAGATGCCATAATTAAGAAGAATTGTGATTTTAGAATGAAGGCCCACAATGTTCATGTGCATGTGTTTTTATGTGCTGTCATTTACATGGTGTGCACTTTGGATGCATGATATTGAGGTGTCTTTGGGAAAGGTTACAATATGTACTTGTTCTATGCACGTGCAAAGCTACCCACATGTCACGTTGCTAGGACGCATGCTTACCCGGGTTGAAATATAACCGCAGAGGTGTTACACCACATGTTTGAATTAACCCACAAAGTTGCAAATGTATAACGGGTTGTCCTAGTCAATATCACTATACCCCTAGTGAATGCCTCACTGCCCAAGCATTCAAGATCACAGAGGCTTACTGCAACTTTCATAAAGAGTACATTATGCCATTGAAAATTGTCACCCACTCAAAGCTTATCTCTTGATGAAAACACTGACAATTTTGACAATTCCAAATTCAGAAAGATGTTGACTGCCTGATATAGGACAGATGTATAAGTATAATACGTGCAGGCCTACACACTCTGAGTGGTTGATCTCAGGATGATACGCACTTTCACTTTGTTATCGTGACTTGATGAGTGTATGGCACGACATTATAAATGATTGAGGCTAATTGTCAAACTTGATAGGAGCCATTGCCAATACTCTGAGTGATTGGTTTCCTCCTCCTACTGCAATCATGCACTGTCTTTGTTCATTGTATGCTTTAAGTGTGGTTCCACCAGGCCTACATCTTAGCTTTACAATCACAAAAGTGACAAAATGCATTTGTAATGATGGGGGACTTTGAAGGATCACACAGGCTGTGCAACTTAGTATAAGATGCTTGTACATGTATGCTGGCCTCAGTTAATGCACTTACCATACAGCATTTATACAGGTTGCCTTTTTAGGTTGACTTTGGGATGGAACAAATCTATATTGGCCTACAAACTGTTTGAATTTATCTAAACATTTAAAAATAATTTTCGCTTTGCATTTAAACCCACATGTATAAAATAGAATGTGAAGACCATTTAATTCTGCATACACTGTACATCTGCATGTATTCATCTGTCTTTGATTTCAAGAATACTTGTGCCATAATACATACATACATGCAGTCTCCAAAAGACCTCATGTAAAGTACGTTTTGGTTGATGTAACATGTTCTTGTACCTCTGAGACATGACCATGTGTGATGTCACAAGAAACTCACTGTACAAAGGCACCAGATGAACAGAACTCAGAGATAAACTGTCCTATATTGCACTTTCTACGTCACTTTGGTTTAATAACTTCTTATACACATACATTACTTACAAAGCAATGGAGTCACCATTCAGAGAGGGTGGGTGGAGGGTATAGGTTACACAAAAGTTACTGTTGTGTCAAGTGTCCAATGTGAAAATGTGGCCACACCCTTTGTATAATTTGGAGGTTTGAGCAATTCTTCTGCTAATACCACACCCAGGAGCATGTTTCTATTCATACTGGACTCCACTCAATGGTAGTAGTGCATGAAATTAGGTGTCTTGTTATACATAAATTTATATATGGCCACAATAATAAGATGGCCTAAGACAATGCTCGGTCTAAAACAGGGCTAAAAAGAGGATCCCAATGTCTTATTAAATAGGATATTAAAATCAGAAAGTACACTATTAAAATGGCCAATATGCCGACGCACTTAAAAACCAGGAACCACTTATTATTATAGCAGAGGATGAAATGAGTCCAGATGAATTAATTACTGCTGATCTGTGGGCTAAATAGCAGACTGAAGTGGAGAGGACTACATCAATAGCACTAGGAAGTAGAATCTCAATTACACTTACTATGTCCTCCAGATACCATGAATGTATAAACAAGCAGTCACTTACAATACCTCACCTTAAATACTGGTTAACCAAAATATGTAAAGATCCTATACAAATACACCTAAACCACCTAAACACAGTGCACTAGCACTCCCAGTCCCATTCATTGTGACATACTTCTTATCCTAATGAATATTGAGTTTTTATCTTCATTTAAATAACATTTCCGAGTCAGTTGTAAATAGTATGTGACTGCATGTTCGTGCAAGGAGTGTGACTTGGAGTGACATCACGGACCATTTACAGGCGTCTGTGGTGACTGGCACTTTGCAAGAGTGCTTGCCTGCTTGCATACCATCAAGAAATCAATAAACTGGACAGTTTTCCTCAGGCACTTACAACTCATATTTCTTTTTAAAGCATATCTGGCATAATGTTTGAATATTCTTTTTTCTTTATGTAAACTGTGTACTCTTTGAACGTCATTCTTTTACAGTACTGTCTTCCATATAATTATTCTGACAAACAAGTCTGATCAAGTTCTACCAAATTTCATTCTACAGCTGTAGTGCCATAGTGAATCTCTGGTTTACATGCCCAAAGCACTATCATGTACTGTATTTACCTCAAAATGCTATAAAGATCCAGCAAAATAAGTCAGAGAGGAAAAGATATACACAGTTTCTGACCATCATTGATATAGTCTTTGTGTCATATATGCCCTATGACAATAGTTCCATAATGTTCACAATGAGCACTTGGGAATGAAGAGAATACAATGGAAACTGACTTGAGTTTAGTATGAGGATAAAACCCAATCTATCTAAATTCACCAACTATTGCTAAATACATTTCAGCTATCTGGACCTACATGTATCTTTCATACAGCATTCGATCTTGGGTATCGGCACAGGATGAACAAGGCAACTAGTGTCTTTACATACTGTGCTGTGCATGACACTGTATTTGCTGGTGCACTGGGAGTGACATCCGATCTGGAGATAATTGCTTTATCATTCTGCTTACTAGCAATGGATCATAATTATTTTTATTTGGTTGGTTTTGTCTCTATGGCCAATGCCATGTTTGTATGCAAAAATTGTTGATTACATGCACCTGTTTGTCTATTGCCTTGACATTTACAGGTTTGTGGTGGCACCATGTGAAATTAATCTCTTCTGTGAGCAAGTGGGGATCTGCAAAGAACCGTAGCAGTGTTCAATGTATGGAACAATATCTGCTCATCGTCAGCTTCTACTGAAGAGGAGCAGAGCACACTGTCTGAAACATCCAGACCTCTAGTGCAGTTTAGAGCCATACTTGCTCAGAGAACAGATTCATTTCATACATGTATGGTGCCGCCGCCGCAAACCTTCCCTAAGCACTAAACAGTTGCTGGTGATTTGGTGGTACAGGCAGATATAGGTTTTGTAAACACTCGGGGATAAATGCTACCTAAGGCAAGCATTACATACATGTACATACATACATACATGAGCATGTCTGAGCACTACAGTCAGTCTCTTTACATAGGGGGTTGATGGCATTCAGGCGAGACAAAAATCAAGACAGTGCCTCAAGCTTTGATACTTAAACAAAATTTGTTTTCATATTGATTACCTTGGGAAGTTATCCCCTTTTGAGCAGGCATGTTTGAAGTGAGCTGAATGGATGGGTTAGCTACCACCTACATATTGTAATGTTACTTTGCCTACCTTTGCTTACCTGTATTCCCTACAGGTGACAGGTGTACATTATGAATGTGGTTACAAGGTATATAAATCTACTGTCTCATACATATAGGTGCATGGCTTGGATACAATCACTAAATGTACATGAAATGCTGGTTGTTTGAGAAGCACAAAATATTAAACAAGTGCGTAACGCAATCAAAATATAACCAAGACTTTCTGACGATCCATATTGTCTCAATTCTTGATTACATGGCAGTTTTGGATTCATACTTTGCATAACCAGCTTATTTAAAGCATGACAATTTTCTTAAATTTAAGTCCATTTCCTTTGAGACAGTTCAAGTGAGAACGGAAAGGTTAGAATATATTGCCATGTACATGTATATTATTCAAAGTGACAATTACTTAGCAGTGTTGAAGAACTAATCATGGTAACAGTCATTGCATGAGTACATCCACAAGAATGAAAGGAAGGAATAAACAGCCATGCAAATGAAGAGGGATGTCTGTTTTAAGTGGAGACTACTTGAGTAAATCCATCTTGCCCTTCCGGCTGGCTGGCTGGTATGTCCTCACCAATACTACCTTGTAAGCAAAGATTCAAGTATACATGCAGAGACCAGTAGTGAAATTCAAAGCAGGGTCAGTACAGAGCTATTTATTGACCTGTTACTAGCAAAGCACTCTTACAAATCAATGTACCATCCACTTTATCACACTTGCCTTACTGTCCATCTTACTTTTTACCCCACAGTATGGCCATATTAAAGTGCAGAGCAGCACGTGCTCTGGCAAATGAGACGGGTTCCTTTGCTAAGTACTTGTAGCCTACATGCCCATACGCATGCTGCCTGGCTGATTTGACCCTTAGTTTCCCTGTACACAAGCACTTCCTGACTTTTTAGCGGAGATCGTCTCTCCTAGGATGCACCAAATGCACTTCTAAATATAGCCAAACAAGTACTTGACAGGTGCTGGATTTCTCTGGTCGGTATTGGGGATATACATTGGTTCGTCAGTGTCCAGGTACTCAGGTAGGCAGTCAGCACGGCCACAGTGACCTGATAGCTGCTAGCAGCTACTCAACAACACATCAACGCAATGCCACAAGCAGCATCTTCATAAATATGCCACTTTACTGTCCTCCCTGCTGCCTGCTTGGCCCATATTCAACTGGCTGACCTGCTATCACACACCTTGCCTCTTGGTCAAACTATCTCAATAACAACAACTACTCTTACACAGATGCACTTGTCACATTTCAAGAAATACAGCATGAGTGAATATCAGGACATTAAGCAAACACTTCTCATTTCATTTGAAAGAGCAGCATCTCACTTTGAACACTTTCCCTAAACCCACTGTGTGTTGAGTATCATGAGGCCAAAGTTATCCAAACAAACACCAGTGATCCTGCTTCCATCAAACGCCTCTAAAAAGTTTTAAAAGTTAAGATGAATGAAAACTACACAGCCACAATGATGGAACCTGAGAAATGGCAAATGTCTGATACATTTCTTCTACTTCAAAATGTTTTTGATGATGATCTTGCAGAACTGAGTGCATTTATGATTTGTATTACTCATTGAATTGAAACATCTTTTACTGAAATATATAAATATGACACAATTCGTCTTTCATGAAATTTTGAATAAATAGTGCTCAGACTAAAATCCAATAGATATTTAAAAAGCTTCTATTGCCCTGATTGAAACTGCAACACAAAGAAGCTTGCAGTCTTTGAATACAATGGCTCTTATTTCTCCTACAAGATAATAATATGCATTATATGCTGTACGTGTATATTATAGACCTACATGTACAGTATGTTGATGGGCTGTGATTAGCTATCACACACACATGACATGATGTACAAAGCCTGAAAATGTAAATTTCTGCTCAATTCCAAATCCACTGCACATCATATGACTGCAATAAAGGATGATGCAAAGGGAGATATACAGAAAGCCCTTTGTTTTCTCCATAGTTGCACCATATGGAGGTTGACATATCACAGGTGCTAGGCAATGTGGTAGATTATAGGTCTCATAAAAGATCTATAAACTGAAACAAAGTCTGATAAAGACCAGATACAGACACAGAATCAGACATGCTGGTTTCAGACAGGATTGAGAGTGAGACACACTTCAGGGTTTGAAATAATTACAAAGACAACTGGAATGCACTTCTAGATGAACATTTTATTGACATGGAACAAGAAGGCTTAAAGGTTTACTGTAATCAAAACTCATATGAAGTTAAATACATCTGTATTGTTATAAAACTCAACCTGTCTATCATTATTTGTGCTAAAAAATATTGTATATAAAAAAGGAGGCATTTTAGACCCATAATATCACACCCTACTTTTCATGATGAAAAACCTTGCTTACGTCACATGCAGAACGCCACACAGTGTACTGTAGTGCGAGCCTATACTAGTTCTGTAGGTGACGTCACTCGCTTTCTCGGTTCCAAGGGGGACTTTTTTGGGGGTGGGGCATACTGTACATGTACTGATTTTGTAACTTTTTGGTCAAAAGTAAGCACTTACATAAACTACATTAATTATGTATTAAGCAATAATTGCAAAGCACTTTCACCCCTTTCCCAATTTTGATTACAGTAAACCTTTAATGACAAACTATTCTAATATATGAGCTGCAATCATAGCACAAGCACAGACTGACAATGAAGTATGGAAACTATGTGTATAGTTTGATCCAAGTTCACAATAAAGACACATAAATATGCCAAACATGTTCAAGGAAAGATTTGACATGCGTGTATGCTCCATCTAGAGTAATTATCTATTCATAACAAGTACTACGTGATCAGATCAGTTTCCAGTAACACAATGTACAGATCTCTAAGGAAATACAGTGTTTGTCACATAGAACCCAGGGGTCTCTGCAATATTTACACTAGTATGCTAATTCAACATTGCGCCCCATCTATGATGATGTTGCAATACTCTTTATGTCACATTCTGTACCCAACAACCTACATACAGTAAACAGCAACATGTTTATCAATATAGCTCCCATATTAATACCATGAAATTAATTCTTAAATGCACGTTGATTGACGGGATAATTATATGTGATCTGAATACCGGTACTGACATCAGTAATATACTGGACCTGACATTATCAGATCAAGACCAAGACTGATGCACAGAGCTTTGAGGCTGCGACCAGACCAACAATAAATGGACACCAAGACTTGTCAACATTTTCTACATGTGTAAAATGATGGCAGTGCTGGTACCGGGTACAGGGGCATACATGTACACTTTTCAGATACAATCCATAAATGAATGAATGAATGAATGAATGAATGAATGGGGATGAAAATATACACCCCATCTGCTCAATTTGTTTTTCAGTTAAGATAATTAATTAGCCTCAATCACAACCACAATGATCATTTTCCATCTCCACGGTACAGTGTGTGAATATAGCTGATATTCATGGCGAGATGCATGTACATGTACCGGGTATATCATTTGTGACAGTGAAGGGATGGGACTTGTAGGTGGCAATCAAACATGTACATGTACAGGTTGGATACTATGCGAAATATACAATATAAGGAAATATGAATATAAGACAAATGAACCTTTTCTAATGCTTGACTTTGCATTGAATGATGCGGTAGATACATGTACTCCATGGACATCAACTGATGTTCCTTAGATGTACATATAAGAGAATCAATGCCTTGCTGGATGAAAAAAGGCAACTGTGGAAGACATTAACAGCACAAGAAACATACCAGTACACATACCGTACTCATGTTCATGCACATGTAGAAAGAGTCTTGTGAGTTTGAATATACCAACCACCCATGAATGTACCTGTACCTGTATGTAACACTATAGTGTACATGGTGGTAAGGTGGTTACCTGCACCTGACAGATGTACAAGAATGTTGCATCCAATTATCAGACACACACAGCATCATTGGACCTATACATTATTTAATCTGAAGTATAAACTACCAGTATCTTCGGTGTCAGCGGAAGAATATGCAGTTAGATACCTGTACACTGAAGTTAATAATGAATGTCTGAATGGCCTTACTGAGTAAATCTTGCAATTTAGATTGGATATTGGAAAGTTAGCACTACTGAGTGTAACCACAAACAAAGGTACACATTCAGCTTAAACAGAGTTTTACTATCTACTTAATCATAAGCTGCCATAGAGAATATATGTGTGAAGGGTAAATGTCATACTGAAAATGGATACCATGGTTACTGAAATATGGCAATTACAAAGGGCGAAATATGGAATATATGGTATTAGAAGAACATGACACTTACACGTGCACGTGCACACTCATTTACAGAACAACAGATATGTTCTTGCACAATGCACATAATAACCTACAGCTTGTCAATTAATGAAATATGAAGTAGTTGAAGTCTGGATTTCACAAGTCATCAGATGAAAGACATTTGTTTGATTTATTAATTTAGAATGGGAGACTTTTGAGAATCAGTCTTTATGTCAACAGCGCACGCACACGCAATTGTGCGCATGTGCGTGCATGCTCACTATTGTGTGCGTGTGCGCTGTTGACTTGAAGACCGACTCACAAAAGTCTCCCATTGTTGGACTGTTATCTGTAAGATTCAGAATGCCATCTTTGATCCTGATTCATACATGGTGTGCCATTCCCATAGCATCATCAATATGCAGTAACTGGCTGGAATCTGCAATTTAGCCATTCATAATTCTAACATTTTGATTTAATTGACAATAAAGCAGTTATAATAACTCAGAAGACGGCAGACATACATGCACATGCACACAATGGTATGTGCTATAGAGATTGAGGTACAGTACAGTATATAAGAATGCTCATGAATGGGGTCTGGCTCCATCCCCACAGCGCAACCATCCAATTTAATTACTGCATGTTGGCACTAACTTATCCCCATACCTCCTGACTCTACATGCTACCATGCACTGGAAACCCCTCCACTATCAAATTCATGACAAGCACCAAAGTGCAATAAATGTTGAAATTTAAAACGGAAATGCTGGAGTCATCCATGTAAAGACAAGTGACAAGTCGCCTTTTTGAGTCTGCAATGCTGGCTCTCTGGGGCTATTTGGTGACATTTAGCATCATGGTGAGGAACATTCTGCATCAAAGTATGGTACAATCTGTGCTGGATATAATAGCATACTACTCTAATGCCCACAGGATATCTACATAGTGTAAAGTAGATGGCATGGGTGCAACCACCACATGTTCTTAAATAACTAGAAAAAATAAAGCAGTAAATGAATCTATTTTGTGAAGGACTTAGCATTATATAGCAGGTCATTGTGCAGATAGCTCAGCCAATGCAGCCGCAAGCTATTCAAGCATATTCCTGCAGCTGTATTGAGCAGAAAATCGACAACAATTAGTTACACATGGACTGTGATGAATTGACTGGTCACCATTGGTATTTTCCTGTCAACATTCATACACACAACAATTTGGTTTCTTTACAATCGGTGAAATGATTAGAGAAAGGAAAAAGTGTTGAATTGGCGTGACTAGTTTGTTTGGATAAGCCTTTGGCCATTACTCACACCTCTTACAATGCATTTATAATCCATTGCACTTCATTCCATCATTCCACAATCCAATTCTTAAAGACTCTCACTCATCATTTACATATTAATCAGTCACGCAATTCAGAGAAAATAACCTCAATTGAGATTCTATCTGCCTTGTGAGACCTGCAAGAATATTGTGTATGATATGTGGATGTGGGGTTAAGCCCTCTCAAGAGCCCAAGCACTGTGCCATATACCACTTCACACTGATACATAGGCCTACATGTTATAACCACAGTCTTGATAACAATAGCTACAATGTCACTAGACTCAGTAGACTGATAAATTAGTGATTACTAACCACGGATGCATACATGATGCACAAACTATGCCAATTAAACATTAATACCCACTTTTGATTAATTAATCAATGTAGGTTTTGTTTATAGGCCTATCAATATACATTTTTGGGGTATAAATTGTAAATATAATGCACAAAAAGAGAGTGCAAGGAATATTTCATGACATTAAGTTTGTCAACTTACGCATTTTGCTATACCAATATAAGATACATGTACTTCCATCCAATTAACAACTTCAAACTTAAAGTTACATCTGACACAAAACACACAAATCCATGTAGAAGATGTGATGTACACGTAGTGAGTACATTCTACTTCACTGAATGTGGGCTACATTCTGGTATGATTAAGCTTGATTTAGGCTAAGATTCAGACCAGGTCAAATCCATTTTAAGCCGTGTGTAAGTAGGCTCCATCCATTCCTATCATTGAATAACATTCATTTGCAGTGAGTCGAATGTATGTGTTATAAATGAATCCTCATGCTACTTGTACTGGCCTGTGGTTAGTTGCAACCTAAGGGATAAAAGACACTGTGTGAATGAGGCTATTCACTCCTTGCAGCAAGAAGGCTTCCAGCTAAATGAAATTGGATATACATGGATATGTATAGGCATAGCATGAGAACACCAAAGAGCCAAAGTAATATATAAAACAACCTCAGCATAAAGTACATTGTACACGGTGAAATAAAAGGACTTCCAACAATGTCCCAAGCCATAAAGGCCTTTCTAGTTCAGTCTTTTGAATTGAGCATGTAGCCAACGTTGTTCCTAGCAAGCCAGAATTGCCCCAGGTTGGCTTCAACATGGCTAGATACCACCCACTATTCAAACTACCTAAGCATTCTTGACACATGTCAAAGGTGCACTTTCAATGTTCACCTCTGTTTCTGATGGGGCTTGGTTCACATTTCAGGTGTTTAACCTGGGCAGACTGTAAGAACAAAGACCCAGATTCAATGTTGCTGAGTGGCTACAAAACCAAGATAGAATCCAGCTGCCAGCAGCAAGATATTGGACTGTTCCTAGCTGTATGGACAGAATCAGTGATTAATGATCAAATCCTATTCATGCACATGTATGTATGTGTATCAATGAATGAATGAATCTAACTGTTCTCCATTACTTGTAGGCCTACTTCCATTGCCTTACATGTGCACGTGCAGATAAATGCCTTTGTCTCCTTAATCTTGATTGTTATTTATACAGGATGTTATTTCAATTGAAGGCTGACAATTTCCCATCCAAACATCTCATACCATCCAGTCGCATGAGTATAATTCATAGCATTTTAGTTAATAATGAAGAAGTGGATTCTGTTCCTTTTTCTGGTCCTCACTTGAAAGAAGAAAAAATCCTCACAGGGGATCCACCCTAGATACAAGATAATACATACATGTACAAGCCTGGAATTTAACGGAGGCCATGGCCTTCATTGCCCTGGTTCTTGGCCTTGATGCCCCTTCAAATATTTCCATAGACATTATGATTTTCCAATGGAAGTGCTCCTTGCAATGAAAAAGTGGCCATGCCCCTTTCAGAACCAAATTCCAGGCCTGCATGTATCTGAGATTCAATAGTTCACAAACTGAAATCTCAGACCATAACCATATTATTATTATAACTCCCACAAATCTGCAAACTGCAGCGTATCTAGATGTAGTGCACAATAGATCAAGCAGCCATACATGCGCACATGGCCCTTATATCCTAGGCCTCTTCATGAAATACATGAATGATATTCAATATATTTTGCAATACATGTATTGATAACTTGATGTTCATCATGCTTCTCCACCAGGTAGACTGCTTGTATAGGACAATCCTGTGGCAGTGTAATCCAGTAGCAGTCAACATCTCTTTAGGCAAAGCCTGGCAATCAAAGCCACACTTGAGATAATTGATAAGGCCTTCAGCATCAACACTGCAAGTGTTAACCTTATCTACTTCAAGTGTTGTATCAACACTGCTGTGTGTACTCACAATGACTATCATTACTCAGTGTTTGTTTAAAACAAACAATTAAATTCCAGGTTACACCATGTGCACACAAGGCAAGAACAGTTATATGTATGTGGGTTTGACTCTGTAGTGGATAGCCCCTCTGTGGGTAAATGCACACATGATATCCCTTCAGAGGTGACCACACATTGGCATGGCTGTACCATGGTTGTACGTATTTAATTTAACCATGGAGGAAAGAACACTGTAGGCGTACATGTTCTGTCAACTGGAAATGGCTAGCATCTCATACAAAAGGCTCTAAAGGACTTCCACATTAATTAACTGGAAGCTAGATCCAAGGATTCTCTTAAATATTAGTAATTCTGTCTTTCTTAATCCATGGACTGTTTATATATGGAGTGTATGCATCAATTCAAGGCATTGTTATATAGTCATATTCAGGATGCTAGTAACTTAATGCACTAGATTTCTTTTTTCAAACTGTAGCCCACAAGTGAAGAAGATGTACTGTAATGGACTGTGAGCATGTATGTGCATGTACATGGATGATATGTAAATTGAGATTAGTTGATTACAAACACAAAGGCAGGTGTATTAGTGTTGTACTTGACACCTCGATCCATTCCTGGTCATCTAGGCCTACATGTTATAACATGTATAAGCACAGTCAATGTATACATTATTAGATAGCTATATCTGTTGACATAATGCATCTACTGTTTACATTTCCATACAACAATTGCTACAATTACATGTGAATATGTACTTCATTTTCTAACTGGATCTACATGAAGATATTATACATATCCTACCTATGTATAATCAATCCTGAATAAATCCTCAGCACTATGGGGTAAGCTATGTCCAACAATACACGTCAACATTGATAATCAAACTAAATCTGCTCATATATAATATTGCCACAGTACAATGGCCAACAGGATGACAGCACTAGATCCTCCCTAATCCCCATTCAGACAAACTGCACTACTCACAATGACAAGGAAAATACTGCCACCTTTTACCAAAACCTTGGGTTCGACATGCAAAACAAACTCACAAAACAAGAATAATGTATGATCATTTACATTGATAAAACAATTTTGTACAAGTTGACAAGTAGCCATGATAAACCTGTTTCTTTTGTTGATTGATGATGAATTGTATGAATAATTCATTGCAAGTATGCAGTACATCTGATGCTTCTTCATGATTACACCAAGGTCTAGTTGAGCAATCAGGGCTTGCTGCTTCACCTCACATGTTTCTTTCCAGGGGGCATTTTTTAAAGGATGGAGGGTGCCTGGCTGATTTTTCTTTTTACACATAATGTGAATATGTCCCTAAATATTGAAAGTTCTATAAGGCTAGACTGATAAATTGTTTAAAGATGCTTATAAATTGCTGCGTTAGCATATTGTCATGCCATGCACCTAATGTCAGTACTTGTACGCAAGACATGTTTATCTTCACACAAAATCAGTCCAATAGGAGATACTGTACATGTCTTTGAATGACAGTGCTATACTTGGACCTTTCAAATACAGCAACTGCACCTCCACAAATATGCTACAATCAAAAGATGACACTCCTGATTTTATCAGTGAATGTAATATGTACACATGTACACTGCTAGAAGCTGCTGTTTATTCCTCAGCACGAAACATTTCTCCCATTCCATTTGGATGCCTACATCCACAGAAACAACCAATTGACTGAAAGTCTGAAACATGGCCAACTGTGTAGATTTGGTCTGAGTTATGCATCGTCGACTTCACTGGAATCAATGGATCAAAGTGGTTGGAGCAGAGTGACATATTTCAGTGCAGACTGAATCAGTCCATAGCATCTTCATGTGAATACATCCTACAAACAGGATGCAATCAAACGCCCTGTGCTGATGAATAAATATTTCATATAGACAGCATTTTTATTGACTGCTTCCGACATTTCATGGAGCCTACTTCAGCACTTCTCAGCTGTCAATTTTTTACTTGAATTCAACTGAAACTTCTGTTTATTAGCAAAGAGCAGGGATGGAATATTCTAAGGGACATTTTCATTGGCACAAGTACACAAAAGGTAATCTTGCCTCTCCGTGTAACTAATAATTACATGTGTAACAAAGTATTGAATGATGTCAGCTCATTGGGGTGTTCAGTACTGTTTGGCAAGAGGCTTATACCCTCAATAGCTGGATTTGCAGCAGTAACTTAATACTATTAGACAGACAGCCATCACCTTCAATTTAATTGCAAGGGATTTTAGCTGACAGTCCGCCCCTTATGTGAGTGTGTCAATAGCAAACTTGACTGCCTTCTACCTTGAATTACCAGCATTGAAATAAGTAAGGATTTCTCCGTACTTTCACTCTGCTCCTACTCTACTGTACCTTGCCTATATGTACATGTATATGTTCACCACGTTTCTCAAAGAGTGTTACGCACGGCAATGAAACGCATCCAAAGGAATGATTTAATTTGGCGCTTGACAACACCCATCATGCAATTCCTTCGTGTAGATCTGAGTTACTGGAGTGTTTATGAAGGCAGAATCTACTAACATTCGTATTGGATATCGGCTGAGGTAAACTTATTGACAAGCAGGCATGGAATGCACTCAAGCAATATGAAAAGCAGCCTTGCTTCATCTTCATAGCATGAATGTCCAATACAATATATATGTACAGTGTATACATGTACAAGATAGAGAGCTGTACTCATCATATTAAAGCCACACTCCTCAAATACATGTACATGTATGGTACACATGTCCATGTCCATGTGTACATGAAGAGTGAAGCTCAGGCTGGGGAGCAATTATTGAAGACCGTGTACCATAAGGCATCATTAACAATGCTTCCAGGGGTTTGTTCAGTCCATGTATGATTGCATCATTAGGCACACAGATTCACAGCACAAATTTTGCCAGGAGCAATTGATGCAAAGCGCTATAAATGGAACGCAAGATGCAAAGGGAAATGGAAATTGAATCTCCTTCAATTAATGATCTTAATTTCATTGGCAACAACTCCTTAAATAATTGATGAATGTTTTCAATACATGAGGTTTATATGCTCATAATGTAGGAGCATATGTACATTATATATAATCTGATCAGTGTACATGTTGCAAGTAACATGCTCATGTACATGTATAAGAACAATGTTCAGTTGCTATTAATAAATGTAACGATGCACATACGCCCAGTCTGGTACAGTTCATCATAGTCTTTGACAATGTGTTTATGAAAATGGGTACATAATTGTGGCCATTTTATGAGGTTATTTATTATTGATGCTGCTCTAATATAACCTCCATGAAAATGATCCAGAGATGGAGGAAATAAGACCCTGTAAACAGGTACAGTAGCTTCATACCTGAGAGCATTTCAATGAATATTCATAGGTAGTTCAACTCTTCTTATTGTTTGAAAGCCCACCATGTCTGCATCCTGCTGTTCCTATAGCAGCACAATCTACCAGTAGGAAGCTACATGTATATAACAAGCACACTACAAACCAATCACATGCAATCACAATGTATTATTTCTAGTGTTCTGTCTACACATGTATGCATGATAGATATTGCAAGCAGGTAGCCACATATAACTTTTGTCTTCATAGTCAAGGTGTGGGTGGGAGACGTTTGTTTTTCTAATCCTTATTAGCTTTAAGAGTTATTTAATTGGACAGGTGTTTATGAATGGAAATAATCAGGTACTAGCTAGTAGCCATACTTGCACCTATCATTAATGATCTTGCAGTCAGAACTACGGCCCTGGCAAGGTCATTATTGACTGGTAAAGATTGGCTAGGCCTATGCTTACATTGCATTACACTGTAATTAAACAAAAGCAAACCTAAATTTCCTCACACAGTATGAGTGTAGCTGTTATGATTTATAGGAAATATGGAGATAGATGATCTTTATTTCCAGTATCACTGACCAAAAGAATGAATACAACTAATTTATATGGACCTAAATCCACCAATCCAATGAAGCGATTGATCAGCACACTGTGGCCAACAGGCTCAAGATAGTAATCATATATCAGACCTATTCCTGTCTCTCTTGCACAAGGCTAGGTTGATTCAAATGTTGTGATGATAAAGTAATGCTTTGATAGGTCTCAGGTTTGTACACAGCTCATTGATTAATTGAATATAATAGCAAAGAATGATAAATGACAGAAACTCTAGCCAATGAGGACAGTATGGCAGGTGACACCATGATAGTCACATCTAGGCCTACATATATCTTGACAAGCACACATTAATCAGGGATGTGAGTGGCCACTGGCTACACAAACAACATCTGGAAACACCAAGCAAAAAGCTGACATTTAAAAGTTCCATGCCTTTGTACAGAGCAGATATGTACAAAAAAGCTGAAATTTGAATTAAATCTAAACAAAATAATCTGAAATCAGATAAAAATCTGAAGTATCACATCCCTGATTAATTGTACTAATGTTGCACATCTTCATTTAGTACAGTCACACTATTCCACACTATTTTTTGTTTTGAATTATGCTTCAATTTACTAATTTTTCTCTTTGAAATCATTAGAATCTATTCTCATTATAAGCTGATTTGCCTGCGCTGTACACATAAGTGAGGAATAATCTTCATTCTTCATAAACCCCTCCAATTTCCAAACAAGAAAAATGAACAAATATTATTAAACTTTCACAAGTTGATGTTGACATTGCTTCTTTCCTGAATACAAAATCCAAAGAGTTGGACTGTGGAGTGTTAACTCTGTTCCTTTCATTCATTTCTCAATATCCATCAAATAATCTAAATCACAGCTTGCAAATTACAGACAGTACCTCCATAGTATGTACATGTACCTGCAATCAGCACCTGCCATAAAGCAGTATGATAAAGGCCAGCACAGTGTAATATCTCGCCTGTACATGTATTTGCAAAGACTGCATACAGTGTTGATAATAAAGCTTCTAGTGATATTGCAGCATTATAGTGTCTTCCTGTCTTTGACATATTAATTTCCTTCTGGACCACGCCATGATGTGTTGACAGCTGCAACAACCTGTATGCAGCAAATATTAAGATGCAATCATTGCCAAGCATGAGTAGTGGTCCATTCAATTAGGCCGGTCACAATAAACAAGGTGTGTGAGCACCTTGCCAGTCACTCCACACACCTCCATATTACCTTTATTGCCAAATATGGCTCCATACAGCCATTCACACAACTCCTCATGAAATTTGATGCTATTCGTTCCGGGTTTCTGAAAATGCAATTTATCGCCTTTCTGAAACTCTTATTTCCCTCCCTAACAAAAATAAACATGAAAATACATGTACAGTATATTACATGACTAATGTACATATTCGTGTACATCCCATGCCAAAACTCTTAACCACACCCAATGCCCCACAGCCATGCAAACCAATGCACCACAACCATGCACACCAATGCACCACACATATGAACACCAATTCACCACACCTATGCACACCAATGCAAACCAATGCACCACACCCATGCACACCAATGCACCACACCCATGCACACCAATGCACCACACCTATGCACACCAATGCACCACACCCATGCACACCAATGCACCACACCCATGCACACCAATGCACCACACCCATGCACACCAATGCACCACACCCATGCACACCAATGCACCACACCCATGCACACCAATGCACCACACCCATGCACACCAATGCACCACACCCATGCACACCAATGCACCACACCCATGCACACCAATGCACCACACCCATGCACACCAATGCACCACACCCATGCACACCAATGCACCACACCCATGCACACCAATGCACCACACCCATGCACACCAATGCACCACACCTATGAACACCAATGCACCACACCTATGCACACCAATGCAAACCAATGCACCACACCCATGCACACCAATGCACCACACCCATGCACACCAATGCACCACACCCATGCACACCAATGCACCACACCCATGCACACAGTACCAATGCACCATACTGTGCAGCAAATGAGCATGAAACAATCTGTGTGTGTTAGTAATACCTCAGCAGGATAATTGCATTCATGTATAGTGTGTGCATTACTGTGTAAACATCAATCAGGAATATTTAACCAGCATTAAATTAATGGTTTTAAAACAATTTTAAAATCATTGCATCTTGAAATTACAACCATTAACCCATTTTCATGAGAGCACGCTGTGCTTCAGTATTCAAGATCTCCCTAATATGCTGCAATAGATGGTTTCAATAATATTTTGAAAATGTAAAGTAGAGTGTCCTTTTCTCATTGAGTAATTTATTAACCATCCAAGTACATTGTATGTGAAATTGTTGTATGTCCAAAGCAGATTCAAAGCTGATATAAGGAATATTTGATGCATTATATTTGTGCGTGCCCTTCCTTGCACAGTAAGAATGCTTCAGAATTATTTTCAAACTAAAATAAAGAAAACGATCAGAATTCTGCAAAGGAAAAGTCGGATATAAGAACTAAATCTTTGAATGTTACAAATGTGACTTTCTTCACAGAGGAACCTTAGAACTGCCTACATACTTCACAGAGAGAGAGGGAGCCAGCAGCCGTTGTTAATGCAGTCATGTTTTCTCCAGTACCAGGTATAATATGCAATATTTCAAGTTGACTGGCTGACAATTACTGGGATGCAAGTAGTAAATCTGAGTCAGCTTAACTCTGGTTTCAACCAGGATTAACCCAGCAAATCTCATGGCAATCAAAGGTTCAATTCACACACAGACAACATCTCACTGCGGGGAGTGGTTTGGACAGTAAATGACTGACTTTGGGATCAAATCATGCATGTTGGACACACAGCAGGGTGGAATGCTGGCTGGGATTTGATGCTTGCGTGTATATATTGGGAGGAAAAGGATCAAATATTACGTTGACTGCTTTGATTTTGAAGATTGGAAATAAACTCCTAGCAGTGTTTCCTGATGCAACTGGACATTTGCTGCATCAAACTTTCATGTATACATAGAGGCATATGCCAGGTATATATCTATTTATCCCCTAAAATTCAGCAAAGCAATGAACTTAACATGTAATGGACAACAACTGGCCTAAAGACAATTGAAATAAACTGACAGATTGGCAAATCCAAAGTGAACTTGTTTGTATTGTGCTGCTTCAATCTGAGTTTATGACAGTTGATCCACATACATGTGAGAGGGACATGTACAAATGTAAGCCACAAAATGCGGATGCAAGACGTTGGGAATCTTAATTTGTGGTGTAATGATGCAAGACTATGACTTGAGTGCTAATCCATTCAGACAGATGTCCCATGGAATGCCATCAACACCATGTAATCAATACACTAATTAAATGACAGCCACCCACAGCTATACTCCATTGTCCCTAGAGATGTACATAGGTCATCAGGTCCTATCATGGCCCTATCTATCTACACAACATGTACTGTACACACCCAATCATTACATTGGCTAAACAGCACAGAATAACCTAGTCACTAATCAATGATGGGGCCAATTCCAATCAGATTAGTAGGCTGATTTTATTAACTACAGCTTTCAAGCAGTTGCAGATTTCCCAGATTATAAGAAGGAACAGAGAGTTGGAATAGAATGCTGCAGATGAAGCTGAAGTAACTTGCCAAATAACATTCACCTCGGACTGAGTACAACTCAAAGTCTTCAACCAGCTACATTCCCCAACCCAGTCCACATCAACACACCATTTCTGTGTGGCTAGTAAATAACTCAGAAGATTTCAAATTCCATCATATCAAACCTTATGTTTGGATTCATACTTATAGAAGAAAACAAGCACATTTTGAAACAGTATTTATCAGTAAACATTCCAGAACCTGCGTGTATGCTGGTGGACTATCAGCTGAGTGCCAGATTTCCTCACAATGTGAATCAATCTCTACTTGTTTTCTCCATTATTAAATAAATTAAGACCCCGATTACACAACAAGAAGCAAAGTTGTCAGTTTAATTGGGTTGAAATGAGTGCAGTAATTGATAGATCAGCGATAGTATCATGATAGTCATAGTGTGGTGCTTGTGTATAGTGGGATAGTACTCTGACCTCTCATGATCTAGCATGATCACTGGTTACTAGTCTCTGATATATATATAACCGTAGAAGAATGCCAGCAATCATTGTAAATAGTGCAGTCCTGATCAACCCACATGTACACTGTCATATATCAGACGGTCACTTGTTTGTCCCATGCATATCACCTTGTCTGTTAGTTTATTTCCCATCACTTCCGTTTACATGTACATGTATAGTCTACCAGCCATCATTTTGTCCTTTTACTTCTTTGCATTCATTCAAATTTGTGTCTTGATAATCCTGCCTCATGAAAATGCATAATGTGATCCGGGGAGGTGTTTGTTTGCTAGTCCTATCTACCCCTGATGACACCTGCATCTTCCTACAGACTACCTGTTCACTTTGAGTAGGAGGGTAGATTCTGTTGACTCTTTGTGCACTCAGATCCTGTCCATCTATCTGAATGACCCTCTGCAACTGACATGACATCATGTACAGCATCACGCTCTGTCCACAGATCAAGCTTGATGCATCCTAACTCCATCATGCATCTAAGTGTGCCAAGTACACGCCTCAGGCCCCAGGGAGACTGTACTCCTCAGCTAGGACCCAGTACTACCCATACTGTATGCCCTTGACATTACTTATACACTACAAGGTGTCATCAACACACAGCTGCCTGGGGATTTCAGTGTTAATCATGATAACACCTTCTCTATTACACCAATCATATGACCTTTCAAACTTTACAATATACATCAATAAATCAATAATTAAAATCATAAAATTTTAACATTCATGGTGAAAGTTATCCAGACCTAGACCAATGACAGAGCTACTAGCACTGGGTTATTAGCTTGCACATACTTTGGGCCAAATTTGTCATGAGTCCCTTATAACATACTAGGTACATGTACATAAGATGTGCAATCCATTACCTTTTATTCAGAGTGCACATTCGCAATTGTTTTTCAAATAAGGAGGAAATCATCAATCTCCGTACCCTTAGGATTTACATCAATGCTAATTAAGAGTCATATTAAGTGCATTATCTTCACTGTGCATGTACACAGAGACATCAAACACATACTGTATCATACTCTTGTCCATTCCAAAAAAGATTTGAAACATTGCAGGAAGCTTGATCATTTTACATGGATATTGAAAAGGAACAAAGTGACACGGGAACCCACATAAATGCATTCAATCTGTGTCTAAGACTATTGTACTTCATTTACATTCATCATCATGTGCATTGTGTGTTTAAGTGTGAAATAAGACACTAATGGAAATGGAAATGGTAATAAGCCACACACATTTCAATGACTGCATTACACAATGACTACTGACTAGTATGACAGTTGGTATATATGCAAATATACAGCAAGTTATTTAGCATATTGTCCAAGATGGGATTGAGTCATAGCCATTAGAGAATACTCACATTGTATGTGTGTGTCAATCAGCCCTAAATCCTCTACAAATTAACATGACATATTGGCATATTTACTGTGTACCTGATAAGCTGTCTACATGATGCACAGTCAGCATATAGGATTGAAGATGCTGCAGTTTGACAATTGGCTTTAACAATCAATATGCTATGCACTAAGACCTTCAGTTGACTGCTTACCATGTACAAAGTATGATATTACAGTCAAGAGATGTATGCTTACTATTATTTACATGTAACATGGAAAGTGTAAATTCCTCAAAAGGCCACCACTTTCCAGATTAGAAAAAGTGTGATGATTTTTGAGTCAGGTACAAATATTTAAATACATTTGTATTTCATCTATATGTTTCTGCATGTTTGAAGTTACTTTGCAAATTTGATATTTTTTAGCCTGATACTGAATGCCACAATCATAATGAGATTTGTGTAGATATATCATTACAGACTGCATGAAAATACATGTATGCTGATTGCATTATTTGATGATATCTTTTGCCCATATTTGCTGTGTATGCATTGATGTATAGTGTACAACCCAGGCAAGGCTATTCATTCCTTGTGTGTAATACTAGAATTTATTAGGCATGAAAAAGCAGTATGCAAGCTGTCATGATGGATGAGGCTATGGTGTATGTACTTGACCCATACAGCATGACTAGCCATAGACTATAAGCTTATAATGACAGACACGAGCACCTATGCTATCTCTTATCAAGCCTCTCATATTGCCCACCAATGCACTTTGCCAACTGAGAATAACAAACAACTCTACTTTTACAATTCTATATAGTTTGTCTGCTGGCAAAATTAATTTCAAGCTAAAATGAAGTGACACCAGATGATTGATTAATCAAATTTGACAATAACTATCAAGACAAAATTACATCTTCATGGCAAAACCCTGAAGAAATTCTAGTTTTTATTAAAAGTCTCGAAGTTTCGTCAAGTGTAAGAGCGCTCCGTACTAATGACGTCACAGACAAACATTGGCTCACACACGTAGTGTACATGCACGCGCACACGCACGCAAGTGTGCATGGTTCAATGTTTGTCTGAGGTCTGGTGCTATTTTTAGCGCAAGTGCGGAGCGCTATTGAACATGTATGCTATTTACACCATTTCGTTTACCATCACTTTCATCATGCCTTGTGCACACGTTTACATAATTCAGCAATGATGACCTGCTAAAATCATGCATGATTCTTCCACCTTGTACACCTATTTCACAAGGTATAAGTTCAATATGTGACAAGCTTATATAAAGAAATAGTAATCCCAAATGTTATTCCATCAGATGCAAGTTGCTATCTCAATGAGCTGAATTTGTGCAAGGTTATCATACATGTGTGTTTGTAAGCTGTTAATATTCCACATTTTCAAAGTGATAAATTTAACAGGTGTCAATTACAGATGGCTGCTATACTCATCACATTTACATTGGTTGTCTTAAATTAATTCAATCAACAAACCATCACATTATAGGATTACAGAGCATCTAGGAGCCTACATAGAAGTCATATATGAGATAGCAGAGTGACTACTGTACTATCTGTACATATCACCATGGCTAAGCTAAGCAGCAACCTACCTATCAATAATGGAACATTTAAGCCAATACAGATGGTACAACTATCAGTCAGCATGTTGTGAGTGATTCCAGCAGTCACTATGACACTTCAAATATTCAAAGGCTGCATTTGATTCTCATTTTGCCAACCACTTGGTGATAAGATCAACCCAACATCAACTATCCTGCTGGACTTCTTGTGGAAAGTTTTTATGAGATTTCTGTCAGTAAATGGCCGAATGAATTCCATTGGGAAATGCCATGGCCAATGAGAGAAAGCTTTGCAGATTTGCAAGATTGATAAGAAATGTAGCACATTTGACTGGAACATCTATCAGATTCAGAAGGCACATCACACTATGAGATTGCATCACCACCACAACACTGTCCAGAAGTGTTTGCAGTGTACAAACTCAAACTACACAATATTTGATTCTGGCTACTCAATACAAGTAAGCCCACCTTCCTAAAGCCTGTTTTATCTGTTATTGTGGAATGAAACATACTACAACTTATCCTGACAATAAAACGCTCATACACCCACTTCACTTCTGTTACTAGGCAATACTAGGTAGAGTAGACAGAATAGATCACAAATAGCCAACCATGCGCCAATGGTATCCCCTCAATGGACAGGTAAATCATATGGGTGCCACTTCTTGCTGAAGCCAATTCTTTTTATTCACCCAAGAATGAGGCGCATATTCCTGGCTCCCAACACCTGACCAGGTGTTTATGACAAATCTAGACATTGCAGTCATCCAGAATTGCAAGTTCAAATCATAATTCAATCAATTT
The DNA here is from genome assembly GCA_963971285.1 of Astropecten irregularis. NCBI lineage: Eukaryota > Metazoa > Echinodermata > Asteroidea > Paxillosida > Astropectinidae > Astropecten > Astropecten irregularis. Next base: position 2,618,970 of record OZ020261.1, on the reverse strand, counting down.
CTAGCTCATCTTAAAGTGAATTCTCATATCAAACTAATGGCGAATAAAATATCTCTCTAACTTAACATGATACAATGGGAAACATAAGAGCATAAGAGCACTGTGGAAGACACTAATCCCAGTCACACTGACAGTATACAGATAAGATGCTAATCAGATGGAAATTTTGGCAAGGAAACAAACAAAAGACCTTGATGCTGATGTCATTCAGGCATCTTGCATGGATGAAGTATTTTAGTCACAACAATTTTTTCAATACTCATGAATTTGGCTGTATTCAAGAGTCAGAATTTCAAATGACAAATCTTAGGTATTTTACTCAAATAAATTTTGAATTTCACAACTGTTCATCCTTTTCACTGCCAAGTCATGTTAAACACAAATCCTTAGAGTTTTACAAACCCCAAGACGTTGGTGAACCACTCTGTGCAGTCAAGACAAGTTTAACACCATGTGAAACAAGTTGATCCTCAAAAACCAACAAACCTTGACCTCACTTAGCAGGTTAACAAGCTCAGCAATGCACTTTGAAAACCAAAGCTGATGGACCTTCATTGACGATAATTTGTGTTAGCAATGGGCTTGAGAAACCTGTCTCCCTGACCCCTATCGGTCCTACCATCTCTCTTACCAAACATGCCTACAGGCAAGAATTAATGTTTATTAAATCTCACAGCCACCATCTCATCTCCACAACAATATTGCCTTGCTGAATCTTCATGACATTTAAGCAAGAAAACATTGGAATAATAGAAGAAGAGTGGAGGAATGGTGCCCGGGGGAGTGAGTGCCATCACTTACACTCTCAGTTTCTTTCTACCATGATTGCAATCATGCCGATATATGGATTATCTTGTAGCCTGCACTGCCAACTGCAGGATAAACACAATTAAGGTAAGGCAATGGATATATTTAGTACTTGGACTAGTAGTTCTGGAGGTGTATTTGGTAATAGAGCACATCCACACTCACAAAAAATGCAGACTCTGCACTTCCACTGGTGTGATTGGTGTAGGATTCAATCTTGAGCATGCCTAGGCCCTAGAGTGACAATATTTACACCAGCACTATTCCCTTCTAGTATTTCATTCTAGTGTAGGCCAATCTGATCAACATGTAACTTGTTGGTTGTTAATTACCTGGTTTTACCTCCAACAAATTGCAAAGACAAACACAGCTAGGGCATGTACACAGCAGGCCACTGCCGTGGTACACAGTGTGTGTGTGTAGTCATCAAACATTAACTTTTCAGTTACCGGTAGTTTTCTGTCAAGCAAGAAATGCAATATGAAGACCTGTATGCCTACAAACCATACATCCTGTTGCTGCTGTAATGATTACACAATGCAGGATTGCATCAAGCATAATGGGAACAGACATAAGAGTAATCACTATCATCCAACACACTGACTCCTGTATGTGAGAAGGATTCAAGCAGGACCAGGTCCAGGAAAGAGATGTGAAAGTCAGAAGATGCAGGATGCAGTAGCTAGACAAGCATACTTTGACTGCATTTTTATGCCAAACAAAATCTGCAAAATGCCAAAAAAGGAAACAAAGTTGTACATTTTGGTTGCATGTGTCAAGCAATAGTGGCAGCCAAAAGAACCAAAGTGAATGCATCATCTTCATAATCCGTGTGTAACAGTAAAAGACATTAATGTAGGAACCACCGTATTTAACAAACACTTGCGCGACAGTATGCGCGTACTCCATTCGTTTGCCCTGCATTTCCTGCTCAAAGAGACGTCACACTTTCAAGAAATATTTGAGGCTTTGTATGGTGACAAATCTTATGTGAATTGGTTTGCGGAAACACCATAAAAAGAATCGTTCATACTTTCGCACTTCTATTTCGTTCGCACTTCTCGTAAGGTCTCAACGTTTCGACTAGCCTCCTCTAGCCATCTCCTGATGAGGACTAGAGCAGGCTAGTCGAAACATTGAGACCTTGACGAGAAGTGCGAGCGAAATAGAAGTGCGAAAGTACGAACGATTCTTACATGGTGTTTCCGCAAACCGATCCACAGACGTCACACTTTGCTACAGTACTACTGCTGCCTAGCACTACAACTTGTCAATTTGTGGGCCTTGGTGAACCTGACTGCGCATGTGTACTGCAAGTATGTATGAATGGATTCATAAGAGAACTTTGCATCAATGTGAAATAGTCGAAAAGGAACATGAGTGGTTCAAGTAGGATTGTAGGAACATGGTGACTGCATCACCCTCCTTAATTATTCTTTTTATCTTATTGAAAAGTGAACAAAGACAAATTGACTGAAAATTGATTTGAAAATTTGTTTTTTATCTTGATCATCCCTTCCTGGCCACAGTTGTTCAGGTTTGACAATACACAACCATTATCCACTTCCCAAAGAAAGACACAGTCATTGTAACTGGATTGATCAGTGTATTGCAGCAGCATTGATATTTACTACTGTACCCAACACTCAGTCAATGTGGTCCTTGGCCATATATGTGTGTAGACAAGGTCAGACAACAAGGCCAAGTAACAACCAGTCACCCTCATATAGCCTCAGGCCAAGTTATATTCAATATGAGTAAGATATGAAGGTTACTCTAACACCTTGTGTACATACAGGTTACCTCCCTGATTAGACTACAAGGCGGTCCAGTCCTGGATAGCAGTACCACACAGTTTACCTAGAATATCAAATGTCTCATGGCAACTCAAACAATTTAGGTCATTTCAAATATTGGGCTTCATTTCTATTCAATAATTATCAATATATTTCAATAGATATTTCTTGCAACATTATAAATTACCAATTTTTATGTAAAACAAGTTCTGTCCACATTCCTAAAAATGCCAGTGTGCTGGGTTGCAAGCATACATACACATATGTAAACTCGCAAATTAAAAGAAAGAGGATGATCTATGGATCATACTCTTCAAATTGCAGATACTGTATGTTGTTGTGCTGTCTTCTATGTTATACTGCAACAAAATACAAAACATCCTGCAGCCAAGTGCTGTATGAAACGGAGGCACTGGGGAACATTTTGCAGATTGCGGTATCGTCTGATTTGATTTGAACCAAGCAAATCATCAAGCGGAATTAAAGCACTGTACAAATATCATCTCCAGTAAACTAGGTCATGAAGATGATGATCAGGCCTACTGTGCAATCACATACACATACTCAAGGCATTTTTAATGATGAGAAGAGATGAAATTGATGAGATTGGTATGGCATAGCCCATACCTCATATATGGAACATCATCAGATTACTGCATCGCTGCACATGCCTGTTGATTTCCATAAATTGATTTAATCATCCTTAGAGTATACATGCATACCATCAAGGAAATACTCACTGCACATGTAAAATCAAAACATGATTTACAAGTGCAATATTGCTCTGCATGAAAAGAAAAATATCCCTGAAACCTGTAATCCTTTTAAGAGTGTAATTGAAACTGGGTTCGCTACATGGACTAGCCATATATGTAAAAGGTGCATGTGACAAGGAGAATACCAGCCAAGATATCCTGTAAGTTGGATGAAACATCCAAAATGGAGCAAGTTAAGTGTGTAAACTAATAAGATCTTAATTTCATTGCACAATGATTAGTGGGCAGTACTCCAGGGATACAGACCTTGCTCTGGTTGAGTCACAGCTCAATTGGAATATTCATTCAATCTTGTGGGAATTGATGGATTTTGAGCCAATCTAGGCAATGTCAGACAGCGTCTTGAGGGCTAGAGCCATGCACTGACAAGGCAGTGAGCTGGCATAACAAAGCATGTCAAAGCTAGTGCCAGTCTGATAATGGCCTTCACTCAAGGCAACATAGTATGCAGACATGGTGGAGCCAAGAGTCTTACTAAATGCAGCATGACAATGCCCTTAATGGACTCAGCACCAAGCCAGTCCACCCATTTCCTTTATTTCCATTCCATTTCATCTTTCCGTATGTCTCTGCATAAACTACATGTTACAGTACATACATCATACCTGTGCAGTTTTTGTTTCTCTTTTAAAACAAAATATGCATTGACACAATGCTGAATGACAAAACCATACAGGAAAAGCTGAACAATCAATAAATATTAATCCAATCAGTACAACAATCCTTGAAATATGTTGTTCATTTCCAAATGTGACAAAACAAATATAGGTCTCCAAATCAATCAATCCTTGAATATTATTTGCTTGACCATGAATATATTCTGAAGAGATTTAAAATCATTTTTTTATACTGATATTCACAGGTAATTTTTCATAAAATAAAGCATTATTATTAAGCACCCATCTTATGGAATAATGACATGCCTGATGTGTTAGAGTATATGTTATTTACCTGCTAAGAGGTGTTAATATTGTATATTATAGCACAGACTCCATCCATTCCCCATCAATAGCAGCGGCACCACTGAAGCTAACCAATATTTACTCTGCAATTTTCAATCAAATTCACTCAATTACTAGAATCTGCTCAAAGTTCCTACATTCTTATTCCAGGCACACGACTCTATCTAATAAAAACACCCTGGTAAAAACTGTGTGGATTTGGCTGTGTTTTGAGTGCAAACAGAGATAAGCGATGACTTTTTCTGTAGCTATCCAAGCTGCCATGAATGGGTGATGTGTATGTATATGGGCCACTTCATGTTATAGAACTAAGCTGTAGATTTGTCTGTGCTTGATTGACTGTCACACGAGCCATGGTAAAGTCAACACTTTGCTTTTACTCAGTTCACCCATAGCTGGTACACCTGAGCATATACAAACCCTCTCAATCACAAAGTTCCAGTGCCTTTCAAAATACACTGATAACACATACTGAAATGTCTCACCTACTGGAACTACTGTATGCAATACAACATTTAACATTGTAATTGTCTATTTTAAGGTTTCTCAGATATCTGCCATGTCTGAAGAAATACTAGTAAGTATAAAATGCTATGGCAACACTGCATTGTGTTGAGCTGTCTATTCTAAATGCATAAACTGACAAAGGATGCAATTAACATGACTGACTACAATGCAATGCTTCAAGGACATCTTTCTAAATCAAATTCTGAATTTATGGAATACAAGCAAACACCCATTTGAGCAAATGTTTCAAATGACTAATGTAAAACCTGTATAAAATAATCCAATTGCTTTTAATGTACAGTAAAACACTTTCATGTGATGCCTGTGCCATTGTCTGTTGGTGATTTTGGGGGACATATTTGCCTGTATAAAATATACATCTCTATGATTTGAAATGGAAGTGGTTGAGTGACGTACAATGGGTGCATTCGTTTAGCTAACACAGGTCCGCCCTTACTGGGAATGGTTCTGCTATATATTGCACAAAACAAACGAGAGATTGGGGACGAGGTTGACTGGTGTCGACCCGTGTTAGCTAAACGAATGCACCCAATGTGTACAATTTGAATGCCCATGATGTTGCCATGACTGAATAATTATTATGTCCATTTATGTAGGATTATACAGGTAGGGACAGTCAACTGACCGTGCAGCTGACCATAATAAATGATTGGGAATTGGATCATGGAATGTCATCTACTGACTGTACATGGGCAATTCAAATCAGACTCTGTGGTTATGTTCACACACTTGTTTTTATCACAACAAATTTCCTGTTTGTCTAAAGCTTTGACTGACAAGAACTACACTAAAATCAGTACAAACTGTGGTTGGGAGGGTTTACTATAGGGAATGCAGCTGCAACATCCAGTTCTACATGTAAATGCTTGGCCACTTAAATCAAAAGATATAAAGCAATATAATGGCCTACTTGGATTATATCTTAACTCATATGGATCATTCCTTGTCGTTAAATGATGGAAAATAATTTATATGTACGTAAAAACCAATATACGCAACTCCAGAAACAAGTTTTAAATACACACAAGTCTCAGCATTGCGAGTACAGTATAAAGAACATTATAGTGGTCGTTTGTTATACTGTAGTGATATAAAGAACCATATTGGGTATTGTAAACAAAAATTAGGAGCCAAGGATGATGTTCGGTATAGTGGTGTTCGTTATACTGGCATTCCACTGTGCTGTAGGAAGTCAAACTTCAAACTTACCTGATTTAATTGCTGATAGAAATAAGACAGACAACAAACCCAAAACAAAAGCAATGGTTATAGAGTTATCAATTACAAAGTCTTAATCATTCATTCATTCTATTCTGGACAGACAGTCATTTCAGGTTACACGCTTCTACTGACGCCGCAAAAATGAACAATTCATTAAGCCATACTATGCTGAGCCAGGCGGAGTCAAGGCGCAGTACACCTCATGCAGTATGTACATAATCCATTGCCAAGCAAAACACATCCACTAACTGCACGGTATCACTTGCATTGTATGTTCAACCATATCAGGTATGTAGAAACATAAGAAAAAGTTAACAGTCAAAAATGTCATATTAACTATGTATTTGTGACAGCCGATAATACTTAACACAGAATACGAAAAATGCCAATGTTATGAAATATGTGCTGCACAGTGGATCAATGCAAAATTGTAAATAGCAGGTACTGTACAAGTAATATTAAATAATTAACTTTATCTCATAATGTAACAAAGTGCAACTAAGTTGATTAGTAATCTGTTTTATATGTGTGTTCATGTAGATGAGTATTATGTACATCACTGATCTCTGATTATTGCATAATATTCAGTGTCTGGGATTCATTCACACCTTTAAAAACTCCATGCACTACACACATATAAGCAGCATCTCATCCATTGGGTGAATCTGTATTTTCAGTCATCACAGTAAAGGATTGTACATCATTGACTTGGATGTGATGAATGGTATAGAAGCAATATCACAATATAATGTATAGGCACGTAACTGACACAATGCTGCCACTGGCTATCACGACTTCTATATCACAATAGCACAGCCAATAAATGCTTCTAACTTTGTCCGAGTATCTCACAAATTGCAAGCACAGCAATTTTTATAAGATGCAATGGGACTGTGATAGCGATAGCTTGTGTATTGTGACTTCAATCAGTATATAATGATTGCTTTCAAGATATGTCTTAATCATGCAGCAGGCCAAGTGTACAATGGCTTGGCACCCAATGCAATCAAGTAATTACATGCAACCTTGCACATCAGCTGATATAGTCAACCTCCTTGGTCTAGTCAACCTCCTTGGTCTATGACCAGGAGGCTAAGTCATAGGCTATTTAGGCTCAATACACAGCTTCAAGGGTCTATTATTAAGGTAGTTCATATACCGGTAAGTGAATGACCTCCTGTACATCTATTATACAGTGTACTTTGACATATTCAGCATATGACCAGTGCAAAGATATACAGGGAACGTTCATATTTCACACATTCAATCATTCTGACTTGGACATAAACTGTAACGTTGATGGAAAAAATGCCTGAATAATCTCTGAATTGAATGAAATTTAAGTGATTTCAAGTTTGAAATGGAAGTGATAGTGAGATGCATAACAGAGTACCGAGGTGCATATTGAAGACCATCCCTGTCACTAGTAATAGTATCAATGACAAGCTTATACAGTTGTTCATTTAGCTAGCTAGCATGCAAGGCATGGCTTATCTCTCAGCACAGTATGTTTTATTAATTGAAACTTGCTGCATTGTAGCATGCAAATGAGTATAATTGACCAGTAGGCAATGTGCCTAGGGCAATGAATACCACATACATTGAGTTGGCTATGGGCAAGCAGCGCTTCTATGTTCAACAAAACAACTGTTGTAACAGCTTACACCCAAGGGTCATTAGTATTCACGCTAACTCAGTAGGGTCACATTAAACTACCAACTCTCCAATTATATATTTATACTCTGCCATAGACTATTCCAAGCGCAAATATCCACAAACTCAATGGCTTTTTGGCAAGTTGTACAAATATACATTTATCCAAAAGAAAAACCGTTTGGAAATGAAGAACATCTTCATCCCTTAACCTACATATTATACAAGTAGTAAGGTCATGTCTACAGTTGCCATACATCAGGAATACCTTATAACTTGTTGAAGTGAGGTAGAATGGTCATTCACATCATCTAGTAGTAGTACATCTTGCTATCTTGCTGTATTTCAACCCTGTAACCATCATATCTTACTTACTGTATCAATGGATCTTTGTTTCCACTAAGCAAAAGAAATGTTGCCTTATGAAGCCAGCATGTGGCCATCTTACACCATTCATGGATTCTATGACAATCGTTAAACTTCCATACACACTATTTGAATAAATTAAATTGAGAAAATGTGCAAGAAGGCATGCACAGTCACAGTGCAAACTCCATGAAATTATTGCAGCATTTGCCTAAATGTGAAATGAAGCATAGTGTGTGTGACTCATTGGCAAATTGGGTTCAAGTCCAATTTCATAAAGGCAGTTGTCATGATTATTAGCAGACAACAAGACGTCAGATATGTTGCTGCATACACATATGGCAATATATGATCTCAATCCTTCTACTCAATCTATTTCATCAATGCACAAGCAAGTTGTTTCATAGCAGAATGGAGTGTACCTGCTCTTCCATTTGGACATTGTATGTTTATTAATATTGATATGAAATCTTTCTATGCTAAAGAAAGCAGCTAGATGACTCGAACAATAAACAAATAATCTGCCATCACCTTCCACCCTCACTCAGTGAAAGAGAAATATTTACATGGATATTCACAGCTCATTAAAAGTGATGAGTTTAGCAACTTGCACGTTGATAACTTTCTTTGATTCATTGTAAACTAACTGTCATAAACTTCATGAAAGTAAATACAAACTGGTATCATTATAATAGACATTCTACATGTGAACAATTTAACTTCCATAAGTCATACTGCAACATGAGGTAATGTAATGATGACTTGGTGAGGCACAGTTATTTGGTGGTAGCAGGCAATATTTGGCATTGAATGAAGATGCTCTATTGATGGGATACATGGCGTTGAAGTTATCCCCAATATGGCAAAATATCACAACAATCTATTACATTCTTGGAATGTGAAATAGTTGAACAGGTAAACAATCAAGTCACTTATCAATTTGCTTAATCTTAATTATAATAATGGGATTTGTTTCTGACTTGTGATTCAAAAAATGGTGACTGCTCCAGCACCGTCACTATGCCAACCTGGATCTGAAGTGCATGATACTGATTGTACAGTCTTTCTCTGCATCTTTAGTCTGTATGCATGTAGTTCATTCAGTAACAAGGAATCTTCCTCAATCTAAATGTCACTGTAATTTCTGCAATTTGTATGTATGATACTATTTAAATGCATTCCTATTGCAACTCACAAAAGCCTGAATGTTGAGTTGTTAGTTGCTTTACATATCAAGTCTGGTGCAGACAGCTTGGCAACATCCCTCTTGCTACATCAGGTCATCAGGTTTGCCAACAAACCTCTGCCAAAATGCAAAAAAGTCAAACTTTAGAGTGGACTAAAAAGGAGAATTCCACTAGGATGATGCTCAAGATTCAAATGAGTAAATCGTTCACATCTTGGCTTTATGAATAGGGATATTGAGAGAGGCTGGGAAATACTGCTTCATGAATCTGCTGGTTTGACCTTTGGGCTTGTGAAATGGCATCCAGCTGGACCCCAGTGAATGGTATAAATAACAAATCATCAATGACTGTATGTAGGCCGCTCACCCACTCAGACTCATGACCTGTGTCAAAATGACCGCATCACTTTTACTGAGCAGTGAGATGTCCATGGGTAAAGATAGGACTCGGTAAAAATCTTTGAAAATTCTTTGCGGGCTAGACTTACATTTACAACAAAAAAACGTAAATTAAGATTATTTTATGTACAGATACATATATATACTGTATATAAAAATAAAATAGCCACATCTCAGTGAGTTGCTAGAAAAGAATTCTGGTCCAAATGGAACTTAACAAAGTGAAATTTACTGCTGTATAATCCAGTGTGAACAGCGTGAATTGGCCACAGCGTACAGGCAAACGTGTACATTGAGCTATAGTGTCAGTTCACATTACAGTGCCAGTGTGATATATTGCACATAGGATGGAGGCAATCTTTGAATATCCTACATTATGATATGACTAGCGCTGAAATGAACTCAAACCATCTATCTAATGAAATATGACACTATGTCTCCTGAAATCCAATACAATTCAGCAGATTTAAAAGGAAAACATTGACAAAATACTGACTGTGAATGGCTGGACAGGCTAATGACTCCTGGCGCCTTTCCATTTGATGAGCTGGACTGTCTACTCTAGTCTGCTTTGTTAGATTTCTGCAGTACGGCTATTCTCTCATTGTTAAATCATTATTGTCTTTATTCACATGCATGCAAACAATGACAAATGATGACTGTTGGAATCATGTCATGTCACATTTACTGCAACCTTGATTACTTTACTTAAACTATGATCTTAGTCAAATTACTGGAGACAATAAATTCAAATATGAACAGCTGTACAATTTGACATCAGTTGTTATACCACTTTGTCATTTAACTTTGCTCAAAAGAAATATGTCCACTGTATGACCAAGGCTACAAGGGGAGACAAGACAAAGCATACTCTGAATTCTATCAGGATCTAGACTGGTGCATGTTCAAAGTACACAAACAACATAATATCAAGATATACATTGTAATGTATATTGTCTTGCAATATTGCAAGGTACATGTACATATGAGTACAAAGTACCAGTTGCTGGTTGAATAATAGCAAATTCTGCAGTCAATTTTAGGTCCAGAATGTTAGATTCATTTATTGATGCATTATTTTCCAGACAGATATCGGCACAATGCACACACATAATGTACACACATAATGTACACGTGCTTGTATATAGGCACACACTGATTCTCTCATCATATATTGATTTGAGAGCCATATCATATCATAACATGATCGTGATACATGCACCTGCAAGCAAATCTATGACAAGTGCAACATATATGACATGTACTGTAACTGTATCATTGTAGGCTACCATTGGAGAACAGGATTGATCAAATATTAGAAATATGACACTGAAGTTTGCAAATGAGTTGTGTGAAGCCTGCTGCCTGTACTACTATGTGTCCTTGTCATATATGCACCATGTGCACTATACAACCATGTAAAGCATCAGGTTGTTTCTATAGTTACTACTGTAGAATTCTTGTCATTAATATGATACCATGTGGAATATTCAGTAGCGTCAATCACTTTGTCAACAGTATGCATGTAGGTAATAGTGCATTTCCACAACCTCCACATACAAACCATATAATAATGATAGAATTATTAATTGTAATGTTTTATATTATACTGAATGTACCGATGTAGGCCTATAGAGGGCAGTATTGTTTGTCAGTCAATAAATATTATCTATTATTAAATTGCCATTCAGCACAGATCAATTTGTAAGCAGCTGGAATCTATCAAAGCTGACATTTGTTAAATCACCAAGATTTAGTTTTTCATTTGACTTCTCTTTCAATTAGGTTTTTTAATCAATTTCATTTCCATCAATTTCATTTAATGCGTCTGCGGATATCTGCACTGAAACATTATTTATATCCTTGCAACATAATACAAACCATTATTATTTCATCATAAATCCCATCTCTTGCAAAGGAGAAGCCCATTTTATTTTTTCTAACTGAAAAATGCTTCGTGAAATACACTGCCTTGGCGGTTCACTGCTCACAAAATTGTACAATAATACTTACAGAATTTCATAACGCTCTATGGACCACAGATTTTGTGATAAATGACTTGATCAGGTTGAAATAAAATGCAGGCAGTGCATACTGACTAGTTTAACCTACATCCATTGTAAAACTAACAAAGATGCATAAATGTATGCAGAATGAGCTAGGATGCAGCCAACTACAAATTAGGAGTTCCAAATATCTCAGGGTCTTACCATGTACATCAGTTTGGGCACAGTTCTACATTGAATAGTGAAGTGAATAAATCCCCTTTTCATGAATTATGAAGCATCCACAATTCACTCCTGTTGTGTTCCACTGATTTCTTAAAGGTCTGATTACTTTCTTAAGACTAGGTTCTGTACATGATACAGATGTAGGCCTAGATGTAAAAGTCTGATTGTAACTAGGTTGCCATGGTACCTACAGCCCGCCAAAGCAGCAAATATCAAGTGTTTTTTTTAGAATCAGACGGATCTCTAGTACTACAACTATCCTCAATTAGAGTCACTTTTGATTAAATCATAAGAAACGGAAGCTGAACTATTCTACACTGAGAGTAAGAATGAATGACATATGAATACATACCTTGAGCCTGAGATAGATGAATATAGTGAGTGGTAAGAGAAATCAGTAGTAGCCACACAAAGTATGTCATCCTGTATGTTGGTAGTATGTCCATCTACTACATGAAGACCATAGTACCAGCTAGCTAAGACACACCACTAACCAGTCTTCCTTTCCTCTGCTCCAACATTGATGATCCTTCAGTTCAAAGTGCTTAGCAGTGCTAGCTCCACGTTGACTCTTGCTGACTGGTCTGATTTGTGGGTTATGTGTGTGAACGCTGAGCACGGTGAGATCTGTGTGAGAGTAACACAAAGTGTGCCCACACTGCAATTAATGAATGGGCATGAATGGCAAGATTACAACGGACATGTCCATTCTATATGGAGGGGTGGTCAAATACTGATGACATTCGTACACTGTGCTGTACATGTGTCTACATAATGTACTTAAATCCTTCGCTGTAGGGGTATAATCAATAGACCAAGTACAAAGACTGAAGAATACAGGGTACTTCACTCTATTGACTTTTTAATGAGATTTCATTAGCACACAAGAAACATCTTGAGATTTACAAATCAGAGTATTGGATTATACTAATCTCCTTATATCTGCCCTCTGTGGTAGGTAGTTTGGGCAACAAAGGAGCAGCTAGCATGCAGTATTGGGATATACCATAGAGTAAGGAACAGCTTTAGCCTAGTCTAAGGTTATATAGGGATGCTTTACAATATAAACATGAATCATAGATAGCCTCCTAGTATATATACTGACAGCTGGCCATACACACACACTCATTGCAGTGCAAATTCTAGCATTTCCAAATCATTTCAGATCATCTAAACTTAGCAAGCCATGCATGTATTTTTAGAGGCCTGCGCACAGCGTGTGCTGACAGCTACGGTGTAAGAAGCCATAAAAGCAGTAAGTTGAACCTCTCATTTTTTTATTTACATGTTAACTATTTGCATTTTAAAGTTCAGTCAGTTTCCCTTGTGGTTATTTGATGATTATTGCATTTTATACTTTTCACATGCATTAGAACAAAATGACAAATTACATGACATAAAAACATCTCCACTTTAACATGTTCACACTTTATTCTTCATTGCACATTTGCAGTCAAAAGAAAAGAAAAAGAAAGACTAGTGCATAAGTTGAATGTTTAGGGGCGGAACTTGTACATGTTGGCCTATCTATTGCATGCATTCCCCCATGGAGTGTGTAGTTTACTGGATGCTTAATTGATTGAGTAGGTAAGGTGATGCCTTGTCCTTTGAGAAGTAGAATTTTGCTGATGGGTAACTTGGTATATATGCCATGCAATGTCCTCTCTCATGGGCTGTCTACATGCACTGAACATGCAATGTGCGTACACACAGACTATATACTGTAGTACTGATGTCATGTAGGCCTACTTAATTACTGGCACAAGATATAAATACATATTTTACACAAATAGACTGTGTCAAAATGCAGGATGGATATTAATCGTTGATTAATATTATTGACTACTTCTCCTATTATTGGCAACATTTAAACTGTACAGTTACATGTTCATGCATCCTTTATACAGTATATCCCAAGGAATATGACATTTTAAGCCTAACAGAATGGAATATTGTAGAATTCCTCAGGATATATCTTAGCTTTTGAAGTCTTTTCCTGTACGCTTGAAATGTCTGATTACAGTAGTTATTATTTGTAGAATTGAATGCAATGTAAATTAACACACATCAAATGTTACACATACCCAAGTTAAGTATGAATTGACTATTTATAAATGTGGAGACAATTTTGGTCAATTGTTAAAACAAATGTTCCTGAAACTAAGAGAAGGTTAGAAATGTTCAACCTTGTCAGAGCATTTGGCCATTTCCAAGGTTTTCAGATATTTTATAACGTAAAATACCTTGTTTTACATATTTGCATGCCTTTCAAGAAATCATAAGTGGCATACATGTACTTGCTGATTCCAATCAAACTTTTTAAATTGGAGTCATTCAAGAATGATTGATCAAGGAATAGGTCAAAGTCACTTAACAGGTAACTTATGTTACCGTGGAATTGCCACAGTAGTTTTATTGGTTAGCAACATTTTGATTAAATTAATTTTAAGTGCAAAGACATGCATTAGTAGTTAGTCAAAAAAGTTGGCAAAAAACTTCTTGATTGAGAAATTCTTTTAAGCAAGTCAACATCAAGTTTTTTAATCTTTCAATGTTATCCCATGTGAAACAGAACCTGCTTAATATCTAGTTCATGCATTACATAAAATATAGTGTACAGTATAGGCCTATAGTACTATTAAGGTTAAATAAACAGATAAAGCCATTAAACTTACCACTTAATACAAATTATACAAATATTGCTTAGAATTCAATCCAAGCATGAAAACAAACAAGGAACAAAGAGAAACACCAAGCACCAGTTGCCTCCATCCATCATGTCTTTTGTGGGCATCAGTGCATTGCAAGAGCCAGTGTATTACACTGAAAGGTCTGTTATGAATGCAAGTTCCTGTACAACTACAACCAGTGTCAGTGACACTAGCAGGTTACAAGGCAATCTCTTCCACTATACATATATACATAGAGCTATGTCTATTGACAAAGACACTGAACCTTTGCTGAGTATCTGGGACAATCATAATGCACACACTTAGTGCTGAATTCTATCCTTGGTAGACAAAAGGAAGGATGGTAATATGACACTGTCTGTTGCTGAGGGATCTATTGTGCTACATCACTGCTGGTTCTATAATGAGTGAGCACCATCCATCACCATTGCACAGCTATGCCTGTCATGTAAGTTCTTGTTCCTAGTACACACTGGTTGTATATATTTCCATCTATACTACCAATATTCAATTTTTGTTTAAAAAATAAACATCAGACAAGGAAGATGACTAAACTTTTGTTCTCTTTAAATTTTAAACCATTCTCTATTGACAGATTTGAATTGGAATTGTTTTCCTTTTCATTTCATTAAAATCCAGACACCTGACATAAAAAGCACTCCAACCTGTGCCTCCCACAGGTCATAACACAAAATTGAATTTGCCTGGCCTAATCCTCAATTAAGAGGCAGTAACATCATACTGGTGATGCAGTCTTCAATTTCATGTCCCAACTACTCATAGCAATTTGTAGTGTCAGAAGGTGTCTTGTTTCCTGGCACTAACTTGCCACACCCCCAGGCCTATGGTCCACAAGTAGGTCAGGCAATATGGCCAGCTACCTTTGTACCAAACTGACTGTAGTTTGGTCATACAGCATGCTTTAGTGCACTGATTGCAGGTGACTGTATCAGCAGCTTGTATATTGTTGTCATACTGACAATGCCTGTAGGAGCTAGCATCATTGACTCAGCAGTCGGTCCCATCAAACAAACGCCCATCAATTAGTGCAATCAATGCAGCAATTGGCCAGCAGCATAGTGAAACCTGAGTGCATAACCCCAGACACAATACTATGATGAAGTGTGTGTATCATCTATGGTCAATCCTAAATGGCAAATGTCCACAGATCTTTAATGTGACTGCAATATAATTATCACACTGCAACTGCAATGCAGACCTACATGTATGGTGTTTGGTGACCTTGTTTGGATAAAATAAAAGTATTCTCTCAAGTCACCAGTCACGTAAGTTTTTATATTAAGCTCAGAAATCAGATCTTTCTACACCTCAGGGTCTATAGTGATGTCCAGTTTCACATCCATCAATAATAAAGTAGATCCAGTGGATATTTTAATTAAGATGCAACTTTGATTTTACATGAAGAGATGAATCTATAGGTAGCCTAGATTTTCCAGTCATTCAAGCTCACTTGTCTCAGAACAAAAATTGTCCATAGATAACAATGGAAACAAGATTAATGAGAAACCAATGTAAGATATTTAGGTTAAGATAATTATAGCTTAAATGAATGACAAAATATAACAACAGCTACACTCAGATGATAGTATTTGAATACTCCAACAGATACATAGCAGGCAGATGAGAATTACATTAAGATTGAAATTCACAAAAAGGTAGAATAAATAGCACTTGTAAGTAAAGACAAGTACTGAATTAAAAAAATGTATGCTCTTTGACTAAGAATTTAACAATGTGCTTATCAATGGAAAGGGACTTTTGAATGCTTGTAGTGTTCTGATACAAAGTATACTGTTCCATTTTTTGGTTGCAGTGAATGTGTCCATTGATGTGGGTAAACAGGGCGCCCTTATGCTATGCAAACTTAATCATTACTTGATGCTTGGATGAACTAGTAATGCATGAGGACCACACAGGTACTGCATAAATCCACAAAGCTACATCTGAAGTCATGGCACCTCGTCAAGCCAGTTACTGTAGACTTTCTGACATCATCAAGTTCAAGTTAAAATTACTCAAATATGCGGAAGTGTTTGGCACCACTCTGTCTCCTTGAAAATGATGACTGGCAAATCATACAGCAACATGTTACAATTGTACTGATGACAGTAAGAATGGTAATCCAATGTGCACAAAGCATGATGTCAATGGCAATGCCACCAGGGTGTCTACTACATATGACGTGTGATAATCTTGTTGAGACTGCAAGCAAGAAGGTGTAAAATTCTGAAAGAGACCTTTGTTGATACTATACTGACTCAGAGCTGACCAATATGCAGTGGGCTGTGGGCATGTGCAAGAGACATTCATTCTAGCATGAAAACTAGCACCGTGTACAGCTACATGCACAATCAGACTGTAACTACTGTAGCTTTGCCAACAATTGGATTTCAATCTATATGTGGGACTTGGAAGGAGAGTAGAGTGTGATCTGAACTCCTGATACGATCAAAGAGCAAGTCAAATCTGGCCTGAGTCTTACCATGCACATGTTTCAACCATAGAGGAAGGTTTCAACATATCTCATTTTATGAACAAACATATCAACACATCCCCAATGAAATGCACGTTTGGAACATATATTACAGGTTGCAACAATTAGTCATTGTGGTTTTGTTGGCAATAGTTCACCTATTTTCAAGGTGACGATATGCTAAATTTAAAGGGTAGAGAGAGAGCTACCTGTACAAGGCTAAGATGTATGGAGCCAGTTTCTGCCTGATTGAGCATGAGCCTGATTATTCCACCTGCTTGTATGGATTGAGGGTATATCCATTGCATATACCAATCTTATAGTATTCACACTCTAGGTAAGGTATATGGTTATACAGCAAGTCAACTGTTAGTAATTGCTAGCCTAGCCCAAATTACAATGATTGTTTATGGTTGCAAGGAGTAGGCTCTATATTCATAGTTTCATACAGAGGTCGGGTTAGCTCTGGAGCTATCCTGGACCAGCCAGCTTCACAATGAGAAGTTATTGAAATGCAAACTGACCTGCAGCTTGGAACAAGATCTCAAGACCTCATAGCTCACCTGTACTTCCATGCTGAACAGGCTGAGGGTCTCCTTTTCACTGCTTCACTGTATTATTGCTTGGACAAAACTGACCTAGTTCCAGCCTTATACACTGCACTGACCTTAGAGTAATCATGGGTGCAGGAATGGTGCAATGAACTACAAGAATTATCACTAAAACATTGTTCAATTGCATTTAGGAAACTAGCACTAACAAATAGCAATGGTAGATATCCAAAAAGAACATGAAACTGACAATTATGGAACAAACATCTGAACAATGTTTGTTTATATTGCCTGATCCTGGTCAAATGGATTTGACAGTTTTAAGGTATGATACCAAGAACAAATGTATAAATCAGAGACACTGACAAAAATCGATGTGCTTAAAAGCAAAACAATAACTGTTCTAAGACCGGCATACATGCATGTGAATACAAAGATACATGCCAAGAAGCATGGTCAGATCTGGAAAGACAACCCATCCCTCGTTCATCTGGCTAACCAGCTCACATACATGTACTGTCTACATGATGATATCTGACTTCACGTGGCTTTACCTACAGCCACAGTTACTACATGCAGCTAAATGGTGACTGATTTCAAGCTTGAGACTTGCGATATTTCTGTTCTGATGAATCTGCTGACCGTGGGGCAGAGAAGAATTGTCAGGTGATGAATAGACTCAGCTGCTTCACAGAATGACCACGTATTGCCAGCAATAAATATACAATAGTCTAATTCAATCTTGTCAGCTCTTGGCTGTCAGGTCTACAGGTCTCATGAAATCTCCTAGTGATACACTCTGATGCACCAGGCATGATCAGGGCTGCGTGTAATATCTGGGGCGTGGTTAGAGTGTTAAAGGCCTCCATAAACGGATCCCAATGATCAGGATGTGAAGATGGAGAAGTTAGTAAGCCTTACATTCATCTCACATCATTATAACATCATAACACTCTATGACTCACTTGCATTGGTCTGAGAATAGGATTTCAAACATGATAGAGTAACTCTGCCATACATGTATGTACTTGCAACAGCTACTTCTTGCTTCCTGATCAATTCATATTTAAGGCATTTGATGCTAAACGTTTAGTTATCATAGGAGCAAAGGGATGATCACTATTTATAGATTGGCCAGTAATTATTATGTCTCTGTCTTCAATGGAATCTGCAAACATTTTCAACTGGTTTACAAGCTGAATCTCAGTTAACACGAGTGGCTAGGAAACAGCAGCAAATACATGTAACACAGATTTAAAATGAATCTGACACTCAATATACGTAAAAGAAGTCAAATTTATGAATTTTGTGTGTGAGATAAGTAGATCAAGGTCAATATTTTTGCTTACAATAATCATTTTGCCAAGCATCAGAATCCTATTGAAGATGCCAATCACACGCAAGACATGTCTTTGTCTTGGAACAAGTGGAATGGCAGATAGGAAGTGGGTCAGGACTTGCTGGGGTACAGAGGGATGAGAATAAAAACCATGCATAACAACTGTGCCATAATGGAGAAAGGGGTGACAATCCAAAAGAACTCACTAGACTGATCCAGTAAGCCCCTCCAACTGCAAACGTGGGCAATGAACATACATTCCTCTCCAATGTTGCACTGCACATGACGATCATAGGACACTAGACTGGTCTACACATGACGGCCACAGGACGCTAGACTGGTCTATACATGACAGCCACAGGACACTAGACTGGTCTATACATGACAGTCAAAGGACACTAGACTGGTCTTCACATGACGGTCACAGGACACTAGACTGGTCTATACATGACAGTCACAGGACACTAGACTGGTCTACACATGACGGTCACAGGACACTAGACTGGTCTATACATGACAGTCACAGGACACTAGACTGGTCTATACATGACGGTCACGGTCACAGGACACTAGACTGGTCTATACATGACAGTCACAGGACACTATACTGGTCTACACATGACGGTCACAGGACACTAGACTGGTCTATACATGATGGTCACAGGACACTAGACTGGTCTATACATGACAGTCACAGGACACTAGACTGGTCTACACATGATGGTCACAGGACACTAGACTGGTCTACACATGATGGTCACAGGACACTAGACTGGTCTACACATGATGGTCACAGGACACTAGACTGGTCTCCACATGACGGTCACAGGACACTAGACTGGTCTACACATGACGGTCACAGGACACTACACTGTAAACATTCCTCACACATTCCTCCTTTAACAATTGTAATGAAACTGATCCAGATAAATCTAAATTGATTCAATACTAGGAAAAAATCATTCAGAACATTTCAAAGAGGAATGTAATGTTCGTAGATTAGATACTAATGCTAACCTCAATTCTCATTTCCCTTCTATCTCATTCATCTGAACAATTCAAACACCATCATTAGGATAACCTACATACAGGATAACCTACATATGTGTGCATGCATGCCTAGAGGTGATCTTAAGAAAGTTTCTTTTTTTACATGTTTTATTCATTTTCAGCAAACTGTAGGAAAGCCCAGCCCGCCTTTCAAGTGAGTGAAGCCAGAATGTCTGAGTGTATCTGGATAAGACTGTGCTATAAATGATAGCTCTCAAGCACTAAGTAGAGTCAGTAGGGTCAGTCCTTATTACCTCAAGACCTATGTAGCCACATACTCATCTCATCTTGGTTCCATAATACAGTCCTTGACATTACTCATAACCAAATCCTTCAGTGCTGTTACAAAAAAAACTTTCAGACAAATGGAGCATCAATTGCTCTAGCACTTCATGACGCCTGCATGATGGCAATTGCCGCCCGCCTGCTCCATACAGCTACTTGTTACTATGCCTTGACATTACACCAATGTCACTATTTCATGTCTTTATCACACATAGTCACTGTGCCAGTGGCCTACTACTAGCTTGACTGCAGCATTAACCTGTCAAAAATATCTCCAACAGTCCAGGGGCCTAGTAAAATACAATCTCCCACAGCGCAGACACAAGTAAAATATAGCAGTGCCTCAGTGCTTTCATCAAGGTGTTTATGCATCATGGAAAAAATACACAGGAATGAAGAACATGCACTTTGCCTAGATGATACCACACTGTGAGCCTTGAAAACAAATCAGTTATTGGGATATGAAGCACATCATATGCTTTGAAGTGATTTCTTTGTGGAGGGAGGGATTGGATAGGGGGAGTGAAATTTACTAGGATGATGGTTACTTCACCCATCTAAACCCCAGAGCTAATAATAGCATTGGCAACTTTCCATTTTATAGAGAAAGAAAATCCTCCATGATTAATTCATTGAGTCCAGTGGTTACTTTAATGGTCAAGTTCCTACAGTACTCACATCCCACTGTAAAATCTTCAGGTTGTCTTGGAGTAAACATTCATTAAACTTTCACCCTGAGATACCCTGGGCCTGTAAGGACTGACATCTCAGGATCAACAGAAGATCCTGAGCAGTGTTGTAGTGGAAAGCCAAGCATGTTTACAATCAATTGGGATTGACACAGGATGTATTTTATAACATGATGCTGCTGATGTACATCAACAGAGTGCAGGGTGTCCCCCCAAAAACACTTTGTGTCGAGAACTATGACATTTTTTTTACTGTTTATCACTTCAAGATTCAGATATGTGATACAGCCATGTCTTGGCTATCACCATGTAGAATTTGAGCAAAATTGGACTGAACTTGAGATAAAAAACTAAGAATGAATTACCCAACCTCAAAACCCAATTTTCATCTTTCTTTCAATACACATTATGCGTGTATTGACCACTTATTCTGGAATACTGCAAATTTATTTTTAAGGAGTACTCTTTCAATTGGTCATATTTTCGCCAATTTCATCTCGATTTTGCTTAAATTATACATGGTGATAGCCAAGACATGGTTTTATCATATGACTGAATCTTGAAGTGGTAGACAGTTTAGTTTTAACATAATGGTTCCCGACAAAGTGTTGCGTTTTTTCTGGGACACCCTGTATAGTGTACAAGTAGAGGGAAACTGCACATTGTTAACCCGGGGCTGCATTTCCCCAGGCTTAAGTCGTACATGTATAGCACCAATTTAACAGCAGTGGATGCATTTCGGGGCGATCAAAAGCTAGCAGGTTACGACGTGAACTCCCCGTCTTTTTTCTTCTCTTTTGAGTCTTTCTCCCTCCCTATATGTTTTTGTTTGTTTGTTTTTTGGTGCTGGAAGAAAAGGGGGCAATACGCCTCCCCCTGGATCCGCCCCTGGATCTGCCCCTAGAAAGAGAATGCAGGGTTAAGAAACCCTGGGATAGGAAAAGCAGAACCCAGCAAACCTCTGGGAACTGAGCAGCACTGTCTGTAGAGGAAGTGCCACACTGCAGGAATCATTCAGTCCCAGTCCAGCCTCAATTTCTATCAGCAGTTTCTTCATCTCATTCAGACCATCATCTAATGCCTCATGAAATTCTCAAATACACAGATTGCAACAACCCAGTCCCATGGGTACAACAAACCAGGTCATAAAAATCAGTCAGAAAAGGTCATGCAAAATGCCCTGCTAAGTGTGACCTATTGTAGGACCAGCCCAGCAGCTTTAATTCCATCATCTGCAAAATGTCCTGACTCAAATAGGGCCAAATACAGTAGGTGTGGGGATGGCATTTACTCATCATAAACCCACACTACATGCAAGTATAGGTTATATCATGTACCTGTTTTTTTCAATAGATGTAATTCTACATTTTCCTGTTTTGGGGAAAAAAATAATAACTTCAAGACAGTTTCTAAATTTCAAATATTGGAGAATCAAGGTACTTCAAACATACAAAAGTAAAGACTTTTTGAAAGGGAAGATTGCTACATTTTGCCAAAGTTCATCAAATTTTAAGGCAACTATGCATTTCAAATGGTTGCCAATAACCAGATGAAACACAAGCTGAATGTAGTGTACAGAATGTTCTAGATCTGTTCCATGGATCCCAGCTACAACAAAAGAAAACAGCTGCACATGGAACTGTTTCTTTTTTAATAATATACAATTTCTATAAGTCAAACTTTGTTTTCGAAATTTACTTACTGGTTGAAAGATTTTTATTATGTTTTATATTTATTTTTACACATGTGGGCGATTCTTCGGTAACGGAATTACGCCCATTTGTCACTTTGTCAGGGATTATTCTTTCCCAAGAAAATATGTTCTATGCTAGACAACTAATCTAAACATGGAAAGGGAGCCAAGGACCAATAGAATTGATTGACCACTACAAAAAAAAAATTCCAACAAGATTACCCTTTAAGGGGCGGAGCTTAATATCGGTAACGGAATTACGGACCGAGGACAAGCATATTTGAGTTCTTGCATAAATTGATAAAACTCTCTGAAGTTCTGAAATTTTAAAATTGGACACTACCTGTTATTTGTAGAGTTCAGGGGTGTTGTTAACTACAATGCAGAGCAAAGTTGAAAAAATAATCACTCTTTTCATAATTTGCATTTTAACCACGGTAACGGAATTACGGCTGGGCGGTAACGGAATTACGCCATAGTGTTTATACAGTAAACGCAATACATAACATTAAATTCAACATTAACTAATCACAATACAAATTTAAGAAGTTTATAAAATGGCACTGGGGAAAGCTACATGTACATAATAGGCTAGGTGAAAATTAACAGATCAAAATGTAATTTTAGGCCTAAACATGTCTAGGCTTTGTTCTTTAGGTCAAAGGTCAAGGTGAAATGCAGTCGGGTTATGACTGCATTGCTGGTACAATTGCTGGTTTACAGATTTTAAATTTTGCCCAATCAAATAGACTAATACATGTACATGTACATTGAGCCTCACTCTTTACATATTGACCAATCACAGGATTGCCTACATCACCACTATACAAGTTTGAGAATTTTACCCTGGCTGACTTTTGGTAGCATTAGGCCTAATATAAGGACGGGCTTAATGGATTGATCTGTTGTAATCTTGCAAAAGAAAACAAAATTGTCAAATAAGACTGCCTTTAATGTGTCCTGGCCTTAAATGGAAATATTTCAAATGCATGAACTACATATGTTTCAAATTTGCTTGGTTCTTGGTCATACACTCTGTGGTTTGTTCCATATTAAAAAATGTATAATTTAGATTTAATAATTTATAACCATGCAAATGGAAACAATGCAAGGTGTAGTATGTTTCAAGCTTCATTCAGAAAACAGCATTTTATCAAATTGCACAGAATTCTAAAAATTGCAGATGGATCAGCAATCAGATATGGCAACCTACAGTATGCCCACAAAAAGAGTAGGCCTACAGTATACATGTGCCCGACAGACTAACAGCATTTTTCGAAGCAATAATAGTATTTACCTGAAAATGCAGCTGAATTGAGAGAGAAAAGTGTACTCGGAATAGTTGTACACATGGGAAATGCTCTAAACTGTGCAATTTAGAACATTTTAAAGAGTCATACTTATAGTAAATGTGTTTTTCCACCAGAAATTATCCTTTACTCTGAAAAATTGCAATAGCTCAACGTGCAAAATACATTTAAACTGTACTGGTTGGCATCTCTGAAAAGGAAAATGTAACAAGACTGTACCAATCTGTGGATAAAAACACCAGTTACCATGGTTACTGGATGTTGTAGATTGAGAGATGTGTCTAGATCCATCTGGGGTTCAGGTAGGATCAATGTGATGGTTACTGTCACAATAACATGCAACATCTTCATGCTCTGGCCACGTAAACTTATACTGTGTGATATGTATATGGAAATGATACACTTTGTGCATGTGTAATTCCGTTACCGTAATTCCGTTACCATTTCGTAATTCCGTTACCACTTGGAAAAATGCCAAGAAATTATTTTTTTTAAGTTTTAATTTTTCATTCATGTTTATAGTAGGGCCCTTCTTAACATCCATGATTTCAAGAATAAAAATCCAGTAAGTCTGTGAAATAAGTAACTTTTGCCATTTTTTCGGTAACGGAATTACGTGCTAAAATTGATATTTTTAAATTGAGGCCTACACTATATATATAAATATATATATATTTATAATATATATTTTTATGACCCCCAGTAATGTTGCTAACATGTAACATTATAAAATAAATCAAACCTTTTCCCTGTAACTCAGAAGGTAAATATACTCCAAAAAAATTTGTTTTACCAAATCTGCACATTTTTAATCATAAATTGCAAAAATCACTGTTTTTACCCCAAATTTACATTTTTTGGCAATTTCGTTTTTTGATCTGAATTCCCCATTTAATTGTGTTCTGGAAAAAGTACAAAAAAGGTTCAATATGTACAGATTTATTTTTGACATTTTTTCCTCTCCCATGGAGAATTGCCCATATGTAAATGTTTATCTATAGATTTATTAATTTATTTTTTGGGGTGGTTCATTAATTTCCTTTCTTAACAATACTGAATTTCTGCTTTTGAAAATAAATGAGCTGAAGACTGCAATAATTTGCTGATTTCACAGATTCATTCTGTATGGTGCAGACAATAATGTGCAGACAAAGAAAACACGTCCCACATTTCATGTCATGACATCTCAATGACATTCCCACTTCAAATCAATTCCCATCCACAAAAAAACATTAAATTAAGTACTTTTAATTTATATTTTTCTTTTTTAAAACATTAATCCTTTGAACAATGAAGCTTCCAAAAAGCCATCCATCAATAGCCCTATAATCTATCATTTTGGCCTTTTATTTGATCAAAGAGAAATTGAGTAGTTTCCTCAACAGTTTGCATAAATACACCAATAAAAGGTGTCAGAATTAATGTGTGTTGTTTCATTTTCTTCCCAGCAAAGATCAGTCATGCACAAGCATGCAAGATGCAGTCATATTTGTTGCTACAGAAAGCAACATAAATCAGTGAGTGAATTACAGGTTCTAGTAGTTTGAGTTTTATTACATTCCTACAAACTTGTTACTCCTGCTGGGATGGCCTTTCCAAAATAAATAAATTACTGCCCTTGCATTCCTGCTCGGTCCATGTACAATTATGTGTGTCTTATAATGGACTGAAGTTACAAGATCCAATGATCCTAGTGATAAAGAATAGCAGACATATTGTATCTATGTGGTATACAGACTTGTGCATATCATGTATAATCATGAGTGTAACAATGAGGGTGTGATAAACAAGGTGTATGTAGTATCACAGTATCCTCCCAACCTTTACCTTCATTTACCATTGCTGCTATGCAACTCAGTGCCTACGGCAACGCGGTAACATCGACCACTGCTCTTAAGATTACAGGCGCCTGCCTATGGATCCCCTATACTCTATATTCACTCCCTTATGAGACAACAGTGGATCTATAAGTGCAGCCAGTCATATTCAACAGGGGTCACAAGTATTGTGAAAAGACTGCCTAGCATGTCCTGGGGGCAAAGTGAGTAGGATACATTCACCTTGATCAGGTACATCTACAGATTGCTGAATGTAGGCAATAGCCACCAACCACAAGTGCTTTGTCTAAATTTAATTTCTCTGGCCAAATACAGGTGAAGGTGTAAGTGAATTTATGTAATCAGTCTAGGTGACAAATAACACATCACTGGTGGTAACATCTAGTTTGCAATCAATGTTTTTATAAACTACATGTAACCTTTGAAAAGTTCAAGTCCATTGGAGAAAATGAACAAAATGGTTTACACTCACGGCATCTTGAAACTGGCAAGAAATTGATCAAGGCTCTAAGACTTTGTAATTAAGTTGGTTAACAGCACATACATGTACATGGATGTGCAACACCATGCATAGATGTCATGGAAAACAACCAGAATCAACAATGAAACTTATTTGAATGAGATAAAAACAGTCGCTTTCAATTATTTCAGAGATTTTAGGATGATTGATACACGTTGTTTGGTAATTGTTTTTCAAACTTTGTACCAGTAAATTATCATTAAAGTTGGAATCTGCAAACTGGTGTGAACTTCAATAATCCTGTTTCTAAATGATTCATCTGTATCTTAACCATGAAACAACTAAGAGGTAAATGGATGGACAGTGGATCGTGCAGGCAAACTGGTGTGTTTGATGGGTGCATGGTGTTTGTATGGGGTATTGATGATGGTGGCAATAGTCAAAACAAAACAAAATACAAGTTAGCTTAATGATGTTCATAATGAAAAGTGACACTCATTTCTAATTTTTCAGTTTTTGTATTATTGTATTACTTAGGCCTATTCCTTGAGTTGAATACTTGTGACTGGCCAAGCTGGACTTCCCAGAGGAAAGCACTTTGAACATGTGTCTAAATCAAGACACGATACATCTAATAGATGAGACTCTATGCACCTATATCCTTTGGATATCCTGCCTGTATCCTTTGGGTAACAGTGCTATATGTATATATGACTTTGTATTGTCAGCAATCATGAGCAACTTGCTGCAGTCTGCACGATTGGTGTATTACCAGCTGGCAGATGGTTCAACTATTCTTATTATACCTACTCTACTAGCCTCCTCCTATCCACTTACCAATTATATTACCTTGCATTTTCTTTAGTATACGTGCAAAAGCATAAATAGAAGATGAAGGTATATCTACAAATACTGCATTATCTAAACTGTATTGTCATATTCAGAACTGACTACTGACTTCAGTGGATGAGATGAGTACCGGTAATATGATTGGAATATATACCACGACAGTGGGTCTATCACAAGGATCTCCAGTTGAGGTCTTCAGAAACATGTACCAGAATGGCAAATTCATACATGTACAGATCTAAACGAAATAAACTAGACTCGCACGTGAAGTGCGTGAACGAAAAAAGAAAAATTGTTAGTAGCTAGGTAGCGGGTGGCTAGCACGCTCCACGCATTTAAGCGCGCTGCCTTTTTTTTCTTTATAAAAACCGGCCGCAATACTTCACACACAGAGCAGACCCATGCACATTAGCGGGCAGCCTTTATTTTCTTTATAAAACCGGCCGCAATACTTCACACACAGAGCAGACCCATGCACATTAGCGGGCAGCCTTTATTTTCTTTATAAAACCGGCTGCAATACTTCACACACAGAGCAGACCCATGCACATTAGCGCTCTATTTTCTTCACGAAACAGGCAGCAATACTTCAAACACAGAGCAGCCCAACGCATTTTAGCGCGCGGGCCTAAAAAGTACATGAAAAACAATTGAAGGAATGTTATAGATATCTTGTAGACAAAATATTCCTAATACGGGCGTTTCACAATTTAGAGCGCCACCAAGAGGGCAGCAGGGAGAGGCCGATTTACGCGGTGCATGATGGGAAATTGTAGACATCGGATTTTTTTCCCCTATACGTTCAATGTTTTTGCTAATTCTTGGGTCGTTTTGTGCGTTTATTTCACGTGCTATCACAATGGTTTATGTTTGCGAATCTTTGGGATGCACAGCACACACATTCAAACTGGAAAACATTGAGAAATACCTATGGATATACGGTGGGTTAAATGGCGAAGACGATTGAACGTATAGGGGAAATTTCTCCAATGTCGACAATTTCCCATCATGCACCGCGTAAATCGGCCTCTCCCTGCTGCCCTCTTGGTGGCGCTCTAAATTGTGAAACGTCCGTATTGATTAAACATTGTCATTTTCATTAGAATTTACAGTTTACTTAATACAATCATGGAGTAAACACCATACATTTCCCAAACACATTGCTGAAAAGTTACATAGCTGAAATGTCTTCATAGTTTGGCACCATACATGTACGTATATATGTATGTATTTGGTTTGAATACAGCTTGCAGAGTTTGAACCATACACACCATGTGCAGTCATATGCCACTTTGAGGCATATTCATAACATTTCCCATACAGCAAATGTTTTAATAGTTATAAAGATGACACCCAGCTTGCAAGCCATCAATGGTATCAGGTAGCACTCTCATTACAATTCAGATTCAAGGTAGATAGGAAACGCAGATACGTGAGTTGTATCTTAACATGCCATTCAGACACTTTGTTAAAAGCGGTCAATCTAAAAGGTCTCTTAGGTGTACATGTATCTCAGCTATTCCTGGTACTTTCAATCATCTATTTTGGACACAAGGCAAGCACAGTGTACATGATATACTAGCCAACAGGTACACCATCCTGCTAAGTGCACTGTGTGAACTCTACATATACACTAATAAACCACATCTAGTTTAATTCAGTGAACCAGGATTAAGGATAAAACTTGGGTTTAACAGTAGCATCCCTGGTTAGTGTTACACCGTGTTTACACTTGATACCGCGAGGGCGATCAGATCCCGCGAGGGCGATCAAAGGGCGATCAACGATGAGTGTAAACGCTCGCGCGATCAGGATCCGATCCCGGGATGAAGCGGGATCTGATCCACCTCTCGGGAAGGATCGGATCCGGTTCCGATCTCGCGTGCGGGATCAATGTTTGAGTGTAAACGCAACGCGGGATCGGATCCTGCAATTTACAGTGACAGCATCCGGTGCAAGCATGGTCAAGCGCGCGAAAACAGTCCGTATTTTTCCAGCGATTACGAGTACATGTACATGTACATGTACACTGTACGTGTATTGTTTATTGCACAATGCCCAGACAGCATGGTCCAAGATACAAACAACGTTACGCTGGTACCCAACATAATGAGCCGCACGTACGTGTGCCTATTAAGCGGTAACTGGTACTTACAACTTTCGTTCTTCTTTTCATGTCTTCATGATTATTTCGCTCGATCGCCGTTCCAAAGCTTAAAACCCGTTCATGTACATTGTGATTTTTTCTTAAAGGGTATACTTTCTAGCATGATTTAACCATTTTGATGTAGTAGTTTTATAGGCCAGTGTTTCTTTTCCCGAGGAAATTCGTGTGGAAAACATCGACTTTTTTAGACAACATGGCAGTCACGTTACAAGATGGCGAATGGAGGGATATTCGCGGTCGGCTGTGGATACACGAGAGTTGACTGGACAAACTGGATGGCACCACTCGAAACATAGCGATGTTTAACACAATCTCACAGAGCTTGGAGAAAATGGGATTTGTGAAGACCGTCGTCTGAGAAATGTAAGACCACAGAAAAATATACGATCGGTTTGTTTTCGCGCGAAATGAATAACCTTTGAACGCTTGCTTCCGTTGTCCAACGCACGATCACTGCGCGATCAGGATCAAGTATAAACGCGGCATGGATCAGATCCCTCGAGCTTGATCGCGACCGCAGGATCTGATCCTCCGTTGCGCGATCAAGTGTAAACACGGTGTTATAGAGAGAAACTGAGCAGGGTTATTAACTAAGCAGGGTTAAAGGTACAATACATGATTGGTAAAGGTCACAGGACAGCACTCATACTTTGTCTGATCAAACATGTACATAAAATAATAAAGCTGTGAAAATTTGAAATCTTGTAAAGTGAGAAATAGAATGATGCTTAAATCAACTCAGTACCTTAACAATTGACAGTGATATTCCAAGTGTTAAAAGGAAGAAGGTTCAGTGTTTCATTCTGCTTGTAAGTCACAGCTTATCACACAGGCCAAATATAAATCAACATGCACCACAGGAATCACGACATCCAGCTTTCAGAAAATACCAATTTTGCATACCTTTTATTATTTTAAATTGTCGTTTTCATGAGTTTTTTGGAAAATATGATCTGATTTTCCTATTACATTAATTGGAATGGATTTAAGATGGACAATTTAGTTGCAATAAATAACATACATGTATTTTGAAAGACAAACTTCTAAGCTGCAAGAGGAAACCTAATTTAAGGGAAATTTTTCAAGAATGTTGTTTTTAAAGCAACTTTCTGTCATCAAGTTTTTCACACAGTAGCAGATACATGTAGGAATGCAGTTCCATGATGTACGTAGTCTGATACATAAAGAGGTTATTCACCGACGTCATAAAATCACGTGATTGGCAATCAAGCTTTTCTATGTTGTCCATGGTTACCCATAGGATACTGTACGTTGCGTGTGCGTTGAAGCGTATTGTATCGCGTGTGCAATCAGTGTGCTTGACGGCCAATGACGTCACGTGAATAACCTCTGTATGTAACATCCTTGTTATACAAACTTTATAATTTTATTTTTCAATCCTATGTTTATTTGTAAAAGTTACATGTATAATACAGAACATGTATTCTTGTTACAATTCAGCTTTTGGCCATGAAGAATAAGGCAACTAAACAATTCAATTTGATAAAGAGTGCAGCATGCAAAGTGCAGTAGCAATCACTGCTGGGTACATTTCATTATTTGTTGAACATTCAACAGCACTACCAAACAGTTCAAACAATCTGCTGTTACTCTAGATTATTTCTGGTTTATTCAACACTTTGCGCGTTTCCGAAAGAATCCACCACTGTTCAAACAAATAATGGACTAGACTGAGAGAGCAATGTGTGTGTAGGAGGAAACTAATCAAAATAGGATAGACTCAGTGGCAGTCACAACTAGTAATGAATAGTACATGGTGGGTGCACTGCTGACTGTGTCAATGCATACAATGCTCATTATAGGTTCTGTACTAATGTTCCATGGTAATAACAAGCTGCGTAAACCCCCCTTTGCTCAGCGGTAAAAATGTGGAAAAGGACAAAATAAGGAAGATGAGAGAAACAAATTTAAAAGAAAGCAAGGAATAAATACTAAGTGTGGAACTGGGAAATTTGGGAATTCAAGAAATTTTGGGAATTAGATCAAGTGTGTGTAAATAAAACTTACGCTTAACTACAAGGCCCCCTAGCAACATAATCGCGACGTGCGTTCATTCCTCGTGATCGGTGTCGTGCGCGATATACTTGTACACAGTGTGCACTCTTAGCAGCATGCAACACGATCGACTATACTACGTACAGGCAGTGCCCTTGTGAACGTTACGCGCGGTGAGGTTATACCATAAAGTTCCATGGTTAGGCTGTCTAGCTTGTGATTTTATGTTATATCGCCATGACAGTATCACGGCTTGCCCCACTAATGTGGCAAGAATTTTTGAAAAATTTGTGGCACACTATTGGGGCAATATCACGGTCTACTTTTTCTTTTAAGAAAAACGTAGCCTATTACTGTTCTTACTTTTGAAAGGAAGTCCGATCTTCATTCTGGACGACCGTGACTGCATTTTCAGTGTCAGGCACAAAAAGGAACATATCTCTTCGTTCTGTCTGGATTAAATTTCGATTTTCTTGGAAATTCCATGTTTATTCAGGGGCGTGGGGGGCACATGACCCCTTTTCTTACAGCAAAAAAAAAAGAAAAAAGAAAAAAAGAAAAGAAAAGGAAAAAGAAAGAAAGAGGGAAAAAACAATATATAGGTAAGGAGAAAGACTCAAAAAGAGAAGAAAAAAAGAGGGGGAGACAAAATTAGATGGATTTGATTGCCTCAAAATGCTTCTGTCACTATTAAATTGCCGCATGTTATTTCCACGCCCCGCCTTTTGCTTTTGTATCGCCTGAAGCCACCAGCGGCCATCTTACCGTGCCAGATACAATGTGATAACTATTGTTGGCAGACGTATTTAACTAACAACGGTGAGCGCGTCTTTGTATTACCTCACGGTATTTGGCCCTCCGAGATGGATACTTGTGGTTTCAGTGACAATGTGGGTTAATATGGGGTATTGCAAATCCAGATTTTTTTATGTGATGTCCATGAAGCCCATTACAAAAAATTTTCTTTGATATGGGGTGTGAATTTCTTTCTTTTTTTGACAAAAATAGCTGTCTTTCTTCAAAACTGGTGCAACTCATGGCTCATTATATTTGGTTCATATTTCTTAATTCTGTTAAAAAAATATTTTATGGCAGAATGGTTATTTCCTTTTGTTGCTGCGTCTAAATGAAAACTGTATGAAAACAAATTATACAAATATACAAAATACATACATACATACCAAAATATAAAAAGTCACTTGGTCAAATGTGTCTAAGTTCCTAAATGAAAAATGAAAAGAGAAAAATCCCATCCTATTTCCATGGCAAAAAGCTATCAAAAAGGGCCCTGAAATACTAAAAAAATGCACCATGGAGCATCTAATATATCCAAAAATTCCGGGGCCCTTTTCCGCAATATTTTAAACACCTCCCTTTAACAAATCCTGCGTACGCCACTGGTGATAACCATACATGTATGGTATGGATTGTCAGCATTTTAAACAATATACTGAAATATAACGGAAATAAGCCTATGTAATTGGCTTTATTGGGTTATCCCAGAATGTATCAACTGTATCTTGTTTTTTATTGTCTTGCTGTCTTTTGTCTTGCTGTTGACGATTTCTGAATAAAAAATAATAATAATAATAATATACAACCATGATGATATCCTGAATGTCTATTTCTATCCCTCATAATTACAGACACAGTCAGGTAAAGCACACTGAGACAGTGTGTACTGATCTTGGCAACAATATTTCCACTGTCATTTATGGACTAATCATCATTTAAATTACAACCAACAATTGCCACTGACAAGTAATGTCTTAACCAATTATAAAGAGATAAAAAAAATGTAGTACAACGCACTACAATTATGAATGATGACTGATCATGGCCAGTACACTAATCAAAGTCACTTACAGGCTCTTTAGTATTGAAGGAGTAACTTATCAGCCTGTTTAAAGAGCTATTATGTATGACATGTACACAGCAACACGACACATCTCAGGTACTGTTTGGCAAAATACTGTATACTGGAGTGAACTGTGAAGTCTAATATTCAGATGTCAACCAATAAAAATACAATAAGAAATGTGATTTCTACATGAAGGTAATTATTGCCAAGGGACATGTCAAGCTGTCTCTGTGTTGGGACAGCCAATATGCTTCTAGTCATCACAACAAGCAAGCCCTCTATCTCCAAGCTGAGGATTTCATGCAAAGTTGACAGGCCTCAAGACACAGCGTCAATTACTCTATTGATCTCAACTTCAATTTATGCTGACCACAATATGCAATGATAGTGCCGTAACAATTCAGGTTGTCATAGTAACACACACAATGTTTGAACTTTTGACTTATGGATAATAACTACTTATTCATAAATCTTAGAATTCACAATACCACATTGTATACCACAGGCAAAACAACAAAGTGCATAAAAAGCATGAATACAATGCATGCTGCTCAATTAGCCAGGACCATGTTATAATAAGTATCACATTTTACCTTATACATGTAATTAAAGAGTTATAATCACTACAATGGGAAAATGTTTTTTAAAATACTGTGGAAATACATGTATATTGGTATGGTTACAATTTGTACAGGGCATTATCATGGAGGTGCAGCATAAAAAGTCAAAGTCAAGTCACACAAGCATTACTCAGGTAACATACTTTTGTTAGCAAAACATAAATGATGGTTGAAACATACCGTTTAAATGTTTTTGCCCGAAATTCTGTACTTATTGAAAAAAGAGTCAAACCAATGACCAAAAATAGTTTTGAACTTTGGGGTGCGATCAAATGAATAGATTTGCAAATATGTGTACCTCAAGTGTTTTTCACTGTTTTCTCAAGAAGTGGCCATCAATATGGGACTGAAAATTTCACAAATAACTATTACTGTATTTTCCTTGATATTGTTGTCCATGAATCTATGAAGTATGAAGTTAAGTATGAAGCTACCTTTGAAAAACAACCACCATGTATGAACATGATATAGTGAATGCCAATGGGAGTGCAGAGCAGTCAACACAGCCAACTCTCCATCAGCATATTTTGCAGCAAACCTTTCATACAGTCTCAATCACATTAAAGCATTCATAGCTAGCTCCAAGCACTGAAATACAATATTCAGCCTGACATACAGACCTGCAATGTGTAGCAGCAAACTTCCAAACCCAGCTGCAATGCCATGATTCAATTAATGTGCCTCTCAAGCAAAGCCAAGTACCCCAAACACTCCGGCTATGTCACTCAAAGATTCCGTTCAAACTATAAAAATAGGTCAGGAAAAAACACAGCACTCAAACTTCCAAGATTATTTTTCAGGAGGAGAAAGCTTCAATCTTAATTTCGATACTGGATTGGCAAATGTCATCGTTCCAGCAAAAGGTTGAATTGACTATAAATATAATGATCCTTAGGAAATAAGCAAGCAAATGGTAAAGAGCACAATGACAATCAAATGCAGTGCCTGAGTACAGGGTGCTCTTGGGGCTAGCAGGTGCTGTGAAGCTAATAATCCTGTTTGTTTCATCCAATTCCACTATACTCACGTATAGAACCATCAGGCACCCTGCATGCACCCTGCATGGTAAGAAAGGCAGATCCTTATGCAAAAACCGGTATATTTTGAAACTTGTGGTTAGAAGTGTGGTATTGTAAACTTCCTGTTTTGCATAAGACACATTCAAACATGTAAGCTTGTATTTTGGTAAGGCAATTATCCTCATAAATGATGGGTTGTATGATTCACTATATACTCTTTAAGTACTTTACTACTAACCCACGTTTTAGACAGGCGTTCCAGTGTCGCACTGAACTAAATAGATTTGGAGTGACCCTAGGTCGACCCAATTCAGATTTTGGTTTCACACAGGCGAACTTAATATGCTGGAGCACAAGTAGGCCTACAAACAAGTGAACAATATGGCCATAACAACAGCTCTATAGAAGACTTTTGGGGATTGTTTATGTTTCAGACCATACCGCCATAATTGATTTTGTTTAATTTTAGGCCTATCCCATCTTTGACTATCATCTGTTGTCTTTTGTATTCCTGGGCAAAGTTAAAAAGTGCACCCTATAATGTATGTATTCTTCTTTTCAGGCCAACAAGATTTGTATGTATGTGTTGTGGGAAATGTCCGCAGTTCACTGCTTATTTGCATACATTTACATATATTTGCATTGAGTTCGGGTCATGACTAGAGTGACGTCTGAAATGATGTCGCTCTAGCGCCGTTCTGAACGACCAAACCATCGCTCCTAATTATTTCAGACGTCAAACTTTCTATGTACTTAATTCAAATCATGCCTTTCAATTGGTTCAGCGCGACGCTGGCACGCCTGTCTGAAACGGGGTAAGTTATATTGTATGTCCAATTATTGTTAATAGTGTGGATTACCATCAAAGTGTTGTCATCCTTGAGGCAAGGGATTGAATAAGTCTATGTAATTAAATGACAACGTTTTCAAGACAAGTCCAGATAACAATAGACAAACACCATATGAAGGGGAACTATCGGCCATGGCATTGTATGGAATGGTAAATATTGATCTCATTTGACTGGTGTTTCAATTCTTTACATTTTGTTTCTTCAGCATAGTGCTGGGCAAAATCAGGTTATTTCATATCCGGTTACTGATTGCAAAAAAAAATCAGGTTAACCTATGTAACCATGTGCAACATGTGCGATTTATGGTACATACGTCTTCTTCTATGTGATCGTTGCTTTCAGAATGCTTTTTATGATGTTATTCTTTATATCAAGCATTTAGATCAAGTACACAATGTTTCTTTTAGATCCAGTATTTGAAAAGCGTGTTTCTACTTGGCAGAATGGACAAAATAACTGACTGAAATTCTACATTTTACACTTTTTGGGTTGTTGAGCATGAGCCAAAGGTTCATCACTTTTTTTTTCCTTTCAGTTTCGTTAATGGTTAGTGAACATTTGTAACCAGATAACTAAATCCGGTTTGGTTAACCCTTAATTCCAGCACTACTTCAGTCTAGGCTACCATATGGCACGTGTCAGTGTAATCACATGTTTGGCACATTCAGGTTTTAAAAAAATTAACTTAATCTGAAGTTTTTTGAAGCAATAATTTTATTCAAATCAGATTTTATATTTGAATTCAATTACTTTTATCATCACTGACTTACAGTTTGTCATTTGTTGTCCAGGGGACCATGAATCTGCTGGGAGACACTGTGTTCAGTGAAAATGGCTCAAGATTACTTTAACAAACTCTCAATGTAAATATTTCAAGAAAGAACGCAAAATGTCAATAGAAATGTTGCACTTAAACCAAATACAAAATGTTGTTATCCACATGGATTGACATTGTGAGAAGGACACGGATATTGCATGGACATAATTGTGTGACACGTTCTAATGTTAGCTTTCCTGTTTGCATTACATTCATGATTGCCTTGAAGCTTAATATAGAAGGCAGAATAGTTGATATGATGTATGGAACATTCAGTTTGAACTTGTACGTGTGTGCTCCTGGCCCAGTGCATTACATTGTTAGTGATACTGATATGTAAATGTCACAGCAAATACGTACTTGGTTGATTATTGAGAAGGTTGATTCTATTAAGGGTTTATCCTTCTAAAATAAGCACGAATCAGTGGCAAAGAAGCAGAGACACGCAAAACAAGTCTGTTATAACTACTCGCTCCATTGAAAATACAATTATTTTGTCATCAAATCCCCTCTGTGATGAGCTACCAGCATGCATTGTCACATATCAGTTCATCTATGGTACATGCCGTACATCAACTGCCAAAATGACTGAATAAATGCTGGTTGTAGAATATTTGACCATCTATTACTAGAGAAATTGAA
The DNA here is from genome assembly GCA_963971285.1 of Astropecten irregularis. Classification (NCBI taxonomy): domain Eukaryota; kingdom Metazoa; phylum Echinodermata; class Asteroidea; order Paxillosida; family Astropectinidae; genus Astropecten; species Astropecten irregularis. Next base: position 2,581,804 of record OZ020261.1, on the reverse strand, counting down.
TGGATGTGGTTTACAGCAAACACATTCGGCATTACTTATGTCATATTTCAGCCTTGGCTGCGCAATAAGCCAGTCTTACATCATCTATCATCATGTAGGCCTACTATACATCACATGTACTTGTACCAGCTGGTTTCCATGGTCAGAAATGGAATTTGTCAAATATTATTGCAATGCACCAGTTCAATGTCACTTTATTCAAGGTTGGAAACATATGTACAAGCTCAAGATTAGGTGCACACTGAGTGTGTCAGTTTGACATTTGGTTCAAATGTGCATGTTACCCTTTATGATTCTACACAAATAAACTAATAAATGAAGCTTGACGTGCAGTATATAGCACACAGTTCCAATTCAATATTTCTGTACATCCTCCACTGCATGGCAATGGCTTTATGTTGTTTCTCCTGTAGAAAAACTTCATGACATTAAAGCAAGGAAACAAAATTGAATTGATTTCCATATCAGCAGTTTGTGGAAGCTTTGACAAACCATGGCATGCTAGCAATTACACAGATCCAACAGTCCACACTCACAGATCCTGGAAGACACTACAACATCAAGGGAATACTGATTCAATTAGGTCTTTGTTATGCCCAACTTCAATCAAATACATGCAGATTGCACTGGTTTGCAATTCCAAGGCTGACTGGCAATTCAAACAAGACAAAGACAAGGAACTTACAGTGTATCCTTACCTTCTACATTGTACTACTTTGACTGACAAGCAGACAATATTACTATGATGTAATATACAATTCTAGATCCAGCATCTATGCAGTGCTTACTATCCATAGCATCATCTTACTTCCTGTGTCTTCCATCAAGTACTGAGATGCAGTCATTGGTATAAGGCAATGTAAATACATACATGTAGGTTTATCATCTGTAATGAATCACACTATGCTTAAATCATTGTATGCCAGGAATTTATCATGATTTATACTTCAACTAAAACTCTCACATGTACTTCAAGGAATATCAAGTATCAGTAGTTTACTTGACAGTTACGTAAAGTTAAATATCTAGAGTTTAATTAATCTATTATCACAAAGTAATGTCTAGCCACAAATGTACACAACATTAGTCCTGAAAGCAGATGACACGTTTCTTGTTTCATAATTACTTGATAAAAATCTTTTGATTTTAGCCTTTGGGAAAAAATCTTGCTAGGATCGAAAGGCGTCAGGCCCTCCTAACTCCAAGCATTTTATAAATTTCAGGTCATTATTCTGACTGATGAATAGTTTGCAGCAGTTTATTACTTGTTTAATTTGCAGAGACGCCACCAGGATTTCATAAAGAAACACCTTTACCCGTCACAGAAAAGCCTGAAACTACTCCTAACCCCTTTCAAAAAATGAGTTTTCAAGATGTTCCAGACAAAATCAAGTATTTATACAGCGTATTTGTCAAAGTTCTGAGAAAAAAATTAATTCAGGCTAAAACCTGAAAAGTGGCATCTCTGTACTTGATTAAAAGTTATAATTATGCAGTACAGTATTTAGCTTTATCATGTGAGAAGAAACCAACATTGGGGATCAATTCAATTCACATTTAGAAAATAAGTTTATAATGCATGCAATCCTGCAGCGTGTAGATACATGTACATGTAGTAGTCACATAACATGCTGTCCTTCTTTAGCTTTGATAAATATTATTGTTGCCAAAACAGGAAATTGGAAGGAGTAGAAAAATAAAGTTACTTAAGTACATTTGTAAAATTTGCTTCTTTTTTTTTACAAACAAAAATATCAGAATTTGTTTTTGCTTAGAGTTGGGAGGGCCTGACGCGTTTTGATCCTAGCAGGATCTTTATCGAAGGGTACCTCCCAACTCCTCCCAACATTTTATATATTTCAGGTCATTTTGGCTAATGAGCAGTTTGCAGTAGTTTATTACTTGTATAGAATTTGTTTTTCAATTCTAAATGTCTTCAACTTTCCATGGAACAATATACCCACTAGCAAGACATTTTTATTTATACGCATGATCCATATAAGTGTCAGTTCAATATTCAGACGTTTCTTCACTACAAGTTCACATAATTCAATCAATTTAGTAAAATCTTGTGAATGGTTAAAGATGACACTTATATCCTATACTTTGTAATCACATCAAATCAGATGATATTATGATTAAATTGACCCTGAAGTTACTTCAACAAGACTTTGTCAATGAACTGTTTTTAAATGTCAGAGATTAAACATCAAAGATCTGAGCTGTGATTTGAGTAACTATGAATCTCAAGTAGGGGTTACATGTAAGCAGTGTGCCACTTTGTGATTGAACCATTTACATTTATTGAACTCCTTTATACACAATTTTTACGCGGAAAGTCCAAGTATTTTTCCTTATTTATTTCCAAACATCACTCAAAATAACAAGTAAAGTTGCAATTTTATTCCAATATTAAGGGAGGATGAATGGTGGTGGCTGGCAGGAAGCATATATAGGCTTGTATTTGGCCGTGTCACCATGGTTATTTATGATTATTTAGATAATAATAGCTATAAGTTAATCATTATACAACAAACCAAACCCAAAACAAAACAAACATAATTAAAGTAAGGGTACAAATTACAAAGACTTCATTTGTTACTACTACGAATACAACATGCAATTTTACTAGTCAGGTTGAGTTACAAGTAAAGACATTCAGGACAGTGTAAATGGGTACTGTAATCATTTTTATACTAAATAGAGTGTGCCAACAAACGCTTTTTCAAATATTTACTTTTAAAGTGGCAAACTGATTTACAAGGGGGAACAGGAGAAAGTTTGTTGCATAAAATAGGACCCGTGATGCCTAACTGTTGATACAAATTTAGATGTCCTTGCCCTGTAGAAATGTAGGCTGGAGAGAAATGGAGATTCATGTAAATGAATTGCTATTCTTGAACATAAGGACTCCAAGTTCGTAATGATATAAATCAGACAGAGGAAGTGTGTTGTATTTTACAAATAAGGGGAGAGCATGTGCCCGGTAATCAGACCGATTAATTACTCGAAGTGATTTCTTTTGTACAACCAGGAGTTTATTTAAATTGGTCAAATTACTATTACCCCAAGCTAATATGCCATATTGAAGTTGAGGCAAAATAAACAGTAGATGAGAATAGTCACAGAGTCTGGCTGTACAATGCCCAATAAGATGCAGATTGTAGGCTAACTTGACTCAAAATAGAAACATGGCTAGAATCAAGTGTTGTGTGAAGCACTGTGTGGCCAGGCTGCCCATAGTCTACTTGTCTGCATTAAGGATGTATTGAAATAAAGTGACAAGCTGGTGTGTCTCCGGAAACATGTTAGCATAGAATAATCATGTAGAATCAACAGTGCTCCACCTAAAGGCTTTACAATATGTGCATTCTTGACCATCAGTAAAGCAGGCCACAAGTCCTATAAGTATGATTCTTCTCAAGTACCTGGGACTAGTATAAAAACACATATCAAGTGTTACTGGCACGTGCAGTATTGGAAGTAACAACTCAAATTCCTAAAACAACACTTTTATGTTTCAGCCGAGTGTAACCATGATATCAAATCAACTGCAGAAATGAGACATTACCCAGCAAGAGAGACAAGCCTGACAATCTGATCATAGATTATTAATGCTGCTTGACACGTGACAAGTCAAAATGCAATCAATATTAGGATGCCAATGAATGTACTGTACCAGGCACAGATTCATTATTACTGACCTAATTAAATGTTATCAAAGTCAACATATAAACCCAAATCATTAATGTGAATACTTTTCTGATATGTTGCAGTTCATCATTACCTCTATATCAAGCCAACTCTCCATTGAGAGTCCAATTGTTCATCTTTTGATCTCATAACAACTTGAGCTGATATCTAAATAATGCACACAAATTTGCAGACCTGTATAAAACATTGTAGAAAACATTTTACTGGTCAGGCTGATTTGTATACTATTTGTATGTTTGCATCGGCCATATAGCATCAAAACTATATCGTACTTCATACAGTAAATTGTGGGTAGCCGTGTCAGTCTATCAAATAAGAAGAAGATTTCTTTTACCGGGAATGGGTCACGAGGGAGACTTTCTCATTGGGTCGTGAACAAACTTTACTTACTTATTTCTAAACATCCTCCAAACAAATGAACTTGAAATTGACATACAGTATATGTTCATATTGAGCGTATTCTCTGTCTCCTATTAAAATATGGACAGTAAAAATATGTCTTTAAAAGGTAGCTGGTATAAAGGGAGACACCGAAAAGTCTCCCTATTTGCAGATGTCTCCCAAATCTTCACTTTTAGACGCTAATGTCTCCCTAATATGCAATTTAGATAAATTAAGGCAGCACTTAAAGACTATCTAGAGTGACGTAGTTGTTACTACCAAAGCTAAATGCACTTGTTCCCCTAGTTAGTCTTTATTTAAGAGATACCTTAATTTTCTTATTACTTCATATTTATATGAAAAAAATTTAACTAGAAAATAAATACACACATAATTAAGCAAACAAATCAATACAATATCTTTCATTTCTGCAACGTTCATTTGACAAGAAAAGATAAAATCCCTAAAACATAAACTTCTTTCTTAAATATCTCCTAAAAATTGTGGAAGAAAATCTTGCTGAAGAGAATCCTGGTACCAGCAGCAGTTGGTAAAATAAAGAAGAAACTACTGACTGAGTACAATGAGTGAAATTAAAAGGGAAACTAAACTGAGTTGATTTGGACAACAAATGATACATTTACATTATGCTGCATGTACTGGTGGCTTGTTGGGCCGGCTATGCACTTTCTTTTACACAGGTTTTGCAAGCCAGGTTAAGTATGTGTTTAGTGCAAAGGCTTTTGAGGTGACAGGGTCAAAGTATTTTGTCTGGAAGATTATGGTGGATTTTCTGCCAAGCTAAGATAGATGGAAGTAGAGACAGCGCTGTGCAAGATGCATTGACACGCATTATAGCCAGCCTAGATGATAGATGAGCACTAGCAGGCTACTCTAACATATTCTGCACTGATTTATTCCAGCTTTCATTTCCTGCTTCTGCTGCTAGCTATATAGCAACATGTAAGTTAAGGTGTAGGTACATCAGTATTCAGAAAGGATTACAGTCTATCCTTTGAGCGCTACACCCCAGGCTCTTTGACTAAGTACACCAACTGTCACACTTATTATCAATATCATGGTACCAAACAATAAACTACAATAATAAGCACGGTATGTACAGCTGCAATGATGTATCATGTCTTATTTGTGAAGTGCAAGTGGCTGGGTAATACCACCAGGTTGCAGCACAATGTGCTCCCTTGTAGCCCAGCTAGATGCATCTATTTATTAGCCTTGGCTACAAACACCAAATTAACAGTGTCTTAGCTTGCTATATGATGCTATGTAGACTGATCATTCTATTCTAAATGCACTTTTAATAAAATGTTCATTAAAGATGGAGAATAACGATTTGTAAAAAAATGAAACAAATACAAATCCTCGTTTATAAGACATATAAAAACCTTCTCATAATATACAATGGGGCTGTTCTTTTTTTATTATTTAGTAATATTGGGAATAAAAGTTGATAATAATTGTCAATGCTTGGGACTATTTACCTAAACTGGCCGTGGGTGGCTCTATCTAAATTTATGTCAATGTGTGACGTAGTTGAGGGGCGGTCCACGAACAAACCCCCTCGGTGCGCGGGAGTTGTATGTGTTCTTGCAGTTTCTGTATGCTAAAATTGTCTGAACCATTGCCCGAATGATCATTACTATCCGATGGGTACATTGATTCTTCATTGATGCTGTATTCCTCCCAAGGACCGCCGCTATATGTATCATTTTCAACCATTTTACTTTCGAAATGATTGGAGTGCATGTATTGCGTGTGGGTATGTAATATGCAACACACTGTGTATAAATATTCATAAGGAAAGCGAATCCCCTCTTCTACGTCATCAACTTGAGAAAAACTTGAATATTCATGGTATGCAAATGAACCAAAAACTTGCAAATTCGAGAGAAAAATGCTTATTCTAGGCGAATGCGGAATGGTAAAAAGTGGCTTAAAATTCACATCAAGAAACTTCTAATAGTGAGGGTTAATGATATGTTTACCTTATTAAATTGGAGCTAGGTGAACACAATTTTAGGTGAACATCTTATTTTTCGAAATCATTGGAGCCCAGCTTTAATAATAAAGGAAACAAATAGCCTACACGTATGGTACATGAGTGATGTGAAGTTACCAAACCTGGTGGAAAAACCAAAGTCATCAGTACATGTCAACATTTTGATCATGAATACTGGAAACATCATGTACAAGAATTAGTGAGATTTGTTTCTAATCCTGCTGCATACAATTTTTCTATGTTCACTTTTCAATTACTTTAACTTAAATGTTAATTCCTGCATCTAATATTTAACGTATGCACACAGGTGACACTATGTGGAAATATTACATTGTAATGACTGATTGACCAAACTGCAAGGAATAGATGAACCAGTATCAGTTCCCTAATATGGACATGTGACAATGCTGCAATAATGTTTCCATACGTGTACTCCAGGTTTCTTATTTTATAAGTAAACACAAAGTAGAGCTGATGTCTGTATACCATGTCATTGTTTGGCAAACTATCTCAACTGTAATACAAAGCAAGCATCTAAATTGTGCCTCACAGCTAGAACTGCACTTTGCTAGCATGGAGCGGGATACTACTGCACTCATCAATCATCAACATGACTGCCTCCTTCACATGGCCAACTTGGCCTCAACTTAAGCCCAGGATTCTGCTATGATGTGATATTCAGACAGTGCCTATTGCTAAGAGGTCTTGATCCTTTCTGCCGTGTCTGCCTGTGGGTCTAGCTGGGACAGTGTCAGGTTAGTCTTCAGCTTAATAGTCATTTAAATTAAACCAGCCATCCTTCATTTCATGCAAGCTATTGAAAGAAGGAGAAACAGATACTGTTTTTCACATTGCTGACTGAAATAAAACCTTAAAAAATAAATTGGCAATATGAAGCTGTGCATTCTATTAGGCCATGGTGGGAATGGCCGGCTTTGTTGCTCTGGTCTTGGTCCTTTTGCGCACATCAAGTGCTCCCATTTGCATTTCTAGTGGATGTGGCCCTTAGAGTATTTATGTGGTTTCAACACTTCAAAGAACCACATTTCAGGTTTGCAACATGAGCACAATTCATGCACAATACTGAACACTCTAAGAGTACAAGTAGATACAGGTATTAATTCAACATAAGTTATTACCATTCAAAGGACTCTCCCATTGACTTGGTTGAGTAGAGTGAATTAGGTTATGGACTATTTAATAATAAAGACAGCTCAAAGGTTTGCTACATTTGTTAAGTACTGTCAGATAAATTCAATAAACCAGTGTACATAAAAAACTTCTACTGTGCTAACTATGATAGACTTCAGGACTTGAGGATGTGGCACTTACATGTGTACATGTACAATGAATACCAACATTTCAATAAGTACTACAGGTGACTGGTATACATATTTTGGTAACCTAATTACCCAACACTCCTGCAATGAAGCTTTTGCAGTATTCAATGTGAATGAATTCAGAAAAAGCTGTCAGTAAGTAAATAACCACTGAACTTCCATAAACAACCTTCCGCATTTTGAAAAAGTATTAATATAGTCTATTACTGTCTTTGTTTCAAATAAGAATCAAGAAAATTACCAGTTCAAGTAAAAATCATCATTCTTCAAGTTACAGGAAACTTGGGGCATGTTTGTCATGGTTTCAGGCACAATATCAGTGATCCTGCTGATTCAAGACACTCCTGAAAGCTCACCTGTTTCAGGAGGTGTACCATCAATAACTTGTCTTCTTTTTGTGCCTCAGCGCCTTAGAGCAAACTTTTGATTTTGGCGCTTTATAAATGTCTTTTGATTGATTGATTGATCTGGATCCCATTTTAGCGTATCCTGCATGGGACGTGGATCTGCAAGATCACTGATCACGTGCCTGAAACAAACAGGCCCAGTACGTCATACATCTGTCCTGTATATACTGTGGGCCTATTCATTACATCAAAGATACAACAATATGTCCCTCTTAAAAAGCCTTGGATTTACTTTTTTTTGTTTTAAGAATTGAATTTTTATTATTAATAGACTAGACATAGATCCTTTTAGCTTGTGTAGTTTCATACACTTTTTGCAAAACAAGTGAGATGTGTGACTTAGTGGTACAGGGAGGATTTGTACAGCCATGGATTGTAAGGACATTGCAATGAAATACACAGCATGGAGGGCAAATAGGTCACATGTACTTCCATCTAGTGTACATTACCCCACATGGCTAACAGACCTTACCTGTGGGTGTGTTCCACTTGATGAAATGACAACATGCTATACATGCATTCTAATTACATGTAGGCCTATGTGTTCAGGCTTCTAATTGGAATCAACAAAATAAAACAATGCATGGAACTAATGAGAAACAATGGCCAATGTGAGGAGACTAATTAAACTGACACCAAGTGCAAATGTCTACATTATCACCGAAACACATACAGTGAAGGAATGTCATATGATGGTTACTCCTTTCATTTCATCTCAACTGTATTTTGGTGTCATAGGCCTAATTATCAATTTACCATTATATGCCATTATGGCAATGATGTGGTTCCAAAAATCAATTTACAGCATTTAAAATGCAGTCATTCATTTCTAATGTGTAGACAAATAATAAGGAGCTTACTTTTAAGAATGATTTTTTTTACAGAGAAATAAATCAATAGAGTTAAAATGATTATTTTCAAAAGCAGTTTTGAAGAGAAATGTTTTTACAAGAAATCAGTTGAGTAAAGAAGTCAACAAAACTATCAGGCAAAATAATGGATAATATCTGGGACAGGCACTTGAGGCAACCATTTCCAAGCCATGCAAAGGCAAACTCCAGTAGCACAGGAGATATACAGTATCTCTGCCAGTGGTTTACTTTCATCAAATGTAAATTGCCTTGTGTGACACAGGCCTGTGATTACAAATCATATCCCAAGTAAATGCAACAACACACATATCACACACTGTATGAACAATCAAAAGTCTTTCTAAAGGCCTTTTTTCATTCTACAATGAGCCTTTTTCCATGAATCAAGCACACAAAAACATCAACAAGAACATACCAAACAAAACATAAATGTCAAGAATATGTTCCTTACTATTTGTAACTGGTACCTCTTGCAGCTGGCTTTCTGCTGTGCTGTGTTTGCTTACAATATAAATGAATCAGCAATGTTTCTTGTAAAGCAGCTGAATTATACTAGGTGTACATGTACAATGTGCAGGAAGGTTGGCTATGAGGATAGTGCATCTTGCATTGGAAGACCATGGCAGTAATGCAACTATAAAGCACAGGTCCACCAGAATTTGTCAAGTAATCATAGGACTCCAGAATTTTGACTGAAAGCAATTAAGTTTTCCAGCAACCATTATCTCAGTAAACCTGACCCCACCAGAAAAAAAAGTGGCATGCAAAAACAGCTCTAGGCTATGGAATGCAGTGACTGATTTTTTGAGAGTGGACAAATTGATTTGAGTGGCTGAAACTGAATTTAAGGTAAATAGAATATTACTCAAGATGCTGCCTTGATGTACTCATGTGGGAGAAGCCCAGAATTCTCAAATCTGTTTAGAAAAGTGAATGCAATTGGTTTGCACTAAAGGCCACTTCCGTCTCATAATAAAATCTGCAGCCAATTTGTTTGATTCACTATGGTAAGCAGAGCAGATGATGTAGATGAATAAATGACAAAGTAATGTAAGTCATGCACATCAAAAAAGGAATCAACATCTTATTATTTCAAACACAGGTACAATGACATCAATCTTGAAACATTTTACCAATTGTCTGTTTTGTTACATGATCTGTGTGTGTTTCTGTGCTTACATGTAATGTGCAGTATGGCAATCATAATCAGCTGATGTAATTTTGTGTTCAATTTTAGGTGTCCGAGGTATTTCACTGCAAGTTCCATATTAATTTGAACTCAATAAAAACTGTGTTTTGCAGAAAGTGAGCAAACGTTTGTGGTCTTAGCAATTCCGTACCATACTTTTGTAAACCACCCTGCATTCCTGGTTTCTTTATTTTAGGCCTTGAGCATTTGATTTTCACTAACACAACTACAAGTTTGTACGGGTGCAGGGGGTTGGACATTAGAGGTAACAGGATTGTGGCAATAAATTGTGCTCATTCATGGACTAATTTAAGCGCCAAGTACTAATGTAAACTTTCTGGTTAAACTAAAAGGAATGCATTTGGCAAACAAAAAATTTTGCATTCATTTGCTCTCTGAAGTAAGTTGCTCATCAAAGCTGCAAAGATCAACTAAGATTGGATATTATTGTGGTATGTTTGTGTAGAAATAACACTAAGTCTGTGCAATAACAACAAAATCATCAAATAACCACAAGGGAAACTGAATGAAATTAAAGTCATTTAAAAGTGAACAAAGAAAATTTTACTGGAGCAGGATTCAAACCGTCGATCTCTTGAATACTGTACAGGTGCTCTACCAACTGAACCATCCAGCCCTTCGTTGGTGGTGTCCCTAATAGTCAATTATCTTTGTTCGTTTGGCAGTCAGAAGCCATGAAACCACGCACACACCGCCATGTTAAAAAAGTTTGTTAATGGTCTTTCAAATGGCTGCTTGTCTATGAAGTCAAATTTTATAAATTTGGTGTTATTATTTGCTCAGTTAGTTCCTTTAGTTTTTTAGTCTTTTGAATGATTTAATGTGTAATTATTGTGATGCTAATGCCGATACTTCATCCACCAAAGTGACCAATTGGTCAACGTTCAATAATTCAACATTCCAGTTAAAACCCGAACATTGCATTTATTTATATTATATATTGTTTTTCCCAAAACGATAGTTTATGAGAAACTTGCAATGTACATGTACATATCAACTGGTACTTGTATCCGACATTTCATGGGGGACTCAGAAGCTGTAATACAGTGAGATCCTTGGTCTGTTTGGGGGGTAACTTAGTTCTTTGATAGAGTTCTGCCTTATGGTATCAAGCAATGAAGAGAATAAACATACATGTGTAGCACAGCTAACTCAAACAAGTCCATTTCCTTTAAGTGGAAATTAATAGACTTACTTCTTCACACAGATATTCTACGGCTACTTAAAACATCACCAGTAATAATAACAATGTTATAATTTGTATGCTTGTTCTAATAAGATACATACATGCAGCCAACAGAGGGCAGCATCACATCATTACAAGTAGGTCCATGTATAGTAGGGGTTGTCAGAGATGCCCACAGAACATTGGTCAATAATACACCTTTCTTTTGCAACGTCACAGCCTGAGTTTTTGCTAACCAAGGCCCTTTTCCAAACCTCGGCTCAGGCTCCGGCTCCAGCTCCATTTCTTGAGTCAATTTTAAAATAACGGGTATCAAAATAGAGACTTTTGGCTGTGGTTCGGAAGTAGATTCTCTGGTTTGAAAGGGAAAACGGAGCTTCAGCTTCAATGAAAACCCATCATCCTCTATTTTCAGCATATGGATGACGGAGCCGGAGCCGGAGCCGGAGCCGGAGCCGGAGCCGGAGCCGAGGTTTGGAAAAGGGCCCAAGATGGCGGAAACTAAAGCGAGCCGTCAAAGCCAGGCATACAAAAATAACCACAATTTGAGCACAACGTTTCATAAACATTGCAAGATATTGCTGAATGTAATGGAAACAACACAAGCAATGATGGTATGAATTTGTACAGCTATGGAAAGTTTGCAAATTATGTTGAATGTGGTCATGCGGTCTATCAAGAAGACAAAATGATTTGCAACATTTGGCCGCCCATGCAAAGTATTGCCAACCAGCATGTCAGTGTTTGTAAATAAAAGAAAGATCTATACTGTGTTTTCATACAACATATAATATTGTACTCGGCAGCCATTTTGTATCCAGAATATAAAGTTCATGTAACTCTTAGAATAAAGGGACTCAATGGAAATGAAGATACAAGGCAATGAGTTGAACAAACCAGTACAAGGTGATATGTGACAGCACTTTCAATAGTTAAAAGTTAATCAAACCTCAGGTTCAATTAGGGCTATCACTTAAAGCCTGAAATTGACAGGCAATCAGCTTCAAACACATAGCATAACAAGAATGTGATAACATAAGTAAAAAAAGAGCATACGTGATGTGAAGGGCATACTGGACCAACGGGAAACTCAGCGTCATCCAAAATTAGGTAACATTCAAAGACATCAATCAAAATTCCTTCAACACCCTTAAAAATTACTTCTTTTCACAGAGAAAGGATAATATCTTTCTAATCTAGAAGAAATTTCTTACAATATTTAATTAACCAAAGTTGAATTTGTTTCCAAGTTAAAAGAAAAAAATGTGTAGACTCAGGCGTAGGTAGTCATTTTTATTGATGTCCGTCCCTTACACCCTAAAATCTTCTTTAACAAAAAACCCAAAACAGACAAATTGAAAATGGCACGTGGCTAACTTGCACTGGTGTCAGGGCTAAATATTCACATGTTTTTTATTGACAATAAGTATTCAAGAAATCTTTGGCGAAGCAATTAATGCATTGATGTCCTTCCCTTACGTGTAGGACGGATTTGGATCATGCTCAAAATGGAATTTTACAAGAACACAATGTTTTGTCTACGCTGCCTGTATCACAGTTATTGGTGCCAAGAAGCTGGGCAAAGTTTATATTAATTTGATTGATTTAATTATTTTACCAAGACAAGTCTTCACAAGTCTTTGAAATTATTTCCACTGGAATCCCGTGGAAAATATTTGAGAAGGAAACTGCAGTTTAGATGGGGACATCCCACTCAATCAACTACAATGGAGTGCCACTATAACGAACATGGCGGGATCCACAGATATTGTCTGTTATAGTGATCATCGTTACAGTGATTTAAAGAACAATATTCTGTGCATTGTACACAAAAAGTGGGAGCCACAGGTGATGTTTGGTATAGCCAAATGCTCGGTATAGCGGTGTTTGTTACACTATACTGGTGTTCCACTATACTTCAAATCCAATTAAATATGGCCTTTCATTCTACATGTATACAAATTGTGAGGGTTGGACCTGTTATGAAATATAATATATTTAAGCCTTTACCCACTTACACAAACAAAGGAGTAGCTGCAGCTAGGTCTATGGACAACTTGTGAGAAAAGTGTCAATCAGGCATGAGAACAAACTAGACAATTGGAACAGGATTGGTTTCACACCAGTGCTATTTGGTGGAAGTGGAACCGGGAAGGCTAAAGTAAAAGTCAAGGAAAGCACCAGTATAGAATCAGACCAGCCATTCCAACTCACACTCATTCTGAGAGAACCTACTGCATGCAATACCATCCAGGCACATGTTCTATGGTCTATGCTTGCCATAGTTAGCATACAGCACACTATGAAAACAGTTTCTTTCCTAACTGTATGAAACATCAATTACCATCATATGCTCTCCTAATCTGTACATGAATCAATATATCACACACTGTATAAATCTGAAGATTGTTCAATGAAAAGTCATCCTATATGGAGCCACTTCAAATCAAATCAAAGAAAGACTCACAATCAATGTTATGCAGATTGCAGTGGGTTCATTCACCACTGGTAAAGTCACTCCTTTGATATGCCTGTGTAATAATATTGTGATATAAGCCAATTATTAATGTGGCACATGGGTTGAAGCCCCTAAGGGACAGATGGTAGCCTTGTCTTTATGTTGATGCTAGAAGCAGCCTTAGGTAATAGTAGGTCTACTATGTACACCTTATGTCTTATGTCACAACCAGTCAACAATTGAAAGACTGCTTGACTACAAAGATCCATGTAGACCAGTCAATGCCCTGTACATCCATTGCATGCATCTAAGAAATGTTCTAACCCAGTTTCCAGCAAGCCTTTTAATCACATATTGCCATCAGGAACGTCCATATATCAGTCTGGCTTTTGGCTTTTTTCTGTAGCAATCCCGCATCATTAGACAAAATATGTACAAGCCCACATATTGATTTCTTTTATAAGAAGCTGAAATGACCGCCACACACAGCCTACTGTCTAGTCTACTCTACTCTACTCAACTTGTTGCTCAGGGGAAACTAGAAATTATACGCATGTATACACAATACAAAGAAAACTAATTAACACTTGGACATTTGCATTGTATCAACAAAGAGGATTATGCTTCAAAGGAGCCGCAGCACTGAGAACTAATGAAGACCAAGCTCAGCTGTCCCATACTAAACTATGAATCATCCAATGTCAATACAAACAATAAGTGAGCCAGCAACCCACAATGCCCCTCGGCCATGTGCCATTACCAACGCCCATTTTCATTAACACACAGCCAGCAGGCAACAAGGCATTATGTGAATACATTATATTATTACTAAATATTGTCCACCTGTAGAAAGTAGTTATTAAACACTTGGTATTGGCTTAAGTAATAGGGCAAGAAAGGGAACTTACCATTATCAAACAGATTTTAAGGTTTAAATAATGTGCAAATTGTTAAAAGATTTCAAGTAAAAAAACGTGATGCCAATGAACATATTAAGTATGACACCTTAATAATACATGTACATCCCATAGAGCAGGGTGTGAGATGTGCCATTTTACCCTGTTAAATAATGTGTATTGCCTTTTTTAATCTGCTGAGCCTTAAAGGGAGCATATAGGATTTGCAAGGCCTAAAAAAACAATTATTGAGTTTGAAACAGAAAATGGACTCAACAGTTCGTTAACAGTGCAAACAGTCACCATGGGAAATCTTGGTTCATCAGATGATGAACCAAGATTTTTTGAACGATTTTTTGAACAAACAAAAAGTAAACTATTCTTCATGTTTTATAAGAAAAATCAAGTTGGGTTTTCGCTATTTTCTCGTAACTCAGATGTCCGATTGAGCTCAAATTTTCACAGGTTCATTATTTCATGTACATGTTTGATCAGACAAACTAGAGTGCAGTCCTGTGACCTTTACCAATCATGTATTGTACCTTTAAAGACCTTTCCCCCAATTCTTAGGCACATTTTTATATGAAATATAATTTTTTTTTAAATGGAAACAAAAATAGAAGGTGCAGGTTCTTTCTCAGTGAAATATTCATTTTTCAAGGCAGGGTGTCACTCAATGTGAACTTTTCTACTGACTGACTGAATAAAACCACAGCATACAAAATGCATTGTGAACTCGGTCTAAGAACTCTAAACTTTTGGGTCCATCGACATAAACTTCATGGGCTAAAGAGCATTTAAATGATGTACAGTATTATTGTGATAATTATTACACTTTCACTCATAAATGAATATGATAAAGTATACAATTATTGATATGAATTTCAATAAAGAACAAAAACAAATCGTTTTAAAATTGTATCAAAATAATTAATGATCTCTAATTAGGAAACCCTCTATGCATAGCTGCCAACCTATCTTAAAGGAAATTCGGAATACTTCTACTAAAAAAGAGGAATCACAGAGCAAACTACATAGGAATACATGGGTACTTCCAAGCCAAAAATCGGAATCTGTTGTCAAGAGCTAGTAAAAAGTGATCAATTCTTACCCAAAAAGAGGAATGATTCCTCCAAAAGAGGAATGGTTGGCAGGTATGTCTATGTACACCTGTGTTTGAGAACTTAAGAAATAAGGGGGAAAAAAGGCCTTCCATTCAATGAATGAATATACATGTAAAGTCATTAATTCATTTTTATTAAGGGCTACTTAAATGTAATCAAACGGCATTCAATTACATTTAGTCTTAATTGTATTTCAGAAATGAGTACCAGGTCTAAGTTGTGTCATGGATAATGACACAAGTGCGCAGACATGACATATTGTATGTGTGTGTATTTGATTAGTCTGATATTACAGGATGTTCAGCATATCCTATTGCAGATACCCATGTCCACGCATCAATATGAAATCAATTCACATGTAAAGTTACCGAGTATCCCAATCCACCACTTATATATCAAGTAGTTATTTTACTCCTACCCAAATGATTTCAATCCTGACATATAATCCTCATACACTAACACTAGGAATTACTATACTCAGTGTATTACAGCATTTTCATTATAGACCAAGTAAATCACTGCTTATTTGAACATTCAGATACTGAAAAGTAAGACTAAAAAAGTAAATTGTTCTATTTCATTTTGATCATTCTTGCAAATTTCACCCGAAGTAGATGTACACATGTATGCCTATGTCAATGTGTACTCCAATCTACTAATAGTAATACACCTGTGTGTACACTGTAAATGTAGAGTGTAGATTTACAGACAACCATGTAGAAAGTTGACACCAAACAAAATAAAGCAACTGATATTATATCAACATACCTGACAAGCAAAATGAAGATGAGCACACTGAGTCTGTGTGTATTAAACAGGCTGTCTGAGTTTGATCCTAGGAACGTGGTTCCTTTCTCAGTAGGAGTGGAGTACGATACTGTGCATACATGTACATAAAAGTGCTCTTTGCACTCAATATAAGCCCAGTGGGCAACTAGACAAGCTGAGGAATATAGCCACAATCACTAAACACCATGCCAAGACACGAAGTGCTTAATGTATGGCATCCATCTGGAAAGTGAATTGAACATGCCTGTGAGTTAATCAACACTAACATCCTTGGTCCAGGAAGATGCACTGGTGTAGAATAAGCCACATGTCCATCAAATACCAATTCATGTGGAACAAATTGTATCATGACAAAGCTACACATTCAGCCATGCTCTATCAAACACACATACCCCAAACATCTCAACAGGATTCACTCACATCTTAAAGGAAAGTAAATACCAGTCCAATCACCCAAGTTGCTGACAAATAGACCAGGAACAAAGACCAGTCTGAGTGTATCCTGTATTCAATACAGGTAGTATAATACTGCAATAGGTAGTGTTTGCCATCCTCTTCCAGTAGGAGCTGGTTGCACTAACAGTCAATGAATGAGTTCATTGTTGACTAAGCTGGTATGATAACACAATCTGACAAGTGGTCTGACTGTAAGCCACAGCATTCATGATGTGAGGGCTTCACATTGTTACAAGAACCAGCTCAGATCATGCCTGATATGGTGTTTTATCATGGGTCCTCAAAGGTAAAACTGTTAACAGTTAAGCACATTAAGCAAGGTACACATTTGAGAAATCACTCAACAGAATATTTGTTGCTTGTGCAAGAATTATACACAATGATTGAGTGTGATTTGTTTTCTTGTTTATCCCCGAAATTTAAATAAAAATATAATGCTTTTATTTCTGCAGACTTTGGAGATGAAAACACCTCCATGAAAACAATAAATGGATGGGTAAAGAGTCAATTCTCCTAAGTTCTAACAAATTGTGTTGATATACAGTACCTGTGGATATTTGTACACCATTTCATGAGAAAGATCATACCTAGAGAAACATTATTATTTGGCAAATAAAAAAATCTTGACCAGCACTCATTGGTCCAGAAGTCAAATGACCAGTGTGACTGATTATAAACTTGATGTCATTTTAGCCACTCGTTGAGTGTCCATATCTTACCAGCTGAACCTGCATACCATGCTCTTCAAGTCTGCTCAGTGGGTTTGTATCCACAACCTTTCAAAGTACTTCAAAGGTAAAAAGTGTAAGATACACTGTACCCTATACAAACAAATGTCTACTCCACACTTCATGTTGGTTATCATAAGAGCAGAGAAAATTCAGTCTGCTTGTCACATGGAAATGTCTAATGAAATCATACACCAGTACATATCATAATGAACTGTCCTTTCTCAATAATTTGTTGAGGTGGTGCATTCCTGCATACTCACAAAATTAGATGATATTTGGACAGATCAGTTTCTGGAACACTCTAAACATAGATTATTTCAACATTTTAGGTTTAATTGCAGAACAAAAGGTGTAAAACTTTACTTTATAATACAAAAACTACAAATATTTGTACTTAGGAAAGCATATAGCATGTGGGCATCTGAAGCTAGTTTGAATAAACAAGTGACATACATGTAGGCATATTTCTGAAATTGTGCATCACAAAATGTGCACAATTAAAGAACATGGTTACACAAATTTAAAGAAAGTGGTATGAATTATGTGAATTTTCAAAATAGAATTCTCAGTGTCCACATGTAAAGGTGTATTAATAGGCGACAGATGGCAGAATAAAATGAGTAGGTCAAGTAATATTGTATAAATTCAACAAAAGTGTGGGCTACGTTAGATGCTTCACACAACTTGTATGAAGCATCTCCCATTTTGGTTTAATACTTAAAGCACAGAATGCCACTAGTATTGAATTCTTTTGTTGAGCTTGAAAGATGAGCTTGAAAGATGAGCTTGTGAATGAGCTGGCCATTTTCATGAACCCTTTAGGTAAAAAGAATGACATAATTTGGGCATCTGCAAAATGTGCAACTTCAAGTTTGCTGAATGAGATTGGCCCAGGCTTAAAAGACCTGTGGTGAATACCAACCACACATTAATTGGCACATTTCTTTCTGCCAATTACCACATTAGGATATTAATTAACTATAAGAAGTTTACTATATGCCTACCTGGATCAGAGTTCCATGGGTGACTGTTCAGTCCATAACATTTGCCTGTACTTGACTCAGTGGATCATCAATGCTGGTAACAGACCAGTCTGCAAAAAGACAACTGTTGTAATAAGCAAGCCAATAGGATCAACAATGCAGTGATTTCTTGTATTATAACTCCACATTGTAGTCAGTGTTATAACATTTCATTACGTCTTAGTGCTTGTTATTTGACTGTTGATTATCTTACCATAAATCTTTCAATTTACTGCTTGTGATCACTGGCTACGTGGGATTCACAAATCTTTGCCAATATTGTACACGTGTAGGTCTTTCTCCTCACATGGCAAGTGAGTAATTGAGCAAGACCAGCTAACAATGCACATTGAAAGACAATAGAGCAAGTATGAGTCACAGCATTGGGTGTGCAGACAGGCATCAATTTTCACAGGTTGAGTTGTTTAGGCAGCAATGGTACTGAACGTCTGACAGTTTGATTGGACCGTTCAGTCTTCACCAAATACATCTCACTGTCACTCATTGCCCGTCCAACCTAAACCCAGCACACCTCCATTTGTCTGAAATTCTAGATGATAAATATGGAAATGGTTTTATCAAAATATTGGTGATATTACAGCTAAGACTGCCTGGGGGTTAGATTAGAATTCAGCAGCGGCTTGGTGCTGAGGGTTAGGTTTCATCTCAAACAAAGAGTGTAGGGACTTTATCAGGCCAGATGCAGGCTGGCCTCAATATAATACAGGGGATGTGCCTGTCCATCATTGCAACAGGCAATATGCATTGTTTATGCATGGTTTACATGTACCATCTCAGGATTACCAAGGGGCATCAAATATCATCCCGTAGACACTAGGGCAGATTGCTCCCATTATTACGGCTTCCTGCTTGCTAGATGCTAGTCCAAACTCACATTATATTCACACAAGCTATACAATTTCAACATCCAATTTATACAAATGTGCTATTTAAAGATACTGTCAATATTTGGCAGAAAAAATATCAAATAATATTATTGTTGTTAATGAATGATCTATTTAAAATAGGAACATATGAATTTATATAATATTTTCTTGGTTATGAATCCAATTATTATAAAGCAATTAAAATGCTTACTGCCTTTGTAAACTGTATAATTACAGTGTCACAATTATCTGCATGTATTCTGACCATTTCACTTGGTAGAACAACAGCTTCATATCGTATCAGGATGTTTGAAATTAATCACTGTAATTCTTATTTTCACCATTAAATACACAAAACACAAGCTATATCGAACAGAAGGGCCACATTTAAGTTGGTTTTTATTTTAAATTACAGTGGTGTTGGTGAACTTTAAGTTTCACAAATGCATATATAGTGTTTACCTATCAACAGATACAGTAGTTCAGCTACAGCTAATGCCCTACCCAATATTAAACAACACATAAAGGCCATTGAATGCTCAGATGTGCCTACTGTGAAGACAATATCCTTGTGGCATTAAGATGATTCAATAAGAAACTTACAAATGCAATTGAATAAGGAGATCAAACCACATCAAGACTGATGAGAGAACTGAACCCAATACATGTGGATTGGGAATTTCCATGACTGGGAAATATCTTTGCTCAGGGTGTCAAGCCAGAAAGAATAACCCATTAATTGCCAAGGAAGGATCTGATAATACACTCAACAATTCCACAATCTTGAAATAAAACACGTACAGATATTCACATACGTGTAGCAATGTATAATTTCAAAGGGAGAGACATGGACCTGGTTATTGATTAAAAAGACTGCAGGGAATCAAGTAAATCGAGACTGAGCCAGAAATCATCATCAATTTTCATCTTTAATTTAATAACAGTTATTTCACTCATTTATGTGAGTATATTTACTGAGGGTTTTTTATATTTTTATATTTCTTGATTGTGCTTTATGAATTTTAGACACTTTAATAGCTAGAAATTCTTAGTGCAGTGTTTTTTTTAATAGGGCTTCTCAATTTGTTTAATTTATTTACCTATGCATTGAGGTTTTTCAGTCAAATTCTGCTGAGTATATTTGCTGTGTTTTAATGTTTCATATAGATTCTGCTATCATGGATTTGAGACACTTTTTCATGCTTGGAAATTCTTATATGAGTGTTTTGTTTTAATAGGGTTTCTTAGTGTTCTTCTGTTTACCTATTTATTCTATTTTTTCTTTAGTAATCATCAAATATCCACAAGGGAAATTGAAGTCCTGAATATTTTAAGTCATTGAAAGGTGAACAGAGACAAAATTACTGGAGCGGGTTTTGAAGCTGCGACCTCTTGAATACAGTACAGACTAAATTTTAGGTTTTGATTACTAAATACTTTTTGTAAGTTTGTATAGTTTTTATTGTGACTTAAGCGTCAACATTTGGCAAAATATGTGCTATATAAAACTTTATTTATTATTTAAATGGAAGGTATGTCATTTGCAATATAACATACTAGTGTAATACTCATACCATTTTGCCAACAGTTTTAACCTGTCTGCCAAGGATCACAGATGGAGGGAAGCACACAGACTTGCATCAGCATCTCAACGACAAATCATTCTAGTAATAGATTTTTAAATTTAAAATTGGATTATAATCAAAGCCTCCACCTGCCACCAAGAAAGTTGATCACTAAAAGTTCTTCAAAATAATAGACATTTCCCTGGCTGAACATGAAGAGAAATGTGATTTTGTCCAGTGAAAACATGCCATTAAAGGTAGTATCATACTTTGCTCAGAAACCAAAACAGAAATGTTCAAAGAATGTACGTATAACTTACAGGGTTGTTTGATTTAAATCACTCGATTTAAATCATTGATTTTAATCATGATATAAAAAATCAAAAAAATTGCTCATAAAAATCAATCATGATTTTTTTTCATTATTTCATGATTTTTTTTACGAAAATCATAATATCTTACTGAAAGAACACTTGTATTAACTTTTGCTTAGTTTTTCCACTATAACAGGGTGTCTTAAAACGTTTATGTTGTGTTTTTACAATGAAATTTTACTGTACAAAATACGCATGCACATATACACACATGTATGAAAAATGAGGCAGTATCCTGAAGCAAAGTACAATGTATGTGTACAGCATTACTTGCAGGGTTGATAAAAATCATGATTTTTATTTTAAAAAAATTTTAAAAATCGGATTTATTTGATTTAAATCAGACTTACAAGTATCTATACAGTGAATAGAATTACACAGTAAAATAATACGTAAATGTATGCAACTGCAAAGAATTAACTTTTGTTTGCGTACATCACTACATCTTGACTTTGCACAATAATACCAGTGCCATTATTAGCTCTAATACACATGTACTGAGATGCAAATGGACCACTGGTACGTACATGTACAAGCCATGAAACAACTTTGAATGTGGTCTTAAACATCCCATCAGCAAGGAAGCAGTAGAGTATGCCTGTAGTGACAGTCAGTAACATTTTTTGTTTTTTGTTGCTTTGGATTTTTTTGCTACATTTAAATGACCACAATGCCCAAGCGACAAGAAGCTCTATGCAATTTGGCATAATTTATGGGTTTTTTTAAGCAAAATGTTATGATAGTAAAATGTTTTTACGTAAAAACAATTAAGATTTTAATTTAAATCAAACAAATTGATTTAAATTAAAAAAATCTGATTTAAATCAAATAAATCTGATCTTTTTTAATTTTTTAAAATAAAAATCATGATTTTTATCAACCCTGATAACTTACAGGGTATGAAGATGGTGGTGGTAGAAACATACTGTTACAGTTTTTTCGCCTGAAATGGTGTATTTAAAAACTATTTATCCAGAAATTAGTAAAACAATGACCAAAATTCTTTTTGACCTTTTAAAAGATCAAAAATAAAAAGAAAAGACTTAAGAAATACTGTGGCCATTTTTCACTGTTTTCTCAACAAGTGGGCACTGTATGGGAGTGAAATTTTCACAGATGACCGTGACTGTATCTTACCACAAATTTGTAGTCTTTGACAAAAACCAAAGTATGATATTACCTTTAATATCTGCCTTCTATTTGTATAAGGAACGTATACATGTATGTACAGAATAATGTTGGGACTTACACACTTCAGGTAAATGATTTATTCTCCCAATATCAGTCAGTGTAATGGTTGGTAATTTAATAAATTGTACTTTTAAAAAATGTGGTTGAAATAAACTCTGAAACATTCAGCAAACAAACATGTGCCCCTCTCCTCTGTGAAGTATTACATCATTTGGGTCTGAGTAGCAAAGAGGAAGCCATTGTGGTTTGTGTCTGTGCTTGCTACTTATCAAAATTACCTCTAAACCAGTCATGGCTTCACTGCAAACATATTCAGTCATTACGTTATTATGCTGAGAAACTATGGGTATTGGGAATGACTAACTATAAAGTTGGGGCACATTCAAGATAAGTAACTGTGTATGCGTACAACTACAACAAATATCATAAATGTAAATTTCTAACTTATAGGCCTATGTAAAGTACAGGATTGGTATAACATACCCTGACAGAAATGTTCACAGATGTACCAGTAACTTTCAGGGTATGAAGATGGTGCTGGTACAAACATATCATTAAAATACATGTATTTCAGATAAAAAATGGTGTATTTATCTAGAATTAGTAAAACAAAGACCAAAAACAGTTTTGATCTTGAGGTAAGATCAAAATCATTCTTTACATGTAGGTTTATATTTGAAAAATGCAGTTGTTTTGTTGCTATTTGTTTTCAATAGGCCCCTAAAGATCCTGCTACATGTAGGATGGCAACATGCTGGCCCTCCAGACTCCAAGCACTTTCTCCAAGTCAGCAAAAACAAACCCTTGTCTGGTTACATGCTTGCACACTTGCAGAACTTTTGTCAGAAATGCTACTCACAAACTTACTTGTACAAAATCTGCCCGAGATGTAACCGTCCATGTAGTGTGATTATTAACTAAAAGATGCAAAAAATATGCTTTCACAACAAGTGTTTTGGGGAGTTGAGTGTGTTTAGTAAATAATAATAATCATCAAATAACCACACTTGAGGCTATTAGTAGACTTATTTTACAATTTCCACACTCTGACTGTTGTTACACACCTATACCTGCAGTACATGATTGTTACAAGCATTGAAGGCTGCTCATTCCACGCAACATGACTAGACTGACTCTTGCATTTTTTAGTTCAACTACCATGCCAAAAGCTGGCAGAACTCGTACTACTAGTCCCTAGTCTTATTTATTTGGTCAGAGGCATGATTTTGAAGCAGTCGAGCAAGATTCCCCATTTTCTTTTGCCAGTCAAAGGATGAGGACAACTGCACACCACCTTATTTCTTGGTTGTCTGATCTCATTTGCATTGTTATGTGAATTATGTCTGATTTTTTTAAAAGACAACAGCTTTTACAATTTATATACTTATTTTAGGCCTACTGTATGGGCCCTAGGGTCTGGTTAATAATTTGTATAGACAGACAATGGAAACAACCTTATTAAGCGTCTAATATATCTTATATCAAGCTTATGTAATATGGATGCAGGTGGGAGCGTACATTTTCATTAACCAGGTCATTTGGATTAGTAGTGTATATTATATAAAGGATTATTTGCTTGGAAAGGGTGAAAAGTAGTGACCCTGAAATGTTGGCTGATTGGGAGCTCTCTCTGATGGGAGCCTGAGGGTTCTAACCAACAATGATCAGCCAATGAGGACAGATAATTAGGTTCACTGTTCCCTGCAAAATCATGTCCACTCTGATTTGATCAAATACATGTACAGTACAGTACATTAAAAAGGGCGACAATGAATATGCTGGTTCTAAAATACAATTAAGGAAACAAAAAACAACTTTTTGTATATAGTCTAAACTACGTTGGTGGAGTCCTCTTGAATATTGCCAAGTCCAATGTTAAATTTTCGAATGTAACATTTCACTGACGAAACGCTTAAAGTAGCTGCAGTCTCGTTTGTGCTTAGTTGTGATGATTGTAACCTTTGGTCTGGCACTAGGTGCTTTTTCACTATACAAATTCCCGGGGAATTGGTGGGGCATTGCTGGGGTATTTTGGTCGGACCTTTCACATTACCAATGAAATCCTCATTT